>OX401411.1:35242853-35564729 GCA_947846245.1 Cerastoderma edule
AGACAGACAGACAGACAAGACAGACGACAGACAGACAGACAGACAGACAGACAGACAGACAGACAGACAGACAGACAGACAGACAAACAGACCGACAGACAGACAGACAGACAGACAGACAGACAGACAGACAGACAGACAGACAGACAGACAGACAGACAGACAGACAGACAGACAGACAGACAGACAGACAGACAGACAGACAGACAGACAGACAGACAGACAGACACACAGACAGACAGGCAGGCAGGCAGGCAGACACACAGCAGGCACAGCAGGCACAGACACACAGACAGACACACACAGACAGACAGACACACACAGACAGACACAGACAGACAGACAGACAGACAGACAGACAGACAGACAGACAGACAGACAGACAGACAGACAGACAGACACACAGACACACAGACACACACACAGACACACAGACACACAGACACACAGACAGACAGACAGACACACAGACAGACAGACACACAGACAGACACACAGACAGACACACAGACACACAGACACACAGACAGACACACAGACAGACAGACAGACACACAGACAGACACACAGACACACAGACAGACAGACACACAGACACACACACAGACACACAGACACACAGACTCACAGACACACAGACACACACCCACCCCCACACCCCCAACGTGTGTGGGGGGTGGGGGTGGATGTGTTTGGGGTGTCGGGGTGTGTGTGTGTGTCTACACACAGGACACACAGACACACAGACAAAGAGCGGTGAGAGAGAGAGAGTAAATGTCCCTTGTTTCTCAGGTCAGGGAAATGCCCGAGCCGATACGATCGCCAATGAACCAATCGTTATTACTCGGGCATTTCCGCAACCTGAGATATACTCTGTTTTCATTGGATAATTCGACCTTGTTTAGATTTTGAAAACGTCTTTGGTTCCCGTTCCCAGTTACTGAAGACCGCCACGTCCTTGCTCCTGAAAGAGTCCGATCGGGAGGGTGAGTACGACGTGGAATCGTTCGGGTACCAGGCTGAGAAGCGATACTGCACTTACATGTCGAATCAAGAAGAGAATAGAGATGAGAACCAGCTGTCCAAACTGTATCTCTTCAGGCAGTTCAAGCTGGTTCTCTATTACCAGGTAATTGGCAAACTCCATTCCTAACCTAACTTGGACGATCTAAGCTGTAACTGTGTGTACGTCTGGGTCATTCGGACTATTCCTAACCAAAATGAAAAGGGAGATCACTGCGAAGGAGAATGGGTAACTGGTTCCCGAATTCGTTCAGCAAAAGAACCATCTCATAGTTTGGGATCTAAATTTCTTAACATCAATTGTATTCTACCGATAAATGTTATACAGATAGTAAAAACCAGGCGCTTAGCTAGCCCTTCATGGACGTGGATCCAGGGTTAAGTTAGGGGGTATGCTCCCCCGGAACATTTCCGGAAAAATATGGTGCAATATTTTGCATTTCGATGCACTCTTAGCGATTTCATCACTAATGTAGTATTATATTAGTACATACAGACCATACAAAAATAATACATTAAGGCGTCAAGGGTTTAAACATTAATGAAGTAGATTTTTGTGATTTTTAAACATATTTGATTTTTTTTTCTTTTTTGTCATCATGTGGATTCACTGAAATCACAGGATTTCAATAACTAAGAAGTAAAGAAGTAGCAAATGGCCGTTGGTTAAGTGACAATGACCCTTTTTCGGGTATTGTTTGATAAAGATTAGTTCCTTACTCATTGAAAAGCAGTTGTGAAACATGGGTTTCTGAAGAACGAATGGCGGATACGGAAACATCCGATAGGTCTCGCGAAAGCCAAGTTTCCTGAACACTGCAATACTTCCAAGCCACTGACTGCTTTCCAACATTGATCAAGGGTGAGATACAAACATATGTTGCATTGAATTCTTAGCACCAATTGTTTGAAAGAATATTGGTCAAGGTGTTGAACGATTTTCTTACAGACGTGTATAGACGGAATGATGATCGATGCGATTTGTGGGAAGCCATTTTCCTACAAGCTCGTAATGAGCAAGTTTATTGGCGCACTGAAAGATCATTTCTTAGCCAAGATGGCCGACAAGAATCAGATGGTTGACCTTCGGAAGACTCTCTGGGTGATAACAGTTCCCGCCATTTGGTCCGAGAACGCGCGTGGTTTCATGCGGGAGGCGGCAATAGAGGTATGGCAAGTCTTATAATCGGTACTCTTCGGGAAATTTCGGAAGGCAGGTCAGTGTTGCCTGCCATTCGGAACACCTCGGCCATTTATCAAAATAACCTCGGAAGCAATGTCGAGCCATTTTGAAAGTAGTCCGGCATCATGGCGGCGAAGAAGGTCATGTCCGTTTGCAATCGTATCCACTCGGCAATCTCTGACGCAAGCCTGGGATCACCGAGTAGATACGATTGAGAAAATGTGATACAAAGATGTGTTGATAGGATAATCTTAAATGACATACATGTATGTTAAAAAAAGAAACATTCAATTGTGACATTTTCCCAATTTGTGTGTATTTACATAAATGTTTAGTTCGTGTGTGTATGTTGTAATCAAGTGTGTTATCCGGCTGAAAACAGTCGAATAGCACCAGGATTTCTGTTGTATTCATGAACTACCTACGATGTATATCTACCGGCTTGTGCCGGGGATTGCCGAGTAGATACGATTGTGTGGACTGCCAACCAATCGTAACTAACCGGGTATATCCGTGACCTCCGTTTTCATTGGATGATCTCCATTAATTCCGGTTGCAAGTATATAAGCTCTAGTCTGGTTCCCGTCGTACTATAATAAATAACTAACTCCGTGCAGGAATACTTCCCTTTGTTACACTACAGGCTCCTAACAAAATGAAAAGGGAGATCACTGCGAAGGAGAATGAATAAATTAGTACAATCTGAACACATCGGGTATTTTTAATGAAAACACCTCTGAAATTATAGGGATGACGCCATACTTTTTCCCGCGAGAATGACGTCACTTTACTTTCGTTTTTAAAAATAGATCTTAAATGTGAAATGTAAAAAGCCTTTAAATTTAATAGAGGAAACAACTCTACATTTCACAACAACAATTTCGCCATTTGGTATGAGTTACTGATAATAATTGATTTAAAGGGATGTCCAACACTTCCATACACATTGAACTACTTAACGTGCACGCTTAGAAAATGTGTTAATTGTCGGATGCCGATTTACCCGAAAAATTGTAACCCTACACTTATGTCCGAGGTGTATTTCACAGCTCACGGAAATACCCGAGTAGTTCCGATTGAAATTAGTACTGTAAAATTAAGGGGCAGGTAATCCAGATTTTATAAGCCCCTCCTCGTTGGTCATTGTTGCCTTTCAATGTATACACCATTGCTATCACATACGTCACATGACACTATATAAATCACGCGAAATACAGAGCCGAATATAGAATCGACGAATCGAGTAAAAAGAATGGTCTTATTTCCAAAACTCGAAAAGACATTGTAATCAGTGTTTCTTCTTTATTTCTGATGCTTATATCTTTAAATATAAAAACGAAGTTCAGCACGAAAGAGAAAAGAAATCAGGAAAATAACATGTGTTTAAATTCGTAATGTTCGGAAATGGACTGAATAGAGTAGATATTCAAAGAATATGGCAGAGGTTATGTGAAGCCAAAGGGAGGTAATCGCTGCGAGAAGTGTGATAAACCTTCGCGAACTCTGCACAGGATTACTTCTCTTTGCTACACTTCAGTATCTCCTAAGGTCAGAATCTGCCATGTTTTGGCTTTCCTAGATTCTATACATAAACAGCTACCGACCATCTCTTTTTACCTACCTCTTAAATCACATACAAAAATGCTTGGGTCAGCGAAGGACGTCTTCCTCAGCGTTACGCCTTCCGCGAGAAGTAGTTCTAGCCTATGGGCATACTATTAACACCCAAAGTAAGGTTCTAATTTTTCATGAACTCCTTTTTACTGTACAACGACCTCCGGAAGTAATTCCTTAGTGGTCTTCGACCCTAACCAAATGAAAAGGGAGAGCACTGCGAAGAAGAATGGAACCTGCGGTGTTGCATCATTTTAGCGACCGTCATCTACATCATACTGTATTTCAGTAATTTATAAATAACTAATAATAAGTCTGTTTGTTTACATTTCATGAAACACTGCATAAATCATGCGTTTATAGAAGAAGGAAAAAACAGACTGTACATCAGAGGTTTACACGATCTGTTGTTTCCCTATGCAATGCATTCATGTTTTATAAATTTCTTCGTTTGCTGGTACTGAATTACAAAGGCTAAATTATAGGAGCATGGTCTGTAAGAACTATTACCCAAACACGATATAGGTTACATTTCAGGATGCACTGTGATGTTCAACAATTTGTTCAAAGGAGCATGGTCGTTGGCAACCTACAGAGTCTAATAGTAAGGAGAAGGCCTACTGAATTCAGAACTGAATGTTTATAATTCTCTTTATTTAGGCGGGAATCAATAAATTCAACATCCTGCTGGCGCTAGAACCGGAAGTTGCGTCAATCTACTGTTTACAACAATCCCAAGACAGAGATGCGTTCGGCGATAAAGGCAAATTTATAACCGTTGACTTAGGAGGTATGTATGTATCTTATGTATCTTTTGAAGAGGGTTTTACTCCGTGTAAACAAGTCTGTCAGTTATGTTATTGCTTTTCTGGGATTGGCCTGTACTTGACCAGGGCTTCAAAGTATTTTGCCAAAGAACAATGACACGAAATCAGCGTTTCCTTGGTTGGTTACGAGTTGATGTTATTAATCACTTAGCCACACAGATCCCCTAACGGAGATAAAATGCGTGCTAAAGTTACCCTGCCCTTCATTCAATAGGATATTGGGCTTTACGGTTTTGAAACAAACCCTTTGATAATCTGACCATCAGTCAAGTAAACTAACCGGATTGTTTGTATTCAAAACAAATATTCCCGATCTTTATCATAAGATGGGCATCATTTATAGTTCAATTGCTAGTGCTATGGCGATGTTTACCCCCAAACCAATGTAAAGAATACACGCATGGTTCATCGCAATGCTTTAGTAAATTCTTCACTTATATGAAACACTTGCACTAAGCATTCCAATGAAACCTTGATATGTTGCGCTGTTTTTAACAAGGTTGCATTGTCGACATAACTGTTTTCAAGGTCCTAGATGATGTCTTTGGCAACTCAATCACTGATGTGATGGACTTGGTCTAAGCATTGCACTGAACCCTTGATAAACATGTTTAACGTTGTTTTTACAAGTGGTACAGTCGATATTACTGTCTTTGAAACCCTAGATGACTTCAGAATCTCCTCCTCTGATGTGAACGATTTGTTCTAAGCATGCACTGAATTTTTGATATAGTTTGTTGTTTTTACAGGTGACATAGTCAGCATCACTAATTTTGAGGTCCTGGATGATGTCTTAAGCGACTCCTTTACTAATATGAAACACTTGCTCTAAGCAAATCACTGAACTCTTGAAATGTTGTGTTGGTTTTACAAGTGTTACAGTTGACTATACTGCTTTTGAGGTCCTAAATGGTGATTTTAGCATCTCCTTCTCTGATGTAAAAGATTTGCTCTAAGCATAAGACTGAACCCTTGATATAATGTATTGTATTGTTTTTTTACAGGTGGCACAGTCGACATTACCGCTTTCGAGGTCCTGAAAGATGGCCTAATTAAACAATTAAACGAGGTTTGTCAAGGTCATGGGTCGTGCTTCGGAGGTCAGCAAATCAATGACGCCTTCACACAGAAATGGAAGGATGCATTCGACAGTAGGGACTGGAATGAGATTTACAGAAATATAACAGAAGAAGACATGCTAGAAATGGAGCTTGATTTTGAACGGAAAAAAGTGGAGATCGGTTCGTCGGAGGCTGATGAGCATATCCAACTAGCCATTCCGGAATCCGCCCGAGAAATGATCAGGGAACAAAGGATTCGGCTCAAGGATTCAGAAGAGGTTAGAACATTCTTCAAGATCAACAAGGGAAAGTTTATGTTCAGTCCGAACACGGTGCGTGAGGAGCTGTTTAAAGTGACAATCGCTAGCATCGTTGATACGATAAAAGACGTTCTAGATAAGCCTGAGCTCAAAGATGTCGAGACATTGGTCCTCACGGGTGGGTTTTCGGAATCGAAGATCGTTACCGATGAGATCCGGAGGAGTCTTCGGGAAAATAGGAAATACTCCCGTATAAATATCACCAGCCCGACCTCGCCATTACAAGCTGTGTTATCGGGCGCGGTGCTATTCGGCCACAATCCGCGAATATTCCGAAGTCGAATCAGCCGGAAGACGTACGGCGTGCGCACATCCACGTTCTTCGACCCGGAAGTTCACGACCCCGCAATGAAGCACGTGGACCCGGTAGATGGCGAGAGTTACATCCGGGGAGTTTTTAGTGTTCATGTGCGGAAGGGCGAATCGGTTTGCCTTAACGACGAACACTCTTGTGTCATCTACCACCCCAAACGCGAGGACGCCCAGAAAGTCCGAATTCGCATCTACTCGTCCGAACACAGAAATCCACAGTTTGTGACGGACGCTGGGTGCCGGCAGGAAGGGGAGATTGTCATAGATTTGCCTGAAACCAGCCGAAGTAACGAGCGGGAGATCATTGTGCGCATGATCTACGGTGGTACCCAGCTTGATGTCATCGCGACAGATGGTTCCACGGACCCTCCGCGCCAATACGATGCTACGATTAAATTCAGATGAGTGCACATGTATTTCGTTCTTGCTTGGGTTCAATCTATATTTCAAGTGATAAATGTTTGCGCCATAAGGATTTGTGTTGAGACTGATGTCGTATACTGCATAGTTATACTCGATGAAACATTCGTTCAACCGCAAGAGGTCCGTGTACTCATTTGGATTTTAACCTTATAGTGCTGGAACCGACTTTGAACATGCTAATGCAAACAGGTTATCTCACAGGTCAGCCGCGAAGTAAATTGGGGACTGGTCTCTTATCTAATCTGTTTGCTACTCTGAGTATCTTTCCCCGCCAAATTAAGCAGGTTTGTAAGGAATTGGAAAGCAGCCGACACACAAATCTAATTTTAGAAATTACCCTGCATTCTTAGGGTTAAGACGACATATTTTCAATGTTAATTTGGTTTGGTATAAGGAACCAGTTCGGTTTTTGCTTTTTAAGAAGACCTTTGTTCAGCGAAGTCCAGCTTAACCCTTAGAATGCTGGGTAATTTTCTAAAAAATAGATTTTTATGTTGCCTTCCTTTCAAAACCTTAAAAAAGTATTTAACTACAGGATAAAGTGTATGCGCTGGTATTCAAGACTTCCTTTGTTCAATGTTTGAGGTTTGACGACGGGAACCAGGATGCTAACTGGTTTTTAATTTAACCTTTGTTTAATGACTTGCAACTTTCTTATATTCAAGACTTTGCTCATATTCAACGAATGTTTGATTAAAGAATCAAGTGTATGTATTGTTTATCTTGGTGGTCAATACTTCCTTTGTTCAATGTTAACCTGCTTTAACCACAGAAATAAGGTGTAGTTTTATATCAAAGTAAACATACATGTATGTCTATCGAAAATGTATCTAACTACAGGACTATGTGTTTGTATTGGTATCAAGACTTTCTTGGTTCAACGAAAACCTGCTTTAACCTCAGGAATAAGGTGTTGTTTTATATCAAAGATAACATACATGTATGTCTATCGAAAATGTATCTAACTACATGAGTATGTGTTGGTATTGGTATTCAAGACTTCCTTTGTTGAATGGGAGCTGAGGTTGTAGACGGGAACCAATGTGCTAACTGCTATTAAACTCAACCTTTGTTAATTGGCTAGTAGCTTTTTTATATTCAAAACTATACCCGTATATGTATACTGTATGTATTGTTAATCTTGGTATTCAAGACTTCCTTTGTTCAATGTTAACCAGGTTTGACAAACGGGAACCAGGATGCTAACTGGTTTTTAATTTAACCTTTGTTTAATGACTGGTCACTTTCTTATATTCAAGACTTTGCTCATATTCAACGAATGTTTGATTAAACAATCAAGTGTATGTATTGTTTATCTTGGTGTTCAAGTCTTCCTTTGTTCAATGTTAACTAGGTTTGACAACGGGAACCAGGATGCTAACTGGTTTTTAATCAAACCTTTGTGACTTGTAACTTTTTTAAATCCAAGACTATGCTCATATTCAACGAATGTTCGATTAAAGAATTAAGTGTATGTATTATTTACCGTGGTGTTCAAGACTTCCTTTGTTCAATGTTAACCAGGTTTGACAAACGGGAACCAGGATGCTAACTGGTTTTTAATCAAACCTTTGTGACTTGTAACTTTCTTATATTCAAGACTTTGCTCATATTCAACGAATGTTTGATTAAAGAATTAAGTGTATGTATTGTTAACCGTGATGTTCAAGACTTCCTTTGTTCAATGTTTACTGGTCTTGACGAAGGGAACCAGGATGCTAACTGGTTTTTAATTTAACCTTTGTTTAATGACTGGTAACTTTCTTATATTCAAGACTTTGCTAAAATTCAACGAATGTTTGATTAAAGAATCAAGTGTATGTTTTGTTTATCTTGGTGTTCAAGACTTCCTTTGTTCAATGTTAACCTGCTTTAACCACAGAAATAAGGTGTTGTTTTATATCAAAGATAACATACATGTATGTCTGTCGAAAATGTATCTACCTACAGGACTATGTGTTTGTATTGGTATGAAGACTTCCTTTGTTCAATGGGAGCCGAGTTTGTAGACGGGAACCAATATGCTTACTGCTTTTAAACTCAACATTTGTTAATTGGCTAGTAGCTTTTTTTATATTCAAGACTATACTCGTATATGTATACTGTATGTATTGTTAATCTTAGTATTCAAGACTTCCTTTGTTCAATGGGAGCTGAGTTTGTAGAAGGGAACCAATATGCTAACTGCTATTAAACTCAACCTTTGTTAATTGGCTAGTAGCTTTTTTATATTCAAGACTATACTCGTATATGTATACTGTAAGTATTGTTAATCTTGGTATTCAAGACTTCCTTTGTTCAATGGGAGCTGAGTTTGTAGAAGGGAACCAATATGCTTACTGCTTTTAAACTCAACATTTGTTAATTGGCTAGTAGCTTTTTTTATATTCAAGACTATACTCGTATATGTATACTGTATGTATTGTTAATCTTAGTATTCAAGACTTCCTTTGTTCAATGGGAGCTGAGTTTGTAGAAGGGAACCAATATGCTAACTGCTATTAAACTCAACCTTTGTTAATTGGCTAGTAGCTTTTTTATATTCAAGACTATACTCGTATATGTATACTGTAAGTATTGTTAATCTTGGTATTCAAGACTTCCTTTGTTCAATGGGAGCTGAGTTTGTAGAAGGGAACCAATATGCTTACTGCTTTTAAACTCAACATTTGTTAATTGGCTAGTAGCTTTTTTATATTCAAGACTATACTCGTATAATTTTATGTATACTGTAAGTATTGTTAATCTTGGTATTCAAGACTTCCTTTGCTCAATGTGACGCGAACCAGCATGCTAACTGGTTTTTAACTTAACATTTGCTTAATGACTTGTATCTTTCTTATATTCAAGACTCATATTCATAATTAATGAAATTTTGTTTGATTACATGTGCAGGGGCAAATGAATTTATTGGCATTCAAGACACATTCGTGTGTTTCAATCTTAACTTGATCTGACCACACATGGCTTGTTTTTTCATAGCTTCCAAAATAAAGAAATGCGAAAATGGTGAAATTTTGGTTCCATCTTGATCCAATATGTACACTAACAATGAAGACTAACCATTTATCAACCATTGATCAGATTTATTTAGTCTTCAGTCTTCCCTTGTTAATCCTTTCAATGTTTGGTAATTTTCTAAAAATATATTGTTGTATCGCCTGCTTTCCAAAACCTTAAATATCTGCTTAATCTTGATGAGGAAAGATACTCAGAGTAGCAAATGGGTTAGAACACATGTCACAAGTAAATTGGCGGCTGGCGTGTGATCTATCCTGTTTGCATAAGCATGAAGTCAGTTCCTGGGGCCCGTTTTACTAAACAGTTTACGCTTAAGATTTGCGTAAGTCTAAAACAACAAGTCCTTTTATTTCAATATTTGGCAAAGCAATATTGCAAAGTAACACATCATTGGAATCGTCTCTCCGAGACGCTTCCAATGACGTGTCACATTGCAATATTGTACTTTCATTGAAGATATTATCCATGTTAATCAATTATGACTTACGCAAACATTTTCCGTAAGTTGTTTAGTAAAACGGGCCCCAGCACTGTAATGGTTAACGAGAATATTAGTATACATGTAAATCAAAAATAGTTTATGATACATGTATGAGATAGAAGCCATTATGGTACAAGGAGAGCTGTGCTCTTCATCATACATTGATCCCTTTTCTTTCAATGTTTATTTTATAAATGTTTGCAGGAGTATGAATAAAACGGGGTTTTATTTAGATATGTATGAAAAGACAAAGTGACAAAGTATAAATCTAATCTTTTTATGATATTAGATAGAAGTCAATCGGTAACACGGAAAAGTATAAATCTAATCTTTTTATGATATTAGATAGAAGTCAATCGGTAACACGGAAAAGTTTGCTCGTCATGAGCAGTTTCTCATTTTCTTTCAATGGTTTCTTTAATTATCAAGTGCAGATCCGTATAACACACCCATAGGAAATAAACAAATCACAATAAATTAACAAACGCATTTTCTGTTGTACGACCCCCTCCACCCACCATGGCGTAAAGCGTTTATATTACCAGGATACGTTCATTCAGTGACAGTATTGACTTTAGACGCAGGTTATGAGAAAATGTTATGGACCGTTAATTTGAAGTAAGAGGTCCCAGTTACCCACAACTTCGTTGTTTGAAGCGATGACTGCTCATCTATGCAAAGGTCTTGTGTGAGATATACATGCATCAGTCGATGTCTCCGTAGTTTCTGGGTTAAGTTTGATAGGAGAACGTGTGATCTCTGTAAAGGTATGTGACATGTCCGTCTGTCTGTCTGTCTGTCTGTCTGTCTGTCTGTCTGTCTGTCTGTCTGTCTGTCTGTCTGTCTGTCTGTCTGTCTGTCTGTCTGTCTGTCTGTCTGTCTGTCTGTCTGTCTGTCTGTCTGTCTGTCTGTCTGTCTGTCTGTCTGTCTGTCTGTCTGTCTGTCTGTCTGTCTGTCTGTCTGTCTGTCTGTCTGTCTGTCTGTCTGTCTGTCTGTCTGTCTGTCTGTCTGTCTGTCTGTCTGTCTGTCTGTCTGTCTGTCTGTCTGTCTGTCTGTCTGTCTGTCTGTCTGTCTGTCTGTCTGTCTGACCGTCCGTCCGTCCGTCTGTCTGTCTGACCGTCCGTCCGTCCGTCTGTCTGACCGTCTGTTTGACCGTCTGTTTGACCGTCTGTCTGACCGTCTGTTTGACCGTCTGTCTGTCTGTCTGACCGTCTGTCTGACCGTCTGTCTGTCTGTCTGACCGTCTGTCTGTCTGTCTGACCGTCTGTCTGTCTGACCGTCTGTCTGTCTGTCTGACCGTCTGTCTATCTGACCGGCTGTCTGTCTGACCGGCTGTCTGTCTGACCGGCTGTCTGTCTGTCTGACCGGCTGTCTGTCTGACCGTCTGTCTGACCGTCTGTCTGACCGTCTGTCTGTCTGTCTGTCTGTCTGTCTGTCTGTCTGTCTGACCGTCTGTCTGACCGTCTGTCTGACCGTCTGTCTGACCGTCTGTCTGACCGTCTGTCTGTCTGTCTGACCGTCTGTCTGTCTGTCTGTCTGTCTGACCGTCTGTCTGACCGTCTGTCTGACCGTCTGTCTGACCGTCTGTCTGACCGTCTGTCTGACCGTCTGTCTGACCGTCTGTCTGACCGTCTGTCTGACCGTCTGTCTGACCGTCTGACCGTCTGTCTGACCGTCTGTCTGACCGTCTGTCTGACCGTCTGTCTGACCGTCTGTCTGACCGTCTGTCTGACCGTCTGTCTGACCGTCTGTCTGACCGTCTGTCTGACTGTCCGTTCGTACGTGCTGCCTACCTTCCTTCCTTCCGAATATCCGACCGTTATGGCTGGCTGGCTGACGGCCTGATCATTTCCATTATTTTCTTGTTATTTTTCAGCTGGACATTTTGAAGACTGGTGAGTAAAGGCTTTTTAGACATTATACGAGGGTTGATTTCTTAAAGTTTGATATAGAAACTCCCACGGTGCATTAAGCAAATATTTGAATAAAGGTTCATTGAAATCTTGTACAGATGTAAAGATAGAAATGTATTTTCGTAAAAGATTAACCTTGAAGACTCGTTCGAACGGTGAAGGGCTTACCCCGATGAATTTTGCCATGCTATACTGTCTTCTTCGGCATTCATTTGCATTTGAAAGAAGTTTGAACTTACATAGAATGTGACCGTCCTGTCTATTGTAATTGTATGATGTTTCTGGCATAACTTCATGTATATAAGCGAAGGGAAATGTTATACTTTATTTCTATTCCTACTGAATTATTTCACACCACCTTTTTGCGAAGTGTCACAATGACAACACTTTTTCTAGATTTATTCAATTTTTATTTGACAAAGCAGTGTCCGTAATTATAAAATTTTCCATTGTGTCAAAAGTTGAAAAGGTGGTCGGTTAAAATCTCGTGTAAAAGTTTCAATTCGCTTGCCTAAGAGGAAAGGGGGGACACATATTTCCCTTGCTAAGATTGCTCCATTAAATCTGTTTCAATTGCATTATACTGATATAGTGGTTTACAACGCTAAATCGGCAACGTTTTGATTCAAATAATAAGGACACTAAAGTGTATAAATAGACTCGTAAAAGCAGTGGCAATATTTGTAAGAGTACGCCAATATTGCCAAGATGAACTTGGTTTTCAACTTTTTATTGGCACGAAACAAAAGCCAAAGTTCAGTACAGTATACGGAATGACATAAATGTAACAGAGATATGTTTCTTTTTTTAAACATGATATTGTAAGATTTTGTCAAATCAATGTTAATTAGTTGAAACTTATTTATTTTACATCAATTTGTGAAACAAGTTCTTGTAACTAAAATCACTCTCGATTCTGCTTCCTGGATACATAACAAGTACTCGCGCCGAATGTTGATTGATGAAGGGTCTCAAGACCAAGACTTAGAAATTCAATTGTTTAGTTAAATAAAATGATTTTCTGTTCTGGTCTTCTTCCATCGAATTTGTGCCGTCATGTCGATTGAAGTGGAATATTGTTGAAGCGATATAAATCCATCCCCTGTAAGCTCACAAACAAACAAACAACGCTCTGCCAATTTATCGGTGTTCACCAATAAACAGCACTGCACACACTTGAGAGCCGATTTGATAAGAAACGGAAGTTGAGATTAATTTGGAAACCCTTTCATTGTTCATATCAATCTGAGTGAACCAGACGCTTTGATCATGTTATTACTTAAGGATGGTTTGAGTTGTGAATATGTTTTGATTTTGTGAAAAATTTGCGGATGAAAAAAATGTTTTAGTACAATCCCCCTTACGAATATTTCTGGGTGTTCTTTTTCTATATTCACTTCATGATCAGCGGACCAAAGAATGAATAAATGAATAAATAAATAAATGAATGAATAAATGAATAAATAAATAAATAGATAAATAATAAATAAATAAATGAAAAGATAGATAAATAAATAAATGAATAAATAGATAGATAAATAAATAAATAAATAAATAAATAAATAAATAAGTAAATAAATAAATAAATATATGAATGAATGAATAAATAGATAAATAAATAAATAGATCAATTGACAAATATTAAAAAAAGGAATGATGAAAGTATTTATTTACGATATTTGGTATTTTGGTAAGGAAGTATTATTACACGTTCTCTTTTGTCACAATTGTTTTCACCGACATCTGCAGCATATGCGTCAAATTGAGGTGTTGTTGAGTGAGGGATGATTACTCAATTCATCATGCGAATACTTGAGTAATGTGTTTATTCTATTTTCGAAACATGATGAATATAGAGTTTTAATCATTTTGCATTAGATACGTACATGTACTATGTACAATATATACTTTCTGTTTTGATTCCCATTTTCTGTTGCAATGACAGATTTATTGATGTTTGTTGCAAACATGACTGTTTAAGATCAAATTAAGTTCAGGAAGTCTCGGTCTTCATTTGAAAGTTCAATCCGAGACTTTGTAACCGTCCCAGTAAATTTTCAAAAGAAAAACAAATGAAAATTGTAACCAGAAATGAAATGTGAACTCCGCGCCGTTTGAATTAGTTTGGGAATTTCAGTCGAATGAACTAGCTCAGAGATTTTCACAATCAGTGTCACTAAACCAAAGACCATTGTCATTTTCTTTACTTCTAAGTTGCTCAAATTCGATGATTCGTTCAATATTGTGAAGTGACCTTCGCGCCTGACAGCGATTCTATGGGAAAGCCGGTATATGAATAAACGCAGGAATTCCTTCTCGCTAATCTTGCTGACGTCACACGACAAGAGCGGTAAGACCAATCGGAACTACTCGGGTATGTCCGTGAGCTGTGAAATACACCTCGGATATAAGTGTATGGTTACAATTTTTCGGGTAAATCGGCATCCACCAATCAACACATTTTCTAAACGTGCACTTTAAGTAGTTCAATATGTATGGAAGCGTTGGACATTCTGTTAAATCATTTTTTTATCAGTAACTCAAACCAAATGGCGAAACTGTTGTTGTGACAGGTATAGTGGTTTCCTCGATCAAATTTAACGACTTTTAAGATTTCACATTTAAGATCTATTTTTAAAAACGAACGTAAAGTGACGTCATCCTCGCGGGAACCAATATGGCGTCATCCCTATTATTTCAGAGGTGTTTTCATTGGATAAACCCGAAGTGTTCAGATTGCGGTAAGACGTTCCCGACGACCCACGTGATGATGGTATTAGAGTCTAACTTATTGTTTTCAAAATAAACCCGTTTAAACGGTTTGCATTACCTGCAATACAAATGTTTTCGGTAGAAGATAATCTATTTTGAAAATTTAAAATAAGAATATGTTAGTCCTTTTAAGTTGTATGTTTCTGGTTTATGAGTATAGACGAAAAAGCTATCCAGAATTGCCTGTTAAGTATCTTAAAAACAAATATAACAGCAATTGCAAATATCACGGTGAAAATTGAAATCGGTTTTAAAGTCCATATATGTATACCTTTAGTAAACTGACATGACACACTTTTAGATAGGTATCTTCTACATCAGTTGGGATATTAAAGGAAAGCTATTTTTACTATCAAAACATTTTAAATTACTGTAAGTACTACCCTTAGGTTTGTGATGGTTGTAAGTTACCGATTAAACCAAACTCCTCCTCCTCCCCCTCCTCCCTCCCCTCCCTCCTCCTCCCTCCTCCTCCTCCTCCTCCTCCTCCTCCTCCTCCTCCTCCTCCTCCTCCTCCTCCTCCTCCTCCTCCCTCCTCCTCCTCCTCCTCCACCTCCTCCTCCTCCTCCTCCTCATCCTCCTCCTCATCCTCATCCTCATCCTCCTTCTTCTTCCAGCCCCCTCTCCTCCCCTCTCCTCCCCTCTCCTCCTCCTTCTTCTTCCAGCCCCCTCTCCACCTCCTCCTCCTTCTCCTCCCCACCTCATTCTCCTCCTCCTCTTTCTTCCCCTCCCTCTCCTCTCCCTTCCCCTCCTCCTCCTTGGTCTCCTCCTCGTCCTCCCCCACCTCATTCTCCTCCTCCTCCTCCTCCTCCTCATCTTCCCTCTCCTCTCCCTCCCCTCCTTCTCCTCCTCCTCCTCCCCTCCGCTCATTCTCCTCCTCCTCCCGCTCTCTCTCCTCCCCTCTTCTCATCCTTCTTCACATCATCTTCCTCCCCTCATCATCATCATCATCATATTCTTCTTCTTTTGCAATTATATCTCCTCATCATTCTTTCTTTCTATTGATTTTCTTTATTTCTTTCTTTCTCTCTTTTAGTCTTTCGCCTTTTCATTCATTTCTTTCACTCTTTCTTCCTTTCATTTCATGTTCTTTTTGCCTCTTTCTCTCATTCATATCGCTTCTTTCTTTTCTTTACTTCTTGTCCCTTGCCATTGTTATCTCTATATTTTGGTAACCATCTCTTTTATCCATGGTTTCTAACTGCAGTCAAGGCTTTAGGTAACTCAATATGTGTGACCTAACCCACTCTTTCTCACGCATGCGTATATACATGTGCATATACATTCATAAAACCAAGGACAATAAACCCAAAACTTGTGCTGTCATACTTTAGCCCATTACCAAACAATAACGACATTTAACCACTTTGTTGCCGACGACTCTGGAAATCAGTGTGGGAAAAGGAGAAATTGCTCGCAACGAGCAATTTCTCCTTTTCCCACAAAGTTTTCAGCCCTGTGAGAAGATTATTTTTCAATTTCATCACATTTCGAGATGTCGTCTGCAAATTCTTTCAATTTGGGACAGCAGATAATTTGACGTTTGTTAAAGGGTAAGACCGATCGACCTCCATTATACCGTTTACCCTGTTCCCCCAGATATGCTTTTGTGACTTCTCCAAATTGAACGCAGCAGCAGACGACAAAGAATAACGTTAAGTAGTATCAATTGTTGACAAAGTTTGGTTTGCACAAATGTATTAGCATAACATAACATCGGTTTATTTCGACATTAAGTACATTTTCCCATGTTCTGCAGAATGATATGATACTACATATATACATGTTATAAACATGCCATCACTCAGAAGGATATACATGTAGATACAGGTGAAAAACTAATATCAATAACAAAACAACACGTACGTTTTCAACATATACCAATACATGGAAAATACTATTACGAAACAATTTATCCATTTGTCATAGTAATTTTAACATATTTCTGCAGCAGATACGTCAAATTAGTTTCATTAAATGAGTTTTATATCCCTTAGAATGCTAGATTTTTTTCTAAAAAATAAGTTTGTGTGTCGCCTGCTTTCCCAAACGTTAAATATCTGCTTAATATTGATGAAGAAAGATATTCGAAGAAGCAAACGGGTAAGATCACAGGCCAGCCGCCAATGTATCTGGCGGCTGGCCTGGATCTAACCTGTTTGCATAAGCATCAAGTCGGTTCCAGCACTATACGGGTAAAAAAGATACTTCGTGGCATTAGTCTGGTACTGGGGAAAAACCAGCGGTTTAAACGTGCTTGTACGCAGAAGAGGGGAATTGAAAGTTAAAATAAAATGTCGTTGAAACAATACAGATTATGTATTGTCGATAGATATACAATTAAAAGTAGCCATTGAAACCATGATTAATCAAGGAAGCGTCAATTTGTCTAAGTATGTAAAGTTTGCATGGGGTAGATCTCAAAGGCAGTGTTACGCTTTTGGGCTAAAATACATTTTAATTCACTGTATACACACTTTAAAGAGTTATAAACGATATAAATTTGCTTCCAATGACTATTCTTCTGTGCGTATAACATAACAGTACAGCTGTTGTACATTTAAGAATTTGACTTTTAGTTTTCAAACTTCCTCACATCTGTGAACCAGCACCTTTAATACCATGCTTAAACGCAAACGATTTGACAAAATGTACGATGAGTGCAACAAGGGAAGGCGTACTTGATTGTCCTAGTTAAAGTATCAAATATCTGTCTGTAGTCAGCATTTATGGCCCCTTACTGTGTTAGTTCAAATCACAGCAGCTTTTAATTCAAATTTTGGTGAGAGATGGTCTCTAAAGTAAAGTTTAACTATACATCTTATGCTAATAATTGTCTAACCAAATAAAACATTCCCTTTAGATTCGATATTGAAGTAAGCATTGTTGCAAAATAACACATTTCCGAGATGCTTCCAATGATTGTTACATTGCTATGTAAACAGAACACATCAATTAGGAGACAAAGTAACAAGAACATATATAGCCGAACCATTCGTAAAATAACTGAGAAAACTGTTGGTGCGGTGTTAAACTCCATATAAGCAAATATAGGATCAAACAATCAAGCAAGTTTTATTGTATGTGTAGCAAAAGAAGTCGTACAAAGTTGACATTGATAGTGTATCATTCAATCTGCATTGCTTGATAATTCTCTAATTGTTTAATAATTGGGTTAATTTTATCCGTAGACAATGATGCATGTGAACTGTGTCCTCGATTTAACTGATATATTGTTGAAAACAACATTAAAGTATGTAATGAACATCTTAACGATTTGATTTTATAATATGCCTTGATTCAGCATATACAGCTAGTCTATGGTCAAAATGTGGGTTTTGAGTCTGATGCTTAGATAATGATGAGTGTGCACTATGTCATCGATTTAACTGAGCTATTGTTGAAAGCGACTTTAAAATAAGTAATGAACAAACAAACGAATTCAATTGTACGTTCAACAAAAGGAAACGCACTCAGCTGTCCTTGGCATAATATCAAATTTATGTCTGTATTCATCGCTTGCAAATATGTGACATAGTACCCTAGTTATAAATAGTAGGCCTACTGATTTCAAAATATCCTTTCGGCCCCGATTTCCCAAAGCATAGGTTTGTAACATATCGAATTTGAAAGTACCCGTAAAACGTAAGTGTCAGAACACATTAACATTGCATTTTCATTCGATGATTTTAAAGAAGTACCCGTCTACAGATTTTAATGGGCGACAGTGGTAGAGCGACGGCCTCTAGTGCTGAGTCCCGGGTTCGATCCTCGTTTGTGGTGATGTAAAAATGCCGAATCTTATCCACAATGTATCCAGAGAGCAATCGTTGGGTGTGTATTTAATATGTTTCAAACTTTTGATACAACTATTGTATACTAAACAAATTTGAACTTAAAGATAACACCGCATTTCGGAGGTTGAATTACTGACGAATCTTTCAGAGGTGTCCGAATCGTTCATGTTTCGAATGATTAAAAATCCATGTTCTCCAGGTGCGCTAAAATGTTTTTGAAATTTTCTCCAAATGAATGAATGTGTACAAATCATACAAGTCCCGCTTTGAGCTTTCATTGAATACTTAACTTCTATCTAGATCTGTGTGACCAACCATCTGGAAAACTCGTTTCATCTATGGTGGGCTTAATGTAACAGTTGTAGGCTATCATCCATTACTTCATGAATACATATTGAAGAGGACTGTCTCATAGACTGATAACTTAATCTTTTTAAGGTAGAATACCCCTAATCCGCCATTTTGAAACTAATTCATTCGTTTGATTACTTCGGTCGTTCTCGGCATACATCGGTTGGGGCCGGATCTTTTCGGTGCAAAGCGAATAGTTCCTAAACCTACCCATGTATACCGAGAACGACCGAACTCATCCGACGGCAGAATGAGTGTCAACATGGCGGATTGTGGACATTCTACCTGAAAATCAAATGTCTTCTATGGATAATTCGACATAACAGATCTATAGAGTCACAAAAAACTAGATTATGGATACCACGTTTCATAATCATGTGGTGGAAATACAACAGTGTTATCTTGCACATAAGTGAAAACCCATTTGAACGGTTTATTTCGCTAAGAATGGTCTAAATCTGAATAACCTTTACATAAGCAACGGTATTTTAAGATACTGTCATCGTGTGGGCCTCGTAAACATTTGACTGTGAACGTTAAAGCTCCTTAAAGCATGGTTGCTCTTTGACGCTGAAAGGAAATGTGTTATATACCGGGGATGATTTACCTCGTACACTTATATCCGAGGTGTAGTTCTCATCTCACGGAAATACCCGAATAGTTCCGATTGACCATCACCCAGATATTCAACCCAATGGCCTAGTTCTGACCCCATGCGTGACACATTGTCTACTTCGGCCTACTTTACAAAGGCAAATACCCGTATAAAGTTTCGCCATTGTTGAGTTCATGAAAATACCCACAGACGGAAGCAAAACAGGGTTGATGCACAGGTACCAGTCTTAAAACAAAATCCCGAAAGAAATGTTAATTGTAATATACTTTATGTTCGACAGGTGCGCGTTTGCACTAACCTGTGTACTTTCGCGCAAAGGATTGTGGGTAAATCAATCTTTAAAATGGACGTTGTTGTTGTTGTTGCTGCTGCTGCTGTTGTTGTTGTTGTTGCTGCTGCTGTTGTTGTTGTTGTTGTTGTTGTTGTTGTTGTTGTTGTTGTTGTTGTTGTTGTTGTTGTTGTTGTTACATCACAAGCTATCACTCAGACCGCTTGAGTTCGACAGGTGTGCGTTTGCACAGGTATTCTTCTTCTACGAAGAATTACTGTACAATTTTTCTTCTATTTACTAGCTGGATATTGATTCAAATGTTAAGATAACCTGTTTTATAGTTTATTACACGTCACAATCAATTCCTAAGGTTATTACTTAGAGAACTATTTATTT
Organism: Cerastoderma edule; assembly: GCA_947846245.1. Classification (NCBI taxonomy): domain Eukaryota; kingdom Metazoa; phylum Mollusca; class Bivalvia; order Cardiida; family Cardiidae; genus Cerastoderma; species Cerastoderma edule. Next base: position 35,263,235 of record OX401411.1, read on the forward strand.
ACGTATGTTTCTATTGTGATGCGGTGCGTATGTACATGAAAAGCCATTTAGCGCTGTAATGCGTCGAAGCTCAGGAGTTTGTCGTTACCGATGACGAAGACCGATGAACAGGTTGCTGTACAATTTATATACTACAAAACACAATACTCTTCTGTTACTGGAACCTGTGGGTTGATGTCGCCGTTTCACGAATGATGAATAGCGTCCTGCTGGGACATGAACTACATTATCATATTTCACTGGGAACGATACACCCTGCTGAATCTGCATGCACTTTTCTTAAGGTAGAATATCGATAATCCGTCATTTTGAAACTGTTTATTTCGTCTGATTACTTCGGTCGTTCTCGGTAGACATCGGTCGGTGCCGGAACAGTTCGCTTTTCACCGAATGGTTGAAATTACATTTTTTAATGTTATTTACTCACACAGCACATACTCTGTGAGATCGTCCTTTTAGTATAGTACCCATGTACTGGTTCCACAGAATTTTGGACAGATATTCTCCAACCCCAAAACGAGTGCTTAGTTAAAGGTAGAGAAAGACTGACCATAATCCGCCTTTTAGAAACTCATTGTTTCGTCGGATTTCTTCGGTCGTTCTCGGTGTATATCGGTCGGGCCGGAACTATTCGGTTTAATGCAATAATGGGTACTATCAGGATATGATTTGAGTTCAAGATTTAATAAAGTAAAGCTTGTGGAGTCAACGGGACACTGAAGGATAAAAGAAACACTGTTCAAAACCGTTTTAGCCCATTATCAAACAACAACGACATTTTACCAAATGTTGCAGACGACTATGGAAAATGTTATGGGAAAAGGAGAATTTGCTCTTGACAAGCAATTTCTGCTTGTTTTCACAATGTTTTCTGCCCTATCAGAAGATTGTTTTTCAATTTCATCACATTTTGATATGTCGTCTGCAAACTCTTTCAATTTGGGACAGTTGAAAATTTGGTGTTTGGTTAAGGGTTAATGCAGTACCCATGTACTGGTTCAGCAGTATTTTGGACAGATAATGTCCCACCCACGAACGAGTGCTTAGTTAAAGGTTATAGAAGGCAGAAAGTGGCAAATCCGCCATTTTGAATCTTATGTCTTTCGTCGAATTCCTTCGGTCGTTCTCGGTGTACATTGATGTTTGGTCGCGCCGGAACTATTTCGATTTAATGCGATAATAAGTACAACCAGGATATGATTTAAATTCAAGATTGAATAAAATATAGTACTTGTTGAAAACCTAGGAACACTGCAGGATAAACGAAACTCTGTTCAAAACCGCTTTAACCTATTACCAGACAATAACGACATTTAACCACTTTGTTGCAGATGACTCTGGAAAACATTGTAGGAAAAGGAGAAATTGCTCGTGCCGAGCAATTTCTCTTTTTCCCACAATGCTTTCTGCCCTATCTGCAGATTACTTTCCAATTTCATCACATCTTGAAATGTCGTCTGCAAACTCTTTCAATTTGGGACAGTCGAAAATTTGGCGTTTGGTAAAGGGTAAACCTCAATCAAGGAAACAAACCAATTGATGCCCAATTTATTATGACGCCTAAAGTATCAAATTAGATTTTGGGAGGATGAATTGCATGCAGGATCAAATATTTTCGACAGCATTTGCACGCGCTATGGTTACGTATATTGCAATAACAAAAGATCGGATTGAAATCTTATTTTAATCCCTTACACCAGTAGACCACAATTTGCTGCACCTTCTGAAAAAGATATTAGAAACAGTTGCTCCTACTGAAAACTCATTCCTTTTGTCACAGTGATTTACACCCACAGTGATTTACATCACATTTCATAATGAAAAAGTGTTCATGCTATTTTTATCGTCTGTTGTTGATTTCGATTTGTCCTTCTCTAAAATTTCATAAGTTGGAATATTGTGTGATAAATTACCTCTTTACAATACGACATAAACATGTATGGTAGGTGCTACATGTATTGATATTGTCGGTTTTGCAGACTATGTATGAAAAAAAATGTAAAAAGAGTGGTTTAAGTGGAATTGAAAAAAACCCACAAATAATCCATAGCTCACATTGGTGGCTTTGTTGACGAAGATTAAAAAGAAAAGAGTAATTCGAGTCACCAAAATAAACGCCACAAAACGTCTACAGTAAACAAGTACAACTTTAAATGTTTGAAGATGGATGGTACACTTCAATAAATTTGATATCAAGTGAAGAGTAGATGCAAATTTCATCTCTTGAATTTGATACAACACTAAATAACTCGTAAAGCCGCTTGTTGTCTATTGTCTGTCTTTTCAATGAAACTGTATACTGGGTTATTATATACGTATTGCTAAGCCCTTTTTCTGTTTTAAATCGTTTGGAGAGACGAATTTATGTTACAAAAAGTGTCAAAAATTGTCTACGAAACACTTCGTATTTATTAACAATGGGGGAAATAACCATAATGCAAGGAAGTCTTTGAATGTCTTAAGCAAACTCAGCGAAATATCCTTTTGTCACAATATTTTCAAATGTCTTTTAAACCATATGGATCAAAAGATGAGCTTATACCTTACGGAGAAGGGTTACTCAATGTGTCTTTCTGTACAGGCATCAAGCAAGATGGATTTAGACTTCTGAAGAAGGGTTACTAAATGTGTCTTTCTGTACAGGCATCAAGCAAGATGGATTTAGACTTCTGAAGAAGGGTTACTAAATGTGTCTTTCTGTACAGGCATGAAGCGAGTATTGCATTTACATTTTTGGATTCGCATTAACAAAAAATGCAATATGAATCAAATGCTTTCATGTAGTTGAAGAAAATGTGAATGCAATTTGTTTTAATATTCGACACAAAACATTTTTGAAGTTGACAAGCTCAGAACACATTGTGTCGGAAAGAAAACGTTTTATTAGTGAAACGATTCGACTTGTGGTAAATGCTGTCTTTTTTCTTTCGTTCTTTCTTTATTCTTTCTTTGTATTCTTTCTTTGTATTTTTTCTTTTTCTTTCTTTCTTTCTTTCTTTCTTTCTTTCTTTCTTTCTTTCTTTCTTTCTTTCTTTCTTTCTTTCTTTCTTTCTTCATTTCTTTCTTTCTTTCCCCCTTTCTTTCTTTATTTATTTCTTTATTTATTTAGCTTTCTATTTCTTCATGTATCGTTCTATTTATCTTTTAATCTAAAATATTTTCAATGAATTATTCTCTATAATTGTGAATATATATACATATTAAAGATAGTGTTTTGATACATAGTGGGAAATAGATAGACATCATAAAGGATCAGTGGACAACAGTGCTTTTCACTGTTCGGATGGGAATGTGGCATTTGGAGTAAAAATTTGTTTGATACCTAACATTGAAATAACTTTAGCAGATTTGTAATTAACACCAATTTCAACAGCCTTTTTTTTTATATTGCAGCGGTCAGCCACATAACGATGCTTAAAGCATTTCCTAACCTGCACAGTATTTTCACAATCCTATTACTTCTTTCCCACATGGAAATAATTGAAAAATTATGAGAGAACCATGCCATGTTATTTTGATATTCTTTAAAAATGAGGCTGAAGAATATACTTGGTTTACATTCATCATACATTTTTAGGTAGAATACCTATCATCCACCATTTTAAAACATTTTTCCGTAGGATTACTTCGGTCGTTGTCGGCATACACCGGTCGGGGCAGTATCTATTCGGTTAAACAACGAACAGTTCCGGCTCAGACTGATGTATAACCGAGAACAACCGAAGTAATCCGACGAAAGTATATGTTTCAAAATGGCGGATAATGGGTATTCTACCATAAAAGCAAAATGATTGAAATAACTTACATCTAAAGGACAAAAGCGTTTGATGACTTAAGATTCGTACAACCAACTCAAAATGAACGTAAAATTATTTCTTTTCCAGAGCTGATACTATCAACATGGATACCAGAAATGGTGAAACAGACGACGTACATTTGACGACGCCATTACACGCGGACCAATCAGAAAGCGTTCTCCATACCGGAACCGGAAACAGCAATGACGAGAAGGGAGGTAACTCTGTGTGCCGCTGTTCAGCCAAGTGCGTCACAGACGTCCTCCTGTCGTATTTCCCAATCGTGAAATTCATCCGGAAATATAAGCTCAAGGAGTACATCGCTGGTGATGTTTTGGCGGGAATCACTGTCAGTTTTATGCATCTCCCTCAAGCCATGGCATTCGGCGTCCTCTCCTCTCTTCGACCAATCTACGGCCTGTACACGACGTTCTTTCCGGTACTGTTTTACGTCATATTCGGAACGTCTCCGCACATATCGTTCGGAACAAACGCCGTTCTGGCGTTGCTAACCAAAGCCACCGTCGAGAGGGAAGCCGAAGCGTTAACCGGAACTTACCACAACATGGTGGCGGGAAATGTCACCGGAAACGATACAGAGGGTCATGTGACGTCACCCAGTGAATCGGAAATCCTTGCGGCGAAGGTCGGCGCGGCGATGGCGTGTAGTTTCTGTGTGGGCGTGATGTTGACGATTATGGGCGTAGCCAGACTCGGTGTCATAACAACGTTTCTCTCGACGTCATTCATTGGTGGATTCACGACGGCCGCGGCTTTTCATATCGCTTCCAGCCAGGTGCCGCTCATGTTCGGCATCAAAGTGACGTCATACTCCGGCGCGGGAAAACTCGTTCTCATGTACATCGACTTGTTCAGGAAGCTTGGAACGACTAAGATCGTGGAAGTGGTGATTTCGATCGTTTGTATATTAGTGTTACTGCTGGTGAAAGTGTGCGTTAACGAACGCTTTAAGGACAAAATGAAGATGCCAGTTCCAATCGACCTAATTGTAGTCCTCTGCGCCACCATTATTTCTCATTTCGCCAAGTTCAAGGACACTCTCGGCTGCAAGATCGTTGGACCAATACCGAGCGGGTTCCAGGCACCGACTGCGCCTCGCTTTGAAAACATCGGTGGGATCATATCCGATTCGTTCATCATGGCGATTCTCATTCTCGCAATAACCATAACTCTGGCTAAACTCACCGCAAACAAACATGGCGTCCAGATCGACGATAACCAAGAGCTGGTTGCCTACGGAACAGGAAATCTCTTTTCAAGTTTCTTTGGCTGTTTTCCGGCCGCTACAGCCCCGCCGAGAACCATGATGCTAAGTTCATTGGGAGCCAAAACGACGTTAAACGGGATACCGACGGCCATATTCTTTGTCCTCGTAATTCTAGTTATTGGTCAGCTGTTTGTTTCGTTGCCTATGGCCGTGCTGGCCGCCATGATTATCGTCTCGATGAAAGATCTCCTGCTTCAGTACCGGAACCTCCCGCGTATCTGGAGGATAAATAAATATGATTTCATCATCTGGATCTCAACAAACTCGTTCGCCATTTTGATGGACCTTCCGTATGGGTTGTTGGTGGGAATCTGTATGTCCTTGTTGTTGGTCGTTGTTCAGAATCAGCGAACTTCCGGTTATTTGTTGAATCACATCACTTCCGGTGATGACGTTATTTCGGCGCCAGGTACGAAGGTGTTCCGGTTTCCAACAAATATATATTTCGCAACAACAGAACGGTTTAAGTCGCAGTTATATGAAATCACAATAAATCCACAACAGTATAAAAAGCAACAATCCAAATTGAAAAATGACAACTCAGAAAACCAGGCTTTAGACGCCGAAAATGTTCTAATCGGAATGACCGAAGCCAACCAGAAACACGTGTCAGTGACTAAACCGGAAGTTGTGGTTCTCGATATGTCAATGGTCGGATACGTCGACATGGCAGGTTGCAATGTCATTCAGCTTGTTGTGAACGAGTTACGGTCCATCGGGATAACGGTTTATCTCGCGGGACTTAACGAGAGTCCACGGTGCACTATGTGTGCAGCTGGGTTCTTTGACAGCTTCGCTGAAGAATCCGTGTTCGCGTCTGTTAAAGCGGCATTGCAAAACATCGACTGTACGAACGAGTCCGGCTTTACTTCTTAATCAAATGTTTCAAGTTAATAGTTCTTGTATAACTAAATATCCTTATACAAAACCTATTTTTATTTTGCTGCCTAGGATTGCCAAATTCAAAGCATTACACTATAGGCTTTACGATACCATGACATTCCTACCCATAACATGACATGTTTTTATACTTAAATTTAACGTTTTGAAACCAATGTACTGTTTTGCTAGTGTTGTTGTTGTTTTTTATTGATATTTTTGTGTGTGTGTGCGGGGGGAGGGGGGTGTTATAGGATAAAGCAAACAATGACTTCGCTTCCGTAGTACAAAATCATGGACTTGCAAGTATCATATTATCAACCATTTAATACAATATAGAGTTGAATCGCATTCATAAGGTGAGAGGGTCAAAACTTGGCGGGGATTTATGCCGTTTACAACAGTATGTCAGCCATATCACGGTGGTAAGCGCATTTGTCCATGCTTCAAGTATTTCCCCAATGGTTCTACACACTATTCCTATAATGCCGCTTACTACTTTCCCATATGAACGGAATTGGCTAGACAACGGCTGATGCAATGAGGCTCGGCTTGTATAAGTAAAATATTTTCCACCTCTTCCATAGAATCCAAAGAGCCCTGATGTTGACTGATTCAATCTTAGAAGATAAAAGATATGCATTAATGCTCATTGCCTTTAAGAGGAAAACAAGATTCCTGAAAATTGTTATATTGTTGTATTGCCATTCTATACTTGCTTAAAACATTAGCATATGCTTGCCAAACAAACCAAATGTAATCTGTATGACCCAAGAGTGTAGCTTTATCTATATGTAGGATTTCTGTTTCAAGAAGTCCAGTCTCTGATGCAATGTAATTGAATCGTGTACAAAATCTAAATCGATCACAGTCCTTTTAAAGGCCTCAACTCCCTCATTCATTCCGATGCTTTGTGTTGACGGTGGCCGTATATATCGTGTTTGAACTTGTTCTTCGGTCGGACAATGACACATACTTGTATTGTTTTAAGGTGCAAACCTTTGGTTGATTTCTTTTTTAAATGAAAAGTGATGGTAGAAAGATCGGCCAGTGATGTAAGACCACATGGGTAATCGATTATACTTCGCTGTAAAACCAAAATACAATTAAGCCTTTGTTTGAAAAACAAAAAAGTAAGATTAGATCATTTAGTTTCAATTCGATAATCTCCATACATGAACGAAAAAGAGGGATAAATCTGCGAAAAGTATCATTCCATTAACTCTATAGGTAATCCCCCTTTGAAGTATCTCCATATAGTAAATAGTTCAGATGCTTGTTCAACGAGGTCTAAGCGATGATGAAATCCATGTGACTCAACCTTTGGTTGGTCGTTGTTCAATTAATCTAGCCCCTTGCCGTTATATGGGATCACAAGCTGCCGAAATCGCGACTCGGGGTACCAGAATATGAGATTATACAACGTCACAATCGATCTTTTGAACAGAACGCTGTCTGCTCTCTCCATATGCATTGCCGTTGTTTTTTCAATCACATTTTTGATACCAACTTAAAACACCAAAGGCATTGCACGAAAGCGATACATGCGCAATGAAACGAAGACGATAAAATGTTTGCTTCCATAATTCAGAAAGACAAGATGAATGACCCGAGATGTTCCTATTGAAATAACATCCCCTCGACTCACACCTGTCATTGTTCCAAATAGTTCGTTCACTTATGATCCGCGAAACCCGTCTAAGCTCATTTTGAGCTGGATGGTTTCCCGTACTCAGAGCGCACCTGCCGCTCTGGGCGGGTGTTCGCCGGCGTCCTGAGTATGCGCAGAGCGGAGTGCACGTCAAGGCGCTGGCGGAAGATGCTGTTGGGAGTGTTGCACTTAGTTCCCCGCTCCAGAAGTTTGGAAACCAGCTTCTCTATGGCACTCTTAAGATGGTCGTTGTCTGGGGCCGATCGCTTGAGCCTGGTGAAATGCGAAGAGAATATCTATAGCATAGTGAGCAGGCGTAGACGTTAATCCAAATGGTAAAACATTGAATTTAAAATAGAGCATCGAGTTCCATACATATTTGCCACAGTCGATGTAACTTCTTTTATTCAACCCTGATTCGTTCTTGTAGATGGATTTGAATTGAAAATATTAGCTCGTGAAATATCTTTCGTTTGACATTTTAAATCATGAAAAAAAATATTACAGTTGTATTTAACTTACCAGCCTTTCAGCGAGACAAGGATGATATGAGAAGCTCGTTTAAAGCACAGCTCATCACAAAGCTCTATTAGCTCTTCCAGCATCTCCATAACATTCACCTTTTTGGATCGGTACACTGTTAATGCCTGCAATAGACACGTTTATATTCGCTGTAAATGAATCGTATTCATATGACCAAGCATTGTATATTGTGGATTGGTGGGAATAATCATCTTCGCTGCTATTTAAATATTATCATAATCATTTATTTGATTATCCAATTCGTGTTTCATCAATTGATTCCAAAGGGTTTTTGATACAAGTATTATTTTTTGTGGTTTTTGTTTAGGCATTTAGTTGAAGCCTGAGTTGCTCATAGAGTCAATTCATCTTATACAGACTATTTGATTTTAAAAAAGTGTAAAACTATTTTCGTTATAAAATGGCAATAAGATAAACCGTCTATCATTCCCACATCTTTAAAACAAAGCGTATTTTAGTTACGAATGTTGGCAATAATATAAAAAAAGATTCTTCGTTATCCTAAAGGTTTTAAAAATTGGAATTACCTTCATCACTTTCAGAGTATCGTTTGAGTAGACGGCGCTGTCTTGAATGTCGTAATATTCTTCATACGTCAGGGAGAGAGCCGTGGTCAAGTGGTTAGAAAAGTTCACTTCCGGTGCAAACATCATGAGGAAGGAATCGGACATTGGCCGGGGATAGTCTGGGAAATAAGAAGTTCGTGATTTACTCGAGCCATGTCTTTTTACTTAATTAGTAGTGTTTTGTATATGGAATAGGCGATATCATTTAAAAAATATATAAGTGATAGTCTCCTATTTGTAATCTATAACCAAAAATCAAATGTTCTAAATTTTTAAACGATCTAGTATGATACCCACAGTTTCTTTACGATTTTTTTTATCATAGACCAAAATATGTCGAGATACTTACAACGAATGTCTTTGTGATTAAGGTTAAGATATTTCTGATCCGAAAACTAAAAATATAGTCTATTTGTGTTTTGAATAAAAAGTTGCCAATGCATCATCATTGTTGTTTACATGTTTAATTTTGTTGTTACTGTTGTTTACAAGCTACATATTATCCAAAGCCGGGAACCAACACTCTTAATGTCTGATTGGATAAATTGAAAAATTACCTGCTGGAATAAAAACATCTGAATCGGCATAAGCTCTATCTAGCCAAGAGTACAACGGCTCGTCTTTGACGTCTAATCCTTGATCATGCCTGAAACAGAAAGTGTTTTATCTCGCTTTTCAAATCCATTTGTTTGAGCGTTCATTTGTGAATATTTGAATAATTTGTAGTACCTTTCTTCTAAATCTTCTACTTTTTATTTGAATATTTAGTAGTACCATTCTTCTAAATCTTCTACTTTTTATTTGAATGTTTTGTAGTGCTTTTCTAATAAATCTTCTAATTTTCATTCGAATATTTTGTTGCGCTTTTTTCCAAATTTTTATGTATGTTTTAATCAATGTGCATATATTTGGTAGTCAAACATTTTCAGAGATGGCTTTAATAGACCGTTTCAGGTGTGTTTGTATCGTAACAAAATAAATAAATCTATCAATTTCAATACCAGATTTTCAACCTCCGCTGTACACTAACGCTCAGATCCCATTTTCCGCCTTTCCGTAGAGCGGACAGCATATTCGGAACTCCTTTGTGAACATGGAACGCATGCTCGTCCCTCCACTCTTGCAGTATCTGTAGGGAGAATAAAGATTTGTCATACATTGAATAATGTAAATGTTCTGCATTGAATTTTCACTAAATATTTTTTAAAGCCCGTAATGTTTGTTAATTATGTTTGTACATCGCAGCAATAATTGTTGAGTTGTATTGCAATGCCCAACTAATCATGGATATTTGAAGACTGTCTATCCTAAATGCATGCCAAGACAGCTTGAACCAGCCGAAAGACTCTCTCACGAGACGTCTACTACGAGTCAGATCTATTCAATTCAATGTTATCGCCACCTTGTTTTAACCCCGCACAGAGATTGGTGACGTGACGTTTCAAATTATTTTACCATTGGTTAAAAATTGAAAATACATTTACATATGTACATGTAACAGTGTTGTTAAGTAGACATTTACTTTCAGGAAATGGTTCTTAACAGTCAGACAGAATTGTTTTCATGCGATAAAATAGAATCGTATTGTATAAAAGTGTATACACCTATAAATAAATGATAGGGCTAAAAGTACATCCTTGTCAATGTTTCCAAAATACAGAATCTAAAAGGCCATGTCATTTAAGCAAAAGCGTTACACAGACAGATTTAAAATACATGTATCACAAACATAATAAGAATCATTGTAAAAGGAACAAAATTATTTTGCTAATATATACCAAATCTTAATTCGTTATCAAGATATGATCATTAAACAGTGGTCAAACATTGAACGTTAGCATTCATCTTCTCGTCAATTATGTCATCGAAAACTCAAAAATCTTCAAATTTGTCCAAAAGTTAATATAACTAAATAAAGTAATAAATTACATACCTGTAATAGAATTTCGTGTAACGGGGTTTTCCCATGTAGCTCTGTCAATCTGTCATCTATGACGTCAAATGGAATTCCGATGAGTATATAAATAACCATCCAGTTTCCACCAATGTCATCCAGTATAATGGAGAGGTATGCGTCAGAGAAAAAGGTTCGTTCAACTGAAATAGCAATAATTAATTTTAGTATAATGAAATGTCTTTATACACGTAGTATATTGGGGTTTGATTAAAAAAGACAGACAAAATCATTTGTCTTTGAATGAAAATAACGAAAATGTCGCCCTAGATTATTAAAAGAATTATTATGATTTATGGATAAATAAAAAAAATGTTTTTTAAAACCTGAATACGAAGTACTCGTTTCACAAAATATCCTGCAAATGACGAAAAGAATCGTTTCACGACATCTGCAATTGATTTAATATGAGAAAGAAGTATCATGATTATTAAGTGTAAGTAAACCCATTCATGCTTATGAAAGAATTTGATAAAGAATTAAAAAAACACAAGAAAACCAAGAATTTGATTAAAAAAAAATACGAAAATACCTGGAAATAGTACAGCAGGATTTTCCAGCAAAATTGATCGAGTTGTAACGGGCCGACTCGTCAATAAACTGTCGTCTTTCACCATCGAAATGTCGGTACTTGCGCGTCGTAACAATGTTGGGACGGACTTTTTACCCTCACTCCGCTTCGTTGATGAATCATCCTCTGCGTCGAGGCTTGTTAGAGACGTCGTTGGGGACTTTGATGATATATCTGTAATCTCCTTTTGTTTTGGGTCTTTGTTTTCGAGATCCTCATCTACAGCTTCCTCGTCTTTGCCCTTTACAAGAACATTGTTCACTTCTTGGGTTTGGTTGGATTGGTTGCCATCAGAAATTTCTCGGAGAAGTTCGTCAAGTTTGGCTTCATCTTTAAGACTGGTACTGCTCTTTTCTTTACACACCTGATGAAAACCGTCATCTGTATTGTCCATATTCATTTCTCTTGTGTTTTCTCGTGACATTTTCTTCAACACTGCTTTCTTTTTCTTCTTTTTTGGCTTTGGTATATTGTCTGAAACATCTGACTCTTCCCTTCCAATTTCTGAGTCACTTTTCTCACGAATAAAGCCAATTTCTTCAAGTGTGTTTGTTTTACGAATATAGACAATTTTCTTGAGAGGTGCAGAATATGTAACTGTTGGTTTTGTGCTTGAATATGGCCTTATGTCCACGTTTGACACACTGACATTAGACAGCACATCGTTCGTCATCACCTCAAATACCAGATGACTTCTCCGTCGAGGGTGGAATTGTATTTTCTCGTCACCGAAACCATTACAAAATACCATTGCACCACCTAGAGTTATAGCAAAAGATTCACCGGAAGTACCCTTGTAGGTTTCCGTGCACCACTGGACGTGAAAGCCATCGTGCTCCCAGAATGCAACATTTTTATCGGCTTCTTCCTCCAGAGAACATGTGACTAACACTTTGCAGCGTTTGTGTTCATTGCGTCCCTGTTTAGATCCAATCTGGAACTGTAAAGGTGTACCCTTGTGTAATATCTTCCCGAATACTTCTTTTGTCGTTTCGATAATAGTTGTGTTTTCAGTAGTAGAATATTTGGTTTCCATGACGACAGCCCTGAATTAGAACGGATTAATTAATTGATCCCATATTTTGTAATGCCTTCATATTCTCATTTTCTTTTTTTTTTATATTCCCTTTTTTTCAAAATAGAGACCACCTTTCGAAGCTTTAAAGATGGTGTGAATATTAAACACACAGTAGATTCGCACATAGAAAGAGATGACACTGTCTAGGAGTTTCAATGTTTGAAGAACGAATATATAAATATGATCGCCTACTCATAAGTGATACGGACGACTGATAATACAACCATTTTGTGATTAAAACCGTTTTACTCTGAACGGATGAGATTGTTGAATCTGGATGGCTCTTTGTCAGTTCTCTACTGAACATTGGGATTGTTGTGATGTGTTAAACGTTGCTATCTAATTTTGTTAATATTTAAGACTTTATGCAAGAAATCAACTTACATATTTTTAAAAAGATCATAATTTTCGCTTGACACACATTTGTTATGCCTTTATTTATTTAGAAGGTGATGATGAAATGACATTTTTCCCATTTATCAGCCATTCAATTGAATCATCGGTACCATATGAGATATGCCCATATTCCTCGTCAAGACAATGACTCACTAGAAATCTTTAACCTTTGATTTTTATCATTGAAATTATGTTGCGTTGAGTGTGCAATCAAAAGTACATTCTGTTGTCATAAATGTTCCTCATTCATCAAATTGTTAATTCAATTTACTGAATATTATACTTACAACCCGTTTGTCAAAAGAGGTACTGTTAGTAATTGTCCACTATCTGAAATGTCACCCTTTGAGGTTGCTACTTCACTGTTCTCATCAGATAGCTGTACACTCAGAACTTGCAGTTTTTCTGGTGCGTCGTATGGCTTCGAAAGAGGTATGGAAATGGTTGATACGCCACCAGCGAGGTCAAGGTCATCTGATTGAATCGATATGATATATCTTGATACCGTTCCCCCAACTTTTTCAAATGAGTTCGCATAGTCTGAGGAATTGTAAATCTAGAATAAAATGATAAGTGGATGCCAATTAAAAATCAGGTAAAATATATAAGTATTTTGGTATTGAATTACTTGTACATGTGAAAACAGAAATCATCTCTGGTCATAAGTAGGTGTTGCTGGTATTTGATAGAAAGTCAATTGCTGGTATTTGATAGAAAGTCAATTCCTAAACGAATTAGAAAAATAAAATATATGAAACAATTCAACAAAAATTGTCGGCATCGTAATATCCAATAATGTGTAGATAGTATACATTGCATGTATTATAATAGTTTTATTTACACAATAATATCGCACAGCATCTAAGCATTGTTTAATTGGTCATTTCCATTAGTTTCTAAATACAACTCATTTATATAATTGTTTTACTGGTCCAAACTTAATGAGAGACAAGTTTCATTAAATCTATAAACATAAAGTTGTACACTGTATACCTTAAGTTCTAACTGTCCTGGAGTAATCACCGATTTGTCAGGAAAACTAATCTTGACATCATTGTCCACCTGAGACACCAGCTCTGTCGTATCGCTGTCAACTTCAAACATTTCCGTCTTGTGACGACAGACAGCCACGAAGGCTACCACGGGAGGAAGTTGAAAACTGAACTTGCAGAAGGACACCTGAAACAAAAAAACAGTGACACAAAACTATAAATCTATAGGAAATATGGGCACCCATTGACCCACTTGGTGCTTGTTGATATATCGAATGTCGGCTTAACCCTTTACCAAAATTAAGACGGTCACAAATTGAAAGAGTTTGCAGACGACATTTCAACATGTGATGAAATTAAAAAACAATCTTCTGATAGGGCAAAAAACATTAGCGAGCAATTTCTCCTATTCTCACAATGTGTTCCAGGGTCGTCTGCAACAAACTGGTCGAATGTCGTTATTGTTTGGTAGAGGATTAATAGACAACTGCCAATTCTAGCGGGATAGTTGAAAATCTTAAGTTAAACAACAGAACATACATTTATAACGAGTAACGCAATTTGTATCCGAAAAGGCGGGGTGCTCATTGGCCATCCTGGTGTATGCCACTATATCAAATATACATTCATGGATTATCATATTTTTTTTAATAGAGAACCTTCTTCGCGAAAATAGGAGGCAGTCGGTCGCTGAAGTTGCAAAACAATACATAAAACGAACCAGGTACACAATGAATTGTATCCTATAAAGAATGTGTGCTCTATAATCTCCCTGTCGCATACCGTTATACCAAACAAATAACATAGCTTTGAAGGTTGATATAAATAAATATAATATCATCATATTACAGCTATTACCCATTTCGTTTACCGGGAGCTTTCCCATGTCTGGTAATTTCTAATTCATATGCTAGAAGTATTTCAATCTTTTAAGAAAAAAAGGCCACGGTGACATTGAACGGGAAAAGTTTTTTCTCTGTAAGGACAACCTTTAAAGCAGGCATCGATTGGAAATGATAAAAAAAATGTTGAGTCCCTCTCTTTCTAACCGATGCTTCTTAAGTCTCCTGCTAAATGTGAACTTAAATGAGTCTTCACAGTGTAATAGTTTAAGAAACAGAGAACCATACCCGTTTCTTGTCGAATGATATGACGTCATTAAACGTTACATTCATGTTGGTCCTGATCACAACTTCCTCTGTCGGTTTTGGCAAGTTGTAAAGTGGAATTTCGAACTCAATGTCCTCTAAAGATTTCACTTTGTTTGTTGAAATGATGTAAACATCGCTGCAAGCTGTCTCCGTGGTATTCAAGAGCTGCCATGCAGCCTCTTCCAACCGAATCGATCGGCATCTTAAAGATACAATCTCGTCCTCTGCGAGATCTTGAGACGTGACTGTGACGTAACTAGATTTAAATGTGGCTTCGGGTTCTTCTTCTGTCAGTGAGACTGTGTCTTCGGAAAATTTTCTGAAATATGAAATTATTTATTTTTGGAATCGCTGAGCAAATAACGAACTGTACATTGTATAAGGTATTTGAAACATATGTACTCCTTATTCCTTCTTTGTATAGACGAATTACTATTCGAAATTGTTTGCATGCATCGTGCTTAATCGAACAAATAGTGTGCAATCGGTGAACTTGAAGATCTTTGATCAATCAGTTTGAATGCATGTTCGATATTGGCACATTTGAATTCAAGAATAAGACGTGAGATGGCATCATCATCACTTTCAAAATCTTTAAGTGGCGTCTATTAGTTTAAATGCCCATGGTGATGCAGGTTGTACATCTTGTTTTTAAATGTCCTACTACTTTTGCCTCTTGCAACAAGTGACAGTATGTGAAAGTTTTCATATGCCTATGGTGATGCAAGTTAGAATACGTCCATGAAGTAACTTGCCCATAGTCCTCTCGCACTGTAAGACGATTAATCTGGGACAGGAATGACGTCATATCCGTATCACGACAAACATCGGCAACCCTCTGACCTTCCTGGAAATCAGAAAAATGTATTTGATGTCGTCCGCCTCAAATAAAGTGTGCTGAAAACTATTTTTACTGAACAACTTTCACGTTGTCATAATAATAGTCTTGCTAATTTGCTGTATATGTTGAATTCAGCATTCGATGATAATCTTTTTTTTTTTGGTAAATATACGTGAAGGAAAGTTTAACGCAAAGATTTAGTTTAACATCTATTTCTTGAATGGAAAAAAGATAAAGTATACAGGAGAGGTATTCAACAACATGAGAAGTGACTGAACGCTAAAAGCTTATAAAAAGTCCTTTCAAACTTGATATACTTTGCAATGGCATCAGTGGAACGTGTTCAACAATGTGATATTAAATAATTAATGTTATTTAAACGATAAAATGAACTTGTTGATGCATTTAACAGAGATAACGGACACCAAATATACTGCATATACATGGATTTCCAGAAGGCATTTGACACGGTACCACATAAGAGGCTTTTACAAAAACCGAAGGCGTATAAGTTCAATGAGTCAATTATCAAATGGATACAAAGTTTCTTACAAGATCGACAACAAAGAGTAATAATTAACGGAGAAAAATCCCAATGGGCCCCAGTTACATCAGGCATTTCCCAGGGGTCTGTCCTTGGCCCCACACTATTTATACTGTACATCAATGATCTCCCGGAGTCAGTCAACTCGGATGCGTTTCTTTTTGCGGATGACACAAACATGTACAAAATTGTCACAAACGAGGAAGACTCTGACAACTTACATTCTGATCTAGATCAAATGTCTAAATGGAGTGAAACATGGTTTTTAAAATTTCATCCAGATAAATGTAAGCATATTCATGTTGGTAGAAAGAATATTGATACAAAATACAATCTCAGCGGAATAGACATAAACAAAACTACATATGAGAAGGACATAGCAGTTATTATTGACGAGAAGTTGGATTTCAAAAAAACAGATCAGCGAAAAAATAAAGAAAGCTAACAGCACTTTTGCAATTATTAGAAGATCATTTCAGTTTCTCAAAGAGGAAACATTTAAACCCCTATATAAAAGTCTCGTTAGAACACATTTAGAATATGCAGGTGCAGCCTGGAGACCATGTAAAGCAATATTTATAGACAGAATTGAGAGTGTACAAAGGCGTGCAACAAAACAACTACCAGGCTTCAAGAACTTGGAATAACCTGAGAGACTTAGAAGATTAAAACTACCAACCTTATCCTACAGAATATGTAGAGGTGACATGATAGAAGCATACAAATTTATACATAAATTATATGATACTGGGGATACAAACTTATTCAAACTTTGGGATAATTGCTCACTCAGACACAGTCAAAGAAGAAATTGTCTTCAAATTTTTTTTTCCACAACATTGTGCATCTAATATAAGAAAGAACTCCTTTACAATAAGAATTTCGAGAGTCTGGAACAGCCTTCCCGAGGAGGTTGTTTCAGCGCCATCAATTAATTCATTTAAGAACATACTAGATAAACACTGGCATACACAGGAGGTCCTGTATGATACTCATAGGGCAGAAATAAAAATTAACGGAACCGGAGAACGTAATACATGCAGGATAAATACAATTAACGAAAATAACGAGCATGGCGAAGAGGACCCTAGAGGACCTGTGCTGGGAACCAACCCTAAGTAAACCCTAAGTAAGTAATATCTGGTCACTTTAGTGATAAAGCTGTCATTATCACATGCTTCAATGAATTCGTACCTTATTCTTGATCGCTGGATCAGCTCCGCTGAATATGAGGTAGGCAATGACGTCATACAGGTTAAACATGGCTGCTTGGTGAAGGGCTGTATTTCCGGACTGATGAATAGAATTGATGATAATTTAAAACAGCATGTTGCGTTTACTTGTTAAAAAAACTTTAAGTTTTAAGAAAGTGTTGTCTTAAGTAAACGTTCATTTGTAAATGAATGTTTTTAAATAATTACTCTTTTACTAGAAGTACTCTTACGACTGAATACGGAATGTCGCTGGTCCTACATGCACTAGGCTTGAAAAGCTCCTTGCAGGCAGTTAAGCTCATACTTATGTCAATTGATAACCGGTCAGGTATTGCAGTTTTTTTCTGAAATACTTCTGATGTGGATGTTTAACCCATACTAAAGAATTACACATTGAATCAAGAATGTAACTTTTGACATGAGAAGTAATTTGGCGATTGTTTCATGATTCAATAACTGTCGAGTTTCAGTAGGTGTTTCTTTTACAATTTTGTTCGTTTTGATTCGAGTTTCAATGTCGGCAAAAGAAATCTTTCACGAGAGTCCCAGAAAATGTGGTGGTGCGTACCACTCGCTATCTTATCTTGAATCTTTCAATAATGTTGTGGGTACCAAGCGGTATCTGCACAGTACTCTAAAATTATAACGATCTCTGTAGCAATCGATCAGCTGTAGTGCACACTATACCTTAATTGTTTTACATCGATTGTGAAGGAAGATTATAGCCTGTTCAAACCCCTCTCGATGACTGCTTCCTGGATACTAAACCAGTACTCGCACGGATTTGTGGGTTAGTTCAGGATTTTTTTACCCTCCCCCCCTAACATGTTTTTGAATCTGGGACCCTTGGTACAAGATGTCGACGCTCTACCACTGTCGCCCACTGTCTCAAACTATGAAGTCATATATTATGTATATCATTATTATCATCATCATTATCATCATTGGTTTTTACCTCATCCTGTGTGTTAATATCCTGTCCATTACGCAGGGCCGCCTGTATCTGACCTATATCGTTGTTTCTTGCCGCATCGAGTAAATTTGGCAGACCGGAGCTTTTTCTCTGCAAAGGTACAACAACAAAATACAGCACAAATGTTAATGGTGCGCCAGCTAGCTGTTTCCCTTTTCAACACGCATGTTAACGTAACTATAGAAGATGAATGAAGAAACCACTGCGACAAAAGGTGAAATTGCTCTTGATGAATTTTCACCTCGGCTAACTGGAATCGAAACCGGGACAAAAGGCATACGCACTACCTCTGCACCACTGTCGCCCCAAACCTAACCATTTATAAATATATAACATAACATAAGATAACTTTTATTGGCATTAAACACTACATATTTATAGCCATACAAATTCACATACAAATGGTAAAACATAAGAAAGAGAAAACAATGTACCAAGAGGAACTGTCCAACTATAGAAAAGGAAATGTATAAATAAATAAATAAATATAATAAAAACTTAACATATAATCTGTATTGGAAATATCTCTAAATTTAAAGGCACTAATGATATATTTAGCGACACTAAGGATAGTCCGTTGTGTTTTCAAGTTCATGCTATTTTCAAACTTATCTACATCTACAAATATATAAAGAGGAAAAAGGAGCTATATAAATTAATTTACCTGCTTCTTTTCCTGCAACAGAACGTTTCTTCGTCTGTTCATGTCTAAGAATAGTGAAGTACAGTCCCTCCAGAATTCAAATAAAATGGATTCGTCCCAATACCGACCGTGCCAATACGTTGTACATACACTGTTCAGTCACATACTCATGTGTAACGGAAGGTTTTGACTTTTCATAATCTGAAAAAAAAAAGATTGCTCTAACAAGGCTCCATGTTGTCCGAGTGAATTAGACATAGATATTTTATTCTACAGTTACAGCTTGGATCAAACGAGTTAAGGTTCGGTGCAAGACATTTATTTCTGGGACATACTAGATGTCAACCATTTTAACAAATGCAGACGACTTGTTACACTTTTGTAGCAGACGGCATTTAAACATCGTTGTAAGAAAAAAATCAAGTCCAATATGTAGTAAATGCTGTTTTTTTCGACTTCTTTCAATTGTTTGTCAATCAATCAATTTTAATCAGTCCTCTGTATAACAATCATTGTGACAAAAAGATAAACTGCTCTTTATAAGCAATTTATTCTTATGTCACAATGGTTTAACAAATACCTTGTGCAGTTCGTAAGGTTTTCTGGAAATTTTAGTTAAAATCACTTTGACAAACGAAGAAACTCTATATTCTCATAAGCCAATTCTCATTTTACTACACGTATAAATTGTTCAACTAAATCCATAATAGAAAACAATAGAGTAACACCTACTTGATTTTGGTGATTGAATCAGTTAGACTAACTGCCTCGGTCCAGAGTTAAATCCTCTTAGCAAAAGGTATTGACTTTTAAAAATAGCTTTTAAATGTGTGAACAATAATCGGGATATAGAACGGTGACGTCATAGCTTTCTTAACCCTTTACCAAACACCAAGTTTTCGACTGTCATAAATTTAAAGAGTTTACAGATGACTTTCAAGATGGGATGAAATTGAAGAATTATCTTCTCATAGGGCAGAAAACATTGTGGGAAAAGAAGAAATTGCTCTGAACGAGCAAATTCTCCTTTTCCCCCAATATTTTCCAGGGTCGTCTGCAACAAACTGGTCGAATATCGTTATTGTTTGGTAATTGGTTAAGTTCCTTTCAAAACAAGACTATTCGTTGCGCATGATATTAAAATGTGAAATATTGTTTGTAAAAAGAGATGTTATAAATTTGTGTATTTCATTCTTTTCTGAAATTATTTCCAATTAAAAGAGCGTCTGTCGTTCCAATTTCACAACAAAATATATTCCACGAGCACTTTCAATATATGATAATCATGGATTTTTTAAAAAAAAATTAATGAAACTGTTGTATGAAGAAAAGATTTTTTCAATTTCGTGCACAGTATTTTCAATCATTTACGGTCAATCTCTATTCATAAGAGAGAACTATAATCCAAAATAACTGTAAACACTGCTGTAAGTTAGCGCTTTAAGGGTATGATAATTAAGAAAATGTAATTTGGCATTATAATTGGAAACTTTTTAAAGAAGAAAAGATAAATTATTCATTCGTCCAATTTCTTTTTTCAGACGACTCCTCTGATCATACGACAGTACAATCCTACACATTTGTCTTCAGTTTTATGATTTTCTATCTAATTCGTCCAATCTGATGCGGAAAACACTGTTTGCTTTGTAATTTTTCGTTTGTTAATTCGTCTGCTGTGGGTTTTATTTCGCTTCAACAGTATCTCAATTATATTTCCAAGCCCAGCTGATAATTGCTGGAGGAAGACCCGAATCTTATCAATTGTAACTACCCGGATATGCTTTTTCCAAAACAATTTCTCCACAATAATTATCGTCTGCTTGAACAAAAACTTCAGACTAACCAAGAAAACAAGGTTTGATTCAGGGTTAAAATAATGATTACAAAGCGTTCAAAAGGCTTTAACCCTTAGAATGCTGGGTAATTTTCTAAAAATAGATTTTGGTGTGGTCTGCTTCCCGAATCCTTAACGATATGCTTAATTTTGACGAGGAAAGATACTCCGAGTAGCAAACATGTACGATCACAGGCCAGCCGCCAATTTACTTGGCGGCTGGCCTGTGATCTAACCTGTTTGCATAAACATGAAGTTATTTCCAGCACTATAAGGGTTAAAATAATATACATAGGTGTTTGATATAATTGATACACTGTATCTGACACTGATCTAAAACGACCCTTTTCTCTTGCAAACATAAGTCAATATATGGAACTTATTGCTAATCGCTGGCAAAACATACAAAACTTAATGAGTTAGGTATTGTATTAATCTATTATAAAATCAGCTGTAAAAAAAATCATTACACTGTGTATATTGATTAAAAAAATTCACTTACCTGTTTAAAAGAGGTCTAAGACATGTTGTTTTGTTTTTTTGTATTTCAGATTTAATCTCCGTTTTTAAAATCCAATACTACTCAAATAAAGCACAAAAGCCCACCAGTTTTGTATACTACAATCATTATTTAGTTGCGAAACCTAATCGACTCCACGTATAATCTACAAGTGTGTGAATTCCACGCGCAAAGAAATAGTTCGCATTTAACCCATTACCAAACAATAACGACATTTGACCACTCTGTTGCAGACGACTCTGGAAAACACTGCGTGAAAAGGAGAAATTACTCTTAACGAGCAATTTCTCCTTTTCCCATAAAGCGTTTTGCCCTAACAGGAGATTATTTTCCAATTCCATCACATTTTGAATTGTCGTCTGCAAATTCTTTGAATTTGGGACAGTCGAAAATTTGGCGTTTGGTAAAGGGTTAAACAAAATGGGGCACGGCAAAATCGTCGCTGAAAATAATACATAGGTAAGAGACAAAAGACTGTAACATGACGGTAATACGATCATTAGGAAACAAAGAGATCATTTCGTCACTGTAAAAATATAATAGCATATCTCTTTCATTTCAAATGAAAGAGATTTTTTTGTACTGTTATAATAACCCTTGCGAAAAATGTTTACGCAATCAAAACTGATAAACATGGATAGTTACTTAAATGAAGGTACAATAGTGCAATGAGACACGGCGTTTAAAGCGTATTTGCATTTTTACATACAAACCACCTTGTTCTCAAGATCCAAGTTTTGAGCACCCTGCATCCATCGAACCTGGATCTTACTTTCCAATACCCAAAAGGCCACGAGAGATGACTGTATTTACTACCATGGCTATTTTTGTTTTACCGTTTATTTATCACATGATTAAAAATCGATTTTATATTGTATCCGTGTCCGAACTGTAGATGTTGTGCGGTTTTTTTTTTGGTTTTTTTTTCCTGTTTTTTTTTCCGGCGGTTTTGTGGTTTATTTTCAAATGACCTGGTCTGATTATTACCTATTAGACTATTGTTAAAATTGTTAAAACACCCTTTGTTCTCCACTCGACACTTATCTCGGATCGAATTAACGTTTACCCGGTTATGGTAGTGCCTGTGTGACGGTCCCGTAGAACTTCGGAAATGTACCCGCTGAGGAAGTTCGCAGAGGTGTCCGAGTGAGTTTTGGAATCCTCTAAAATCTTCCTGAGCGTTTGTTATTCCGAAATGTTTTGTATGTTATTCCTCATGCACTATTTCAAAAGGGCAGTCGACAAACAACTACATGAAAAGGTAACGGTCATAACATAGGAAAAGTAGGATGTACATCTGTAATGAGTCTCCAATTATCAACAAAGATCGAAATATTGCGACCTAAGAGAACAATTTGCTTGATACATTCGATATTTTCACATTATGGATCATGACAGTTTCCTAACCATTGGAGATTTTCAAAAGAATAATTTGTGTATTTACTGTATTGTACATACAAAAGCACTTCTCTGCAATTAAGCAGTGAATATAAAGAAAACACAAAATCATTCCATGAACGTGTTATTAAAAAGGTAGCCTAAGCTAGGTCTTAGTTTCGTTTTTTAGAAATTCAATTCAGAAACGCTTCAATGGCCTTTTTATAAAATCAAAATCAAATATTTGAACGTGAAAGAATACCGACCTCTTCAAAGGAGATATACGTAATTCAAGCGCTTTGTTTGTTAACTTCACGCACATTGCTTGTTAACCTTTTGAACGATTTATTCAATGCAATAATCACCTCTGATTAGAAAGAGATAGCAGTATTTGGAACAAGATTGGAACAAAATTACTCGTAAGAACACATTGTAAGCCACAGATCAGACTACACATTATTGATGGTCTGATCTTACACAACAGTTAACGTCAATCTCTATATGACCATTGAAGCGGTAATATTTTGAGAACTGCTTTTTAATAGGGGCGTATTTGGAATTGCTAGGGCATTTTGTAAAAAGCATCGAAAGAAAGAACATATCGAGCCATATCAAGTTTTCAAGAGCAAATACTCATTTTACCACTATTTATTCGAGACCGGTACGCTGGAAATGATCATGAATGAAAACACCGTGCATATACATATTGCAATCATTCTGCCAGTTTTTTTTCCGCAATGCCTAACATACTAAATAAGGGAAGTTTTGGTTCATGCATTATGTGTAGAAAGAATGCAATAAACATTTTATTAGTAATAAATTTAAGCTCATTGCCCATACAGGCTTAATTAAACTGGGGTATAGAACCCAGCCGGTTGTATAAACTCTCAAGAAAACCAAAATCTACCGATACAAACAATGCAGCGGGTGTAAATTTACGTGACGTTGTCTGCATATTGGAAAACGTCATCAAACCAACGTTATGACGTCATTTCCGTTAACGTATCTGCGTCATAGATACGACGCCTATAGTAGTTACGTCCGTCACGATGGCTGAAATGGGCGACGAGAAAACCCATTTCGGATGTTCTGCTTGGATCGACAGCATCCGGGGATCGGTTAACGATAGGGTACGTTATCATTGAGTGGATTTTATTAGATTTTAAAACACACATAATAGAACAATTCCCATCATCACGAAGGCTTTCACAAAGGCATTGGATTCGGTTGTGTAATGGATTCCCTTGCATTGTCATTTTCTTTTAATTATCACACTCTGGTTCAGAACAAACAAACAATCGATGTGTCATGCCTTTATCTCAGATCTGGTGCCACCTCTACATACGTTTCAAATCGTGGTCTTATGAGAGTGATTTTTTTTCTGTATTCTGATAAAAGGGGTTCCCTCAAGCAAGAAGTCCAAACCTAAGGATGGTGTATGATAATTGCATTGAAGTGTAGTTTCGTGAAACAGTAAGTCAGTATGACTCCTTGACCTAGTGGTTAGAGTTTACAAGGCCCTTCTCTCGGTAACAGATTATTATTTTTCATTAGTGGCAGTCTTCCGACTGACTTACAAAATACCGAGGATTCAACCCAGCTTGATCAGCCCTTATGGGGGTCTTCCTCTATTATTTAGTTTCTCAACATAGTCTTGACGCAATGTTAAATTCATATAGATATTTGAATGGTAATTCCAGGAACCTGTCTCACAAAGGTTCGTAAGATAGACTTCCTCCCAGACATCAATTATAAAGAGGAAAATAGTCCCTCGGAAAGGCATTTACTGATACGTAAACGGAATATAATTCTTACCTGTGAAATCAAAAACTAAGTTATTTTTTAGGTTCGTGGGTTATAAACAGATGGGCATATGGGCCGCGTCACGCGAAAAGGGGCACTCGGACATAAATAAAAACCGCTGACTCAGCTCTTTCTTAGCGCTATTATTCCAGCATCTAGTCACGACAGTTATCATTTGTATGTATTTAAAGGTAGAACTTGAAGTCCTCTAAGATGGCAAACAGTGTAACCCCAGACCAGCCGTCACGTCAGTGACGTGGCGGCTGGTCTTGGGCTACACTGTTTGCTATGTCCGAGTGCCCCTTTTCCCGTGACAAGACGTGATATCATCTAAGCTAGCCGAAGCGAATCTAACGAGTATTAACACTTTATAGGGTTAAGATAAACAATATAGAAGTTAACTAGATTATATGGCTTTAACGTCGTTTCAACAGTTTTTCGGTTATTTTACTACATGTACTTTCCTGGATTTCATCAGTACAAGGCTGGGCTCAGCAATGTCTTACCCAAGGATACCCCAACGAAAAATACCAAGAAGCTAGCTTGAAATGCCTCTAGTCTAGATGGAAGCCAGTGATTCAGTAGTAGAGCGTCGGCCTCGATATACGAGGGTCGTAGGTTCAAGTTCCATGAGTAACGGAGTCCACTTTTTGTTATTGCACAACTGGTGCAAGTACTTATTCAAACTTCTCATGATAATATCACCTTGTTACGTAATCGGAACTACTCGGGTATTTCGGTGAGCTGTAAAATGGTCATACACCTGTTACTTTTGAGATCTTGAATTCCCATTGACTCCAATGTTAAATCGAGCATTTTCAAGACTCTGCTGAGGGAAGAATAGTGTTTTTTACGCTTAGCTATATACAGAAACATCAAGTTTGGCCATTTAACTCTCAGAAACTGTAATAAAATGGACACCTCAATCGTCTCATTTTTTTCTACGGAGCAAAGTGTATTAGTACCGTCGGAAAATCAGTGCACTAGCTGTCAAATCTAGCCGAGGTACCGGCATTTGTGTTCATACATCCCAAACAAATAGTCCTGCAATAAGCAATCAAAACAAACTTTGGGAGCATTGCAGGACTATAATCTATACAGGAAACACATCAGTGTTCTACCAGCTCATCTCTTACCAGCAAAACTATGCACCAGAAGTTGAAACTCAAAATTTCTAAATGGGACTACTTTTTGGTACTACGACCCGGAAGTACTCCGTAACAGGTGCGAGACCAAATACACCTCGGATATAAGTGTAGGGTTACAATTTTTCGGGTAAATCGGCATCCGGCAATTAACACATTTTCTAAGCGTGCACGTTAAGTAGTTCAATGTGTATGGAAGTGTTGGACATCCTTTTAAATCATTTTTTTATCAGTTACTCATACCAAATGGCGAAATAGTTGTTGTGACATGTATAGTTGTTTCCTCAATCTAGTTTAACGACTTTTTAGATTTCACATTTAAGATCTATTTTTAAAAACGAAAGTAGAGTGACGTCGTTCCGCGTCATCCCTATTATTTCAGAGGTGTTTTCATTGAATAAACCCGATGTGTTCAGATTACTTGTTACGCTGCATCGATCCCATAAAGGGGGATCACTGTAAGGAGTTTGATACTGACTGTGGGTCCAGGAAGCAGGATCCAGAAAGATTAATCTGTCCTGGTTTTAATACAATGTACTCGAAACATGGTTAGACAGTACACGACGATAGATTGATATAAATATTAAACACTTACTCTTGGTCTATGTCAACATCAACCACTGCCATCACATACATGAACTTCATGTTACGTTATGAAATATTAGTCCAATTATCACGAGGCATGCAAAGTTAACGCCTACGAAAATGAAAACAGGGTGTCTTATCGTTCTCTGGTAAAGTGGCTTATGGTGATAACATCTTTGAAATACCACGATTATGATGTAGGACAATAAATTATGTTCGGTAAAACTCGTAGATGATTCTGTCTTTTTTTCTCGGAAATTGGCTGAAATTCAGCCCGATTTTTTACGTGGTAGCAATGGTAAGTACAATGTAACGTAGCAGAATTAACCACTATGAGGAGTTTTGGTTAGTCAGTACACAAATACAGAAAAAATATATATGTATCTGATTAGGATATATTTGTCTGGTTCCCACACAGTTGGAGAAGGCGCGAAACAAGAAGCGAGTGCCCAAAGAGGGGAAGAAGTACGAACAGTTGACCTCCCTTGACCCCATGACCAACACGGCGTCAGGGGACACCACTCTCGCTGACCCGAAGATGGAAGAGTTACGCCCCCGGTCACCCGTCGTCAATATGCAGGAGGACTTGCACTCCCTCCACACAATGATCGGTACGTATGCTGTGGACTTGGGTAAGAATCCCGGCCATGCTATGAATTTAACGATGTGTGAAAAATATTGAGTTTGATAGGGTAAAGGAGTAAAAAAGGAGGAAATGAAGGGGAAAAGGCATTGGCCACGCCACAAGGAACTCATTTTTCGTTTCCAAGTGTACGAGGAAAATCTTACGAACTGGTTTTTTGCATATGGTAAAACACCGTCAAAGGCTGTTTTAGCAACATTTCAGTTACATTAATGCTTTCGTATTATTCATCAGAACCATAGGCTAATGCTCTTAAGTGTCTTGCCAAAGGACACTCCCGCTCGAATCCTCAAACAGGCTACACGTCGACCGCTTTGACTTCTTGGCAAGGAAGGTTCAAACGAAAGACAAGAGTGACATGGGTTTAGTTAAGGTCTTCGTTTCAGTGTACTAGAAAATAAATTGTTTAAAGGTCTCCTCCAACGTTGCTTTAAAGAAAAACAACTGTAATCAACACACAGGAACAATTCATTATTGATATGATTTTAGTTTTTTTAAAGAAAAAATGGTCGAGAACGGAATTAAACCACTTATAAACAGTCTGCGAGTGCCCTTTTAACAGACAAAAATGTAGGTTGATATTCCCAAAGAAATTTAGATAGTACCGGACATGCAAATAGTTTGATGCCCTATGACACTCCATCATGAAAAGATAAGTTTCTACTGGGAATACAACCAAGGTTGCACGATCTCAAATCCTTTGTGCTTACAAGGCTACCAACGTGGATCATTTAATTGGGTTAGAACCTGACTGGGTAATGCAGAAAAAAGAAAGTCCAAAATGACGTTTTTAAAAAAATGCTTTGCCTCTCTATTGGTATAATGATAGTGGCCAAGTGGTAGAGAGTCGGCTTCTGGTTATGAGGGTCAATGGTTCAAATCCCACTAAAAGCGGGCTTCTATATGCGGTCTCGTGTGCAAGTACAATTTATGTTTCCAGGAAGCAAAATCGAGATTGACTCGTATAAATTGTAAGAACTTCTTCACAATCGAAATAAAATAACACGCGAAGCACTTAATACAGCGTTACACTGAACCCTGGTCTAAGACACATACAATAGTCATTGTCGTTAGTATCTTGATCTTCCCTTTCAGCTTCTCTAGACGGGGCCGACTGCAGGAGGAGCGACCAAACTCCCAATAGGCACGCCAACTGGACCGGTGGTTTGACCTGGACCGACACAGACGGTAAGCACAAACAGTTATAACCGGTCAAACTCACAGGGATCTATAGTTATCCTAGGGTTAGTACTAAAAGGTTTTGTTTATAACAGTGTCACCCCTATTGAAAGGGTCAGCCAGTTTGGCTTATGAGACACTTTTCACTGATTATACCAAGTACCTCCCAACTTTTATCACTATGCCAGGCGCCAAGCGGGTATTAGTCGGTAACCATTAAATCTAACTAGCACGTGGCTCACGAACCGGCCATTCCGGAATAAGTTCAACGAGAAACATTCTCCGGACAAACGCCTCTCGTGGAGCTCGAACTTGCGACCCCCCCCGTCCCGAGGCGGCCGCCTTAACCACTGGGCAACTGTGACATTTGTAATATTTTGCTATAAAGGACTGACCCAAGGATAACCCTATAGATCCATGTAGTTCAACTTAGAACCAGGGATAAACAAGATATAAAACCAATGACATTTTCTATCGGACATGGCGAACAAAGCTTGAATATATAGGAACAAATGTCTCATATCTAATTGTTTAAAGGATCCCATGTTAAACCATGTTTAGTAATATTTTCCCCTTAGCTATATGCTGACACATCAAATTAAACTCTCAAAAACTGTACATAAACAAATCTAGGCGAGGCAATAGCAATTGTGTTCACACTTCCAAACAAATAATCCTGTAAAAGGCAATCAAAACGAACCTTGAGAGCATTGAAAGGACATTATCTATACAAGATATACATCCCATCAATATTTTACCAGGTCATCTCTTACTAGCAAAACTATGCACCAGGGAAGCGTTTTACCAAACATTTTATGCGAAGAGCTTTAGTAAATTCAATGCAACACTTCCTCTTACATCAATATTAGATAAGCAAAGTAACACGTCATTTGAACTGTCTCTCCCAGACGCTTCGAACGACGTGTAACTTTACAATAGCGCCCTCTTATCTAAGATACCATCCATGAATACTGGTTTTGACGTATGAAAAAATAATCTTTCAAGTCGTTCAGTAAAAGAGTACCCAGAAGTCCAAAGTCAAAATTTCTAAATGAGACTACTTTACACAACTCCGCGGGCGATAGTAGCTGTTGCTAAGGAAGTAAAGCAACGATCGTCAAGTTTAACCCATTACCAAACAATAGCGACTGTTGACTAGTTTGTTGCAGACGACTCTGGAAAACATTACAGAAAAAGGAGAAATTGCGCGTAACATAACGAGCAATTTCGCCTTTTTCCATAATGTTTTCTGGCCTATCAGGTTATTTTTCAATTTCTTCACATTTTGAAATGTCGTCTGCAAACTCTTTGAATTTGGGACAGTCGAAACTTTGGCGCTTGGTAAAGGGTTAACTCATGCATTATACGGAAATGCTTTTACTTTCACTGTGTTTAATTTTCCATCCCATTTGCCAATTATGTATTTGTTAAAATCCTAATCTGTGAGATAGTCCTTTTTACTCATTACCACCTGCAGACGACATTTCATTTCTTGAAGCAGACGACTTTTAGAAAAGCTTTCTTATGATGTGAAAGATATTTCAGTTCAGCTGTGATATATGAATAGATTGAAAAAGCATTGCGGAAAAGGAGAACTTGCTTGTGACAAGCAATTTCTCCTTTTGCCACAATGCTTTTGTTAGTCGTCTGCTGCAAGACGCAAAAAGGTGGCGTTAGTTGGCAATATGTTAACACATGCATTATTAGGTAACCATTTATTAAATTCACTGTGTTTAATCTTCAATCCCATTTTGTGTTTAACACCAGTGGATAATACAGTGTGGGAGGTGCTACGAAAGGCAAGCCGAGAGTGCGAGGAAGAGTTGGGTAGCGTGAAAAACTTCCTGGCTGGATCACCCACCCTGACCAGCGGCCTCTCCTCTCCCAGAGGTAAGTCTTGCTAACATGTTTATTCATGCATCTATTCAGATTAATCGCAGTTTTTACCTTTTTATCATCTTTTTTTATATTTATATGGGTTTTTCATCACATCAACATTATTTCAGTTATGTAGCGATGCCCGACTCTTATAATGAAGGAAGACCCCCATACTCAACTGCCCATAAGGGCTGGTCAAGCCGGGTAAAACCATCGGCATACCGTAAGTCATTCGGGAGACAACCTCTCATGAAAATCCATATCCCTCATCAGGATTTAAACCCACGCGGAGAGGGGCCATGTGATTTCAAGTTCTGTTCTCTAAATACTAGACCACTGAGGCCCCTTTATTATTATCATCATCATTATTATTTTTATTATCATCATTATTATTTCTATTAATATCATAATTATAATTACAACAATTATCATTATCATCATCAATAGCAGTACATGTAGTATCATTAATATTATCATCATCATTATAATAATATCATAATTACTATCATTAATTGTTAACGCAGTGCTGGGGTATTATTCCCTACAAAAGTAGGAAAAAAAGTGTCTTGCCCCCAAAACTTGGACGGTGTAAAGCAACCATGTGCTAACCACTTAGCGATCTATGACGCTAGTGCTTCTGACTTGATTGTTGACGGTGTTGATTTTAATGATATCCAGGTGGATGACATGGATGATATTACTGGTGATTATGACGTGAATTGCTAAGGTACATCTGGTAATGAAATTGACAGGGATGATATTATTGATGATTATGACGTGAATTGCTAAGGTACATCTGGTAATGAAATTGACAGGGATGATATTACTGGTGATTATGACGTGAATTGCTAAGGTACATCTGGTAATGAAATTGATAATGACCATTCCATTGATGATGTTTAGATGATCTGGAAGGTAATGGTGATAACAAAAATCTTGGAAATAGTTAAGGTCTTAATTAATGTGTTGATGATAACAATGATGTAAATGGATCTAATAGTGAAACGACCAGCATCATTATCAGATTACTCAGACTGGTCAACTCATGGAGCAGATATGGCAAGGCATCAGCGTGATATTGTGCTGATGACTAAGCAAAAGACAATGCCAATGTTGCGAGGGATACATAGAGAATAGATGGTTGGTGTCGTGAATCGGAAATGTTATCGGGCAAGGCTTAGGAATATTATCCGGTGAGCCAAAGGCGAAAAGGATAATAATCCGAAGCCGAGCCCGATAACTTTTCCCATTCAAAGACACCAACCATCAATTCTATTTATTCTGTTACCTTTATGTATTCTTTCAAACAAACAAGATGTAAATAAAACACACAAAAAAGGAAAAAATAAGTAGAGAATGATGTAAACATTACGTCATAGCGTTTTTATGACGTCATGATTCGTCACGTGAATGTATTATATGGTTAGTGCCGGATATCACAAATGTTATACGGCACCTAGTTATCCGTCCCAAAATGACACTAGTGACAGGATAAATGTAATAACCTAAGATTTTCCTTTGCATTTTAGCCCAAACCAATAGGAGACATTCAGCGCTGAACTATTGAATACCCATTCAATCGAGGGGTTTTGCGTGGATATAGATAATAATGATGTTGTTGATTATGATGATATCAATGATAACTATTTTATGATTTTAATGATATAAACGAAAACGAAGTCGATAATGATACCATACTATTCATGTTGGTTTTTTATCAGTGATATTGTAAATGGTGGCCAAACTGATAATTATTTTGTTGATGTTGATAACGATGTAAATTGATCTAACAGAGATGGCAATAGGATAATGCCAATTATGAAGGGGAAACAGGCAGTAACATACATGTATTAATTCTCCATTTTACCCTAGATCCAGAGGAGACTTTCAGCGTTGAACCATTCAATCCACCTTCAAGCGAGGGATTTGATGTGGATATTGAACTGGAGGGCAATCACATCGAAACACAATTGTAGACATGGAGATTTGGTGATTTTTATTTGTATAGGTAAGTTAGCTTATAATCAATATTAGGCCACAAAAACGCATGTGAAAGAGGAAAAACGTCATATTTGGTCAATTCTACAGCTCGTAATCAATATTATGACACCCAAATGCATAAGAAAGGGGACAAATAATCATAATTGGTTGATCCTTTAGATCATTATTAAAAGTGGGACACCAAAATTCACGTGAACGAGGAAAAATTATGATATTGGGTTGATTTGTTAGCTCATCATCAATATTGGGACACCAAAATGCATGTGAAAGAGGAAATCAACATCATATTGGGTCGAATCTTTAGCTCGAATTCAATATTAGAATGCGTGTGAAAGTTGAAAACGGACATTTTTTCATGCCCATGCCTTATCTTAACCACAATATCCGTATGTGTGATTCTTTTGTGGTCCCAATTGAAACGGTCAGAGGACAATAACATTACATTAGAAAAGATTCTGTTTTCTTTATTGTGAATAATCCATCATTGCATACATTTAAGATAAACTACTTGCTATGGACAATTAATGTCTTTGTCAAGTGCGTTCCTTAAACTCTCCGTTGGATGAAGTTAACATTAAAAATGTTTGAACGATTTTTAAACAGAGTTTAGAATAAGCTATAGTAATTCCATAAAAAAATCTTATTAATCAGACACATTCACCAGATAAACTTAAAACATGAAGGCTCTTCAGAACTCAACCTTAATAGTTTCTCCTTTTCATGAATGAATATTCATTTCTCATAAAACTTAATTTATATTCCTGTCGACTTATAACTTAAAATTCAAATCGATATAAAAATCTGACTTTTCATTAATCAGTACCCTTCTTGACTAGTAAAATGTACCCTGTGCATATCGATCAGTAATATTTTGTCTCTAGTATAGTCTCATACTTTCACATCAATTATGTTTTTTCATTTCTATTTCAGGTTGGAAAAGATGTTTTTGAAGTATTTACAGAAATATGATTACATCATTGAATTGGAAAGAGATTTCGTATTTATATTTAATTAAAGATTATATGATTAAAAAAATCTTAAATTTTCCTTTCCCCAACTTTTTCCCATTTGACTGAACTCCTTTCCTCTACCAATTGTCTTTTTTTACTTTTATCAACATCCATTAATTAGTGTTTACCAGAACATTGTCTCAGCCCCAACTTTGAATTAGACTCATAATAGCGGAAATTGCCCATAAATTCCTTATTTCATTACTCATATATTGAGGGGTACGAATAAAAATTGTCTTATTGAGACAATTGAAATGTTTACCAAGAAATATTTACGAAAAAGTCTGTTATAATACTACAGTCATGTATAAATCTCTGGTATCCATTCTTTAGTTTCTTTATCTTGTCCCTTTCCTAAACGTCAAATTTTCATCTGTCCCAAATTGAAAGTTTGCAGATGACATTTCAAAATGTGATAAAATTGGAAAATAATCTTCTGATAGGGTAGAAGAACATTTTGGAAAAGGAGAAATTGCTCTTTATGAGCAACTTCTCCTTTTCCCACAGTGTTTTCCAAGACGTGGAAACAAAGTGGCTAAATGTTGTTATTGTTTGGTATTGGGTTAAAGCAAATGGCAATCCTCACCTTAAAATGAACAAAAGTATTCAACAAAACAACATTTCGATTGATAAATTAATGTAATTGTAATCATAAAGATGACATAGTTAAAGATAAAACAACCATCATGTCTTATATAAAGAAAAGCGTTGTCGTGACAACATCACCTATGTTTAAGATTTTGTAGAACATCAAGATTGAAGACAACAGCAGAAGTATGAATTAAGTATGAAAAATGGCATAAACACAGTAGTATTGTGTTTGTATGGTGTTTAATGCTGCATCAACAAGTTTTCAGTTATGTAACAGATTCTTGGATCCACCAGTACTAGGCTGGGGCTCTGAAGTGACTTACCAAAGGTCACTTCCAAAGGAAATCCGAGGAGTCGATGGGGCTCTAACCCACAACACTCGAGATCTAAGTCAGCCACCTTAACCACTTGGCCACGCAGGACCCTCGTATTATCTTGTAAATCCTTTGAGACAAAGGGATAAATCACTTGTGACCATCATTTTTTCCTGTAAAACAATGATGTTTAGTCCTATGCTAAAGTGTAGCATTTTACTTAACATTTTATGCTAAAAATGTGTGTAAGTTTAAAACAACATTCCCCCTTATTTCAATATTAGGTTAAGCAATTTTGCAAAGTAACACATATAAGCGATATTGCAAAGTAACACACCATTGGAATAGTCTCTCCGAGACTCTTCCAATGGTGTGTCACATTACAATATTGTACTTTTATTTAGGAGAATATCCATGTGTATCCCTTTTGACTTAAGCAAATATTTTTCCTTATTTGTTTAGTTAAAAAATACCAAGAAAAACAAAATGGGTAAAAAGATACATATTGGTCCTATGACATTTGATTAAATGTGATTCATATAAAAATAATTAGCAGAAGAACATTGTTCTTGTCATGGTTTTTACTTTGGGTAAAAAGTATTTTAGTTTGGTTGTGATGTCTAGCTTCTATTGATGGAGGAGTTCGACAAACTTGACTGCCCATTAGAGCTGGTAAAACCTATTAAAACCATAAGTATTCCTTTAGGTAGAATACCCGGGGGCCTCCGTGGCCTAGTGGTTAGAGTACAGAACTTGAAATCACATGGCCCCTCTCCGCGTGGGTTCTAATCCTGAGAAGGATATGGATTTTCATAAGAGGCAGTCTCCCGACTGACTTACGGAATGCCGATGGTTCTACCCGCATTGACCAGCCCTTATGGGCAGATGAGTATGGGGTCTTCCTCCATCATTAAGAGTCGGGCATCGCTACATAACTGAAATAATGTTGATGTGATGTAAAACCCATATAATAAATAAATATAATAATAAATTAGGTAGAATACCCATTATCCACCATTTTGAAACATTTTATTTTGTTGTATTATTTCAACGCCAGATAACTTCTGCGCCGGAACTATAAGTATTAAACTGAATGGTTCCGGCCACTGTCAGTGTATGCTTAAAACGACGAAAGTAATTGGAGGAAAGAAAATGTTTCAAAATATCCGATTATGGGTATTCTACCTTAAGACAACCGGGGAACTACTTCTCATGAAAACAGATAATTGAACCCATGCAGAGGCAGCAGAAAGGAACAAAAGACAACAATAAACTCAACAAACATTATTTTGAGATTCAGCAGGAATCATTGAAAAAAAAAAGATAAATAAACAACCTTACAAAATATAAATGCCATGACTACATTTCTGACCTAAATCCTCTCTTGTTGGTACTCATTAGAATTGTACTTATGTAACCATTCTAACTTGTATCCTTAACAAAAAACGATTTACAATATAATTTTTTGAAATACTGCATGACTATATTTCTGACCTAAATCCTCTCTTGTTGGTACTCATTAGAATTGTACTTATGTAACCATTCTAACTTGTATCCTTAACAAAAAAGGATTTACAATATAATTTTTTGAAATACTGCATGACTATATTTCTGACCTAAATCCTCTATTGTTGGTACTCATTAGAATTGTACTTATGTAACCATTCTAACGAGTACCCTTAACAAAAAAGGATTTATAATATAATTTTTTGAAATACTGCCTGACTATATTTCTGACCTCAATCCTCTCTTGTTGGTACTCATTAGAATTGTACTTATGTAACCATTGTAACGAGTACCCTTAACAAAAAAGGATTTACAATATAATTTTTTGAAATACTGCATGCCTATATTTCTGACCTAAATCCTCTATAATTGTGGTACTCATTAGAATTGTACTTATGTAACCATTGTAACGAGTACCCTTAACAAAAAAGGATTTACAATACATATAATTTTTTGAAATACTGCATGCCTATATTTCTGACCTAAATCCTCTATTGTTGGTACTCATTAGAATTGTACTTATGTAACCATTGTAACGAGTACCCTTAACAAAAAAGGATTTATAATATAATTTTTTGAAATACTGCCTGACTATATTTCTGACCTCAATCCTCTCTTGTTGGTACTCATTAGAATTGTACTTATGTAACCATTGTAACGAGTACCCTTAACAAAAAAGGATTTACAATATAATTTTTTGAAATACTGCATGCCTATATTTCTGACCTAAATCCTCTCTTGTTGGTACTCATTAGAATTGTACTTATGTAACCATTCTAACTTGTATCCTTAACAAAAAACGATTTACAATATAATTTTTTGAAATACTGCATGCCTATATTTCTGACCTAAATCCTCTATTGATGTACTCATTAGAATTGTACTTCTGTAACCATTCTAACTTGTATCCTTAACAAAAAACGATTTACAATATAATTTTTTGAAATACTGCATGCCTATATTTCTGACCTAAATCCTCTATTGATGTACTCATTAGAATTGTACTTATGTAACCATTCTAACTTGTATCCTTAACAAAAAACGATTTACAATATAATTTTTTGAAATACTGCATGCCTATATTTCTGACCTAAATCCTCTCTTGATGTACTCATTAGAATTGTACTTCTGTAACAATTCTAACTTGTATCCTTAACAAAAAACGATTTACAATATAATTTTTTGAAATACTGCATGCCTATATTTCTGACCTAAATCCTCTCTTGATGTACTCATTAGAATTGTACTTATGTAACCATTGTAACGAGTACCCTTAACAAAAAACGATTTACAATATAATTTTTTGAAATACTGCATGCCTATATTTCTGACCTAAATCCTCTCTTGATGTACTCATTAGAATTGTACTTCTGTAACCATTCTAACGAGTATCCTTAACAAAAAACGATTTACAATATAATTTTTTGAAATACTGCATGCCTATATTTCTGACCTAAATCCTCTATAATTGTGGTACTCATTAGAATTGTACTTATGTAACCATTCTAACTTGTATCCTTAACAAAAAACGATTTACAATATAATTTTTTGAAATACTGCATGCCTATATTTCTGACCTAAATCCTCTCTTGATGTACTCATTAGAATTGTACTTATGTAACCATTCTAACTTGTATCCTTAACAAAAAAGGATTTACAATATAATTTTTTGAAATACTGCATGCCTATATTTCTGACCTAAATCCTCTATAATTGTGGTACTCATTAGAATTGTACTTCTGTAACCATTCTAACTAGTACCCTTAACACAGTTAAATGATTGGCAAGATAGTTAATGAATTAATACAACAATAAAATGTTATTATCATTAAAGGTGCTTGTTCACACATGAGGCAACTAGCAAGTCGAAATAAAATGTCATTAAAATTAACAGTTTTTATACTGCAGCATGATATCTAATGAAAATATTTCCTGACATAGAAATTAATTTAGAATCTGTGTACCGGTATATCTAAGTGTGTGCAGACGGTATGCCATGAATTTCAAAACCTTTCCAACACTTCTGGATAGGCATACATACGATTATCTGTAAACAGACTCTAGATTCGTAAATACAAACTATCTGTAAACAGACTCTAGATTTGTAAACACAAACTATCTGTAAACAGACTCTAGATTCGTAAACACAAACTCATCTTACTTCCAATACCTATTTTCCAGTATGTCTCATACAAAAATACAGCTGCTATCAAGTTTACAAGAAATAATTCTCAAATTCAAGTTTCCTCATATATGTGAACAAGAAGCTTTAAGGAAGGCCTTATTCAGAGCAACAATGGCTAAACACAGAACTAATGGAAGTCCCATGCTCTCTAAAGTCTTTTGATGACACAATGACATCAACTCTAGGGTACACAATTTTTTACAGTTTAAATGATTGTGACACAGAAAGAAATTGCTTTATAAGTAAAATAAAGAATTCATCTGAATTTAACAATTTATTCATGACCATAAGCTTCATTCAGAACAAATTAATTCCTTAACTTCATGGGATTTTAGGACAGGTCAAAATTGAAAGCAACAACATTCAACATTACCAAGAATGAATTTCTTAAATGTTCCTAAAGAAGAACATTTTTTTTGTCCCAGTAAATTTAAAACTTATTTGTCACAAGTCTATTGAAACAATTACATATTTAGTCAACTTCTATAGACGTGTGTTGTATGAGGTTACGTGCAGTAACGAAAATTCTTCAATTATTTCATAGCTTGTCTGGGGCTGACCAGTACAAGCATCCATAAAGTCTTAAACGCAAAAGCAAAATGCAAAAGTTCTCAAGAAGCTTGATCAAACTTAGCACAACTGAGAGTCACAACTTCAAAGGGTCTATCTACAGCAATAAAATGACCAGAATAATGTATTTATAAAAAAAAACATGAATGATACAAACATACATACATGTCTGTAGCACAAAGCGACATTAACTTAAGAGATATGCATCTATAATAACGCTTCAATCATTTGATAACAATGAAACAAGATGAATCATTCAGATAATTTTAACCCTTTACCAAACAATAACGGCATTTGACAAGTTTGTTTGACGACACTGGAAAACATTGTGACTAGCAATTCCTCTTTTTCCCACAATGTTTTCTGCCCTATCAAAAGATGATGTTTAAATTTCTTCACTTTTTGAAATGTTGTCTGAAAACTCTTTCAATTTATGACAGTCAAAAATTTAGGGTTTGGTAAAGGGTTATCTTGTCTTTTGCCTTGTCCTTAATTTAGACTCATAAACAGATATGTCTGAATTCAACAATGGTGTTCTAGTTCATTACATAGGCTGTGAATAAGATTTTAAAATGCATTACCATTTATACCAGACCATTCACAAGAATGCGAACATTTGGCTGGTCTAAATTGAAACACCAGATGACAAAAATTGGAGAGAAATAGTTAAATTTTCTATATGATATTTCATAGAATCAACTGTGACAAAGGGATAATTTGACCATGAAAGGCAGATCATTTGTTTGTTACAGCAGTTTCTTAAGCATTTTGCAGTAAAATAAGGCAGGGTTGGCAAAATCTATGGTCCAGCTTGTCAAAAATCCTTCACTGACAAGTGAATTCTTACTATTCACGCACAAGGCACCCCTATAAGGTATTACAAAGTAAGTGGTTCAACATATTTGACTTTTCAGTTTCTATCAACCTTCACAATAACAAATGTACCAATCCCAAGCACCTTTCAGACACTATCACATCCAATCAATAGTAAACACTACAGATCAAGGGTTCAGTGCAAGACTATAGTAAGTGCTTCATAAACATGAAGCACTTACCATAGTATTGCACTGAACCATCCAGATCATTTGATCAGTTGTGATGTCTGAATTATATACACACTATGTTCTCTATAACAGTGCATAGGCTCTCAGATAAATCTTCCTCAAACATATTATAAATTACAACATAGATGCATGATACATTTACATCAAACAAAGAATAATGACCCCACCTCATTTGAGAAAAAAATCTTATAAAGTGAAAAACTGAATTTGCCATTGATAGAGTATTTATTTGCTCATTCAGCCATAACTATATCAAGTTAAGTAATAAGCAAATAAAAAGGGGGGAGAGCAAAATTGACAGAAATAAACTCAATGCTTTCATCAGATTACCCCTGTATAAGGTTAAAGCACCTCTTTTTGTCTTAAAGCTTTCTTGAGAGGCCTATTGCTGGTAAGATGAAACAACTACTTTCATTTAAGTTGTTTGG
The DNA here is from genome assembly GCA_947846245.1 of Cerastoderma edule. Lineage (NCBI taxonomy): Eukaryota > Metazoa > Mollusca > Bivalvia > Cardiida > Cardiidae > Cerastoderma > Cerastoderma edule. The sequence continues at coordinate 35,302,949 of OX401411.1, forward strand.
TCACAGAAAATCTTTTTGAAAGTCAAAATCAAATGGCTTTGAAACAAGAACGCTTTTGTATTGTATCATGATATACGATTAAAAGTGGTTATTGAAAGAAAAAATAATTCAGTATGCATATATATCTAAGTATGTACCATGTATATGCAGTGGACATAAATACTATTGAAACTCTTTTAGACCTTAAAACATATCAATTAGGTGGATACAGGCACTTAAGACTTGAATTCAAACTAACTTTGCTTTCAATTGCTATTCCCCTATGCACATCACATAACAGTACAGCTGTTGTGTAGTTTTAAGGAAATCAAGCTTTCACTCCAAAATCCATGAGCAAATAGCTATAACCCTACAGTGCTGGAACCAAGTAAACTGGCGGCTAGCCTTTGATCTAACCTATTTGCTACTCTGGGTATCTTTATTCAACAAGATTAAGCAGATATCTAAGGTTTTGGAGAGCAGACGATACACAAATCTATTTTTAGAAAGTTACCCAGCATTCTAAGGGTTAAGATAATTTATGAGACAATATGGCGGGGTTAAAGGTTAGACATACAAAAATTAACATTAAATGATGGTATGAGATCTTGGTTATATATATTGTCAAAACAGATACAGATTAAACACAGAGAAACGTTGTAAAGACTGAATTGGAAGGTATATTGACACATCAATATCATAATTAATTTTCTAACATAATATACTACCTTTAACCCATTACAAAACAACAACGACATTTGACCAGTTTGTTGCGGACGACTCTGGAAATCATTGTGGGAGAAGGAAAAATTGGTCATTAAGGGCAATTTCTCCTTTTCCCACAATGTTTTCAGGCCTATCAGAAGACTGTTTTTGAAATTCATCCCATTTTGAAATGTCATCTTCAAATTCTTTCAATTTGGGACAGATGAAAATTTGGCGTTTGGTAATGGGTTTAAACAAAAATTAGTGCGACTAAAGGAGAAGAATTGCTTCATATTTCTGTGCTGTATGAAAAAAGCATTTTGGACTCAACTTCTGTGGTAAACCACTTTTTTACTCAACACAAGACTATTTAGCAATTCCTTTTCTTTTATAAAGGTCTTCTATATAGTCTTGCAAAGAACGCTCAACTTTTAACTTCTACTTGGTTATGAATGAGCCAAACTTTTGTAATTGGGAATGGCATTTAATTCAGTATATTTTAAAGAATAAATACTTAATTAAAATAATAACTTAAATGAGGTATTGACATATGCAACATACAAAAGAAATTGTACATATATATTAAGTTATTCAAAAGAAATTGTACATATATTAAGTTATTTGTAGATATTCTGATATTTCAAGGAAAAGATAATCATAATGTAATTTTGCAGAACAAATCTGTATCAAGATCTTTTGCGTCGTCTGCTTTCCAAAACCTTAAATATCTCCTTAATTTTGTTGAGGAAAGATTCTCAGAGTAGCAAACAGGTTAGATCACAGGCCAGCTGCCAATTTATTTGACTGCTGGCCTGGATCTAACCTGATTGCATAAGCATGAAAGTCAGTTCAAGCACTATAACACTATAAGAGTTGTTGTTCTAAACCTTAATTTCTTCAAACATTCTGTACACCGTGTGCCGGATTCAAAATCTCAAGCTGGGTGTGATTTTCTAGCTCCGTAGCCATTTGCTGCAAGTCTTCGAGATCACGATATGATTTCTCGTACTTGTGCATAATCAACCGTCTGTAGAAAAACGCAGCAAAAAACAAGAAGATAATACACACTGGAGTCACTATCACTGTTGATGCTATCGCCGCATACTTATTAATTGTTATAAACTGCAGCCAGCATATGATGGTTATTTCCGCCAGAAACAGGATAATGCCCAACCCCGTGGAAAATGCCCACGCCATTTGAATGAATATCTCCATCTTCTCATGTGGCGATTCCTTTACGGCATTGACATTGTGAACGTTTGAGACCTGAAAGACAGAAAATTACTTGATACATGTTAAGCAACATTTTGGGAACATAAGTCTTTTAACTTATATCCCAGCAGATCAATTTTAAAGGTGCTTGTTCACAAAAGAGAAATTTGAAAGTCAAAATTAAAAAGTTGTTTAAATGATGCAGTTTTTGTATTGTTGTTTGATATACAATCAAAAGTTGCATTCAAAAGCACAATTTACTCAGAAGTCTCAATTTATTAATGTATATGTATGGTTTATATCCTGTAGGTTTGGGATTAAAACACACTTAAAAAGGATTAAAAGCAATCTAACTTTTGCTTCCAATGTCTTTTCTTCAGTATGTTTCATATAATAGTACAGCTGTAGTGCAATTTGTAAGAAATTCATTTTTAACATCCAAATTTCCTCACAACTGTGCACAAGCACCTTTAAGGAATATAGGCAGTTGATTATTCCATTTCATAAGATGGTATGATGAACCAGTACTACTTATATCATGTACTTGACTAACTATGACCAAGGAAAACTTTATACAAATAAGAGCAACCAATCATGAAAAGCTACTTTCCATCATGTTGATGATGTTTCATACTTTACTTTTGTAACAATGCAAACTTGTCACAAAACTCACTAAGTTTCAAAATCTAATGCTTATGTTTTTTTTTTAAAATTAATAACAATTATTTTAGAATTTTGCGAATAAAAATGTTTAAGTTGAAATGAAGTGTTACAGAATATCAATGGTTCATTGGAAAACTATGATAAGTGTGAAAGACTAATAGCCTCCTTCTGAACCACAAATATGATAACATGAAATTGAAGGGAATGACAGAAAAAAAAAGAAGCACATGATTGTACAATAAACAATTTATAAATCTATGGGTTTTACATCACCTAAACATTACTTCCATTACATTGGGACACCCAATACTCAACTATACATAAGGGCTGGTCAAACCGCGAAGAACCATCGGCATTCCACAAGTCAGTTGGGAGACTACCTCTCATGAAAATCCATATCCCTCACCAGGATTTGAACTCATGTGGAGAGGGGCCATGTGGTTTCAAGTTCTGGAGTACTCTAACCATTAGCCACAGATGGCCCCCAAAAATAAACACGGAACATATCGAAGGTGCAATGCAAGACTATATAGTAAGTGCTTCACAAACATACTTACAAGCACTTACTAAAGTCTTGCATTGAACCCTTGATATATAGACTATGCTTGATTGTGAACCAGAAACTAGCGACTTACCACCTCAATATGTGGTAGTATACAAGTCATGTACTGATCATGTGATTTCAAATTCTGTAGTTCTCCAACCACTAGACCATGGAGGCTCAACAAATAAACAGGGAACATATAGACTAATATCTTTGATTGTGAACCAGAACCTAGTGACTTACCGCCTCACTATGTCGTATTATACATCGAGGGTTCAATGCAAGACTATAGCAAGTGCTTCATAAACATGAAGCACTTGCTATAGTATTGCACTGAACCCTTGACATGTACTGATCATGTGATTTCAAGTTCTGTAGTTCTCTAACCACTAAGGCACGGAGGCCCAACAAATAAACAAGGAACATATAGACTAATTATAGTACTAATAGGCTAATATCTATTATTGTGAACCAGAACCTAGTGACTTACTGCCTCAATATGTGGTAGTATACATCCAGGGGTCAATGCAAGACTATAGCAAGTGCTTCATAAACATTATGAAGCACATACTATAGTACTGCACTGAACCCTTAACATGTACTGATCATGTAATTTCAAGTTCTGTAGTACTTTAACCACTATGTCCCACAAATGACCAAGGAACATATAGCTAGTGACTTACCGCCTCAATATGTGGTAGTATACATGTACTGATCATGTAATTTCAAGTTCTGTAGTACTTTAACCACTATGCCCCACAAATGACCAAGGAACATATAGCTAGTGACTTACCGCCTCAATATGTGGTAGTATACATGTACTGATCATCAGGGCTAGGAGATGCACAGACACAAGGAGCGTCGTAACAATGCTGAACAAAATGAGAAGGAAAGACGGGACATCTTTGTTGATGGAGATCTCTACCAGGGCCACCTTAAATACAAAAATGTAAAAAAGAAGTATCTAGATTTTGCCTACTGACCATTTTGTCTACAATGAAACATATAGTGAACCACTTTGAGAATTTGTCAACAAAAAGAATGAAGAGTTATATAGAAAATTAACCATTAAAAGCAACATAAGATAGAAAGGGAATTGGAAATCTAACGTCGAAATTTTTCGAAGGACCAAATTAGTGGTGGATTTTCCAATATTCAAATTTTCGGACTTAAAGCACAAAACTCACTTGGTAAAACAAGCAATGAAATATAAAGTTACAAACCACCAAATAATGGCATTAATTGCTGTTAAACAAATAAAATACGCTGAAAGGTGTCAAATATTATTGGTTTTTGCATGTCAACTGGTGTTATTTTTTTTATCGAGAGGCGAGGCAAGCAGAAAATAGTCACCTAGTGTTAATTTAACAGCTCTTACAAAGTAAATATGCGGAATACCGACATGTTACATACATGGTGGGCGACATTGGTGTAGGGGTAAAGCGTCTGGATCTTGTACCGAGGGTCCCGGTTCGAATCCCCGTTAGGCGGGGTGAAAATTTCCAGGACTTACCCACAAACCGGTGCGATTACTGGTTTAGTATCCAGGAAGCAGTCATCGAGAGTGTCTTTCAACAAGCTTAAAGCTTCCTTCACAATCAATGTAAAACATATACGGTGAACAGTGAAAAAAATGTGCAAATTGATTAAAAAAGGATTAGTTTACAACTGTGAGACTGAGTACTTAATGATCAATTGAACTTTTACTGTAAAAATGGAAATATGGGTGCTTAAAGTTGCGACAAAAAAATTGTTGCATCTGTCCATCAATAAATGAATAATCTAAAGTCTGACGATACTGGAAATATTGCCCGACGCAAAAGAATTTTATGACATGTTTTTTTTTAAAAATGTGTCCAAGACATTGCTTAATTGGGAGAGCAAAAAGCTAAAATGTCTTTGAATTTTAGCGAAATCTCCACGCTTTCAAAGCAATTTACAATTTGGAAGTTGCCTTTAACGGGCCCCAGTTAAAAAGCACACACAAAGGCGCTTCTTACCATCGCAAAGCCGGAGAGCAACGCGGATGTTCGACTGGAGGCTTTCAGTTTTGCACGACTCAGGTACAATTTTCTCCACGACAGAGCCGTGGTCGTGTGCTGGCTGGACATCTGGTTAACGTAGGATCGGAATAGCCACTCTTCATAAGTCGTTTCTTTTAGCGCTGGCATTCGGTTTGATTCACCCGAGATTCGATCGTAAATGCAAGCGGTTTTCAGAAGAAATTCACATCTGTCGGCATTTGTTTTTCTTTTTTCCTCTGTCGTAAGGGTTATTCCCCTTTAAAGATTGTATTTAGCGAATTATTTGTGATGATTTTAGTCAATATCAATTTTATTCAGGTACAGTCCATTGTAGTATACCATAAAAAATATCTTAGGTAAACGCTTAAATTCTTAAATAAAATTATAATCAATTGTGACAATAATGTTTTGTATTACATGAAATTAATCCGTAAGATTATTGTTCATTACTATTTATTTAAGTTGTATATGTCACGTGATCCGAGCCCCTGACCTAATTAAAACCAAAATGAACTCTTCGCTTTATCTTTCTCTCGCTTAAAACTGTTGCAATAAACTTTCAAATATATATGTTGCTTTTAGTTAAGTTACTTTAAGAAATGAATGAGGCAAACGAAGTTGGCCGGAAACTGGTATGTAAAGCCAACCTACATATTATTTACCCGATCCTACTAGTTGTTGTCTATTATTACTGCAAGCCGCCATTTTGGTGCGAATCCAGCAGTCTTTATGCACGTATTTTGTGATTTGGGAAACTTAATTTGTTTTTAGGTGTTATCCACAGCCAAGATCACCATTGTTAGTTAGAACTAGGATTTTCCAAACTTTTGCAAGTTATTTGAGTCAAAACGGTTGTGTATGTAGAGAGAGCTATAAGTTAGAAACTAGAGTATGAGTGGTGCCTGAGACCCTATGGTTGAAATTGAGCGAATTACGCAACTTATTTCTTAAAATGGCTCGGATATGGGGTTTCTGTTTTTCGAAAAAACAATTGTAAAAGGTGAATGTGAGTTTAGGCTACAAAATGGTATTCCAGATTGTAACGAACATTGGTTATCTCATAAATTGTTATTTCATTTTCAGTTGTGTAGAGTGATGTAAAAATATGTAAGAAGAATGCGAAAATTATTAACTTTTATATCGTTAAACTTGTAAATCACACAGATCCTGTTATATGATGACACGAAAAGTGTGACTGTCATTTCATATAGTTTTGTCATTTGTAAACTGTACCTAAATTACCAGCAAATTGCTTTTTTAGGGTTTTTTAAAATTTCAAATTTTCTGACCTATTCACAATTATAACACGTGTTCTCTAAATTTCATCAATTTCAAAGTCAAATGATTTAGGGGGAAGCAATTGTCTTCTGTAAAACATATTTTGTAGGGGTGTGACCATTATGGAAACAAATATTAATTCTTTCTTTAAGTCTAGTTTCCCTCTAATGCGTCGTCTGCAATAAGTTTACCAAAAATATCGCCTGTTCATGTAAATAGAAGGAGCATTTTGTCTCTCCGATTTCAGGCAATACATGAAAACATTTTATTCTAATAAGACAAAAACTTTTGAAATTCAATTTATTCTGTCTTCTGTACCTAAATCAAGTCTTTTCCGAGGGTACTTGTTATTGTCCAAATTTTGCTTTCAGATACCAATTCAAAATATGAATGAAATAACGGATGTTATTTTGATTTATAAGAAATAATAAGGTTGATCATTGTACTTTAGTATATACGAACCCCTACAACTTAAAACACCTGAAATTGTGAACTGGTGCAATTTCCCACTTCCCGGCTCTTTTTCATGTCATCTGCAAATGATAAAACAAAGTTAATCAATTTTCATGGCAAAGATTTACATACATTCTTAAAAATAAATTTGGATTTGACTGGCGTTTGACGGTTTTAACACAAACAACAAACAAAAATGAGAATGATGTATCAATTTACTAAATAACCAACTCAAATTTATATTCTATTTTCTGTTAAATCATTTTGCCATAAAATATAACACTGACCAATTAAATCTTGTTTATTTTCGTAATTAATTATGTAGACTGGGACGTTACGGATCGAATAAAAACAATTTTCAAATTTTTGTGGATAAGACCAGTGAAGACGAAATTATTTGAGAACATTTTGTTATTTTTCTAGTTCTTTTATCCTTTATTTTTTTATTCATTTTTTTTGCAACAGACCAATTTTAGATAAGGCAGCAAATTCCCGATGTTTATGTATAAGACTGATTCAATATATTATTTATCCAACTTCGACCATAAAACATTTTTTTAAAGATTTTGTGTTTTTAACTGTCACGGACTCTATGTTCATATCGAAATGACTTTGCGCTGCTGTTGTCTGTTCTGTTCATTTGTAGCCCTTGTTAATCTTTCTATAAACCCGTCCATGTATTTGCGTATTGTCAACAAGAAAATTGGCATAACGTGGTCCCAGATGCCAATAATGCAAATTTCCACGTTTTTCTGTTGATGTTGGTCTTTTATTCATTTTTTTCCTTGATATATTCTGTTTGAGTTTGTAACTACAGCGTTGATATTTCAATTAATTGAAATTTCCTGTATTGGAAAGTTCGGTAAGCTAAGCAATTTTACAGTCAACGAATGTTTGTTTCTCTTTTTCCCCCCTTTTTTGTATTCTTCGATTTAGCTGTTTTCATGAGAAAAAAAAACCCTGGTGTTTCCTCTTTTATTAATAGATTTTAGCGTCTTACTTATCGCAATCAAAGTATTTTAGTTTTATGAGACGCTTGGTAAGTATCAAGAAGAGGAAAAGACTACATACTTATTTGATTGATCCAAGCCCAAACTAGCGAAACTAATGATACCGTCTGTATTGTTCAAATAAGAAAAGCACATCACATCGAGGTTCATTGCAAGATTTTACAGAAACATCCATCATTGGAGTGAAGGGCAAGCTTTTTTTGTCTTAAATTGAACCCTCGACATGTGTAACAAAACATGTGGTCTGAATATAAAGTTCCTTCTTGAATGCCAAGGGACCAATGTCGTTTATTGTAAACCCTTTCCCAAACAACAAATTCTTGACTGTCTCAAATTGAAAGAGTTTGCAGAAGACATTTCAAAATTTGATGAAATTGAAAAATATTCGTCAGATAGAGCAATGTTTTCTAAAGTCGTCTGCAACAAAGTGGTCAAATGTCGTTATTGTCTGGGAAAGGGTTGATATACGTGTGTTAAACGGCAATGGTTCATAAGAAGCACAATTTCATTACAATTATATAGCAATATAAAGGATTTTTTTAATTCTAAATATAAATTCAATTGTACCTAGATTATTTGCCAGTAGAAATAATATCATACATTTTAAAAACAAGAACATCTCCGCATTCTTTGAGAATTCAGACATGTCGATATAATCTTTAAAGTAGGCCTATACCAAGAAATGAACGCTATGCCAAATATGCAATAATGGATACATTGAAGACGAATGTCATTTCGTTTTGAAGTGTCTACTGTATATTTATATAAGAAAACAATATATGAATGAATTGTATTTCAAAAGACCAAGTATGGTCAAATTTGTCAAACTATTAGAATCGTGCGATTCAAATTTTGGGAACTATCTCAAATTTCCTTTTTAAAAAGAACATCTGTCGTGCATAATAAGACTTCGATAATTGTTGTGGTTCATCCACATTGTAATAGAAGTAATGATTCAAATTGTATTTAATTATATTTTTATTATTGGCATGTGCATATTGTGTATTTATATGTTTTTGTTGTAAAAATGACTTTACACACATGCTGTGGTCAAATAAAAGCTATATATCTGTCTTTCTTGTAAGTACGATCGACTTTCCGCGAGTCGGCCTTTATACGTCCCTTCATGAGCACCCGAACCTGAAAACGGCTGGATGGACTCCTTTGGTTAAGAGTAGGGCATCGCTACATAACTGAAATAATGTTGATGTGATGTCGAACCGATATAAGATAAATAAATAAAGGACTCATTTGGACATATTATCATTCCGGGGTGGCAAAACTAATTGTCCGTATCGCCCATCTCGCCCTAAAGCCCGCACGGACAAGTGAATTTTCACTAACTTTTTCTATATAAAAATTATACACGTATACAAGTGCAGAAAAACACTTCGCACTTACGGACAAGTTAATAAAAATCGGATTTCGCCATCTCTGACCACGAAGCAGAAATGTACAGAAAAGAGTTCTATTAGGGTCTTTTTCACATTGACTCTAAAATGGATAGAGTAGCCATTTTTGCGGTTCTCATTAGAATCGTTTAGTCGATGCGCGGCGTATGAGTACCCGACTGAAGGATTTTAGACACGAAGGCCTTACGCCGAGGGAGCATACTTCTTATTTTGACGTAGGCAAAAATCAAAAGTATGAATGAATAAAAAGCGATGTCTTGTTTTGTTACCATTTCATAATAAGCATCAAGAAATAAATAATTAGAAAAAGTTCCGATGATCATTGTTGATGATTGTTGTTTATCAAATGTGGTCAACTAGTTTTAAAAGGTTATGGCATATCACGCAAAAAAGCCCCGACCATAGCTCTTTAATGCTATTTATGAACGTTAAAAGTTTTATTTATAACAAAAATCATATATGTGCCTCATAACCGATATGAGAAAGTAACTTATATATATAGCAGCCTTGAAAAATACTGGACTGAACCGAATGAATGCTTTAGCCTAGCCGCATTGTCTGTCAATGGGTTCGTAAAACGATCACTATCGCAAACTGATGGTCTGCTAGTGAATTGTTGTCACAGTAACGCTTGTAGTTTGCTTTAGTTATAATCTAAATATAGAGACCTTATTTATTTAACATATAGTGCGAAAGAAGATTTAACAACTTATATGTACAACTCTCTGCTCTGTGTTTTTTTTTTTTATTTTTTTTTTTAGTGTTTACCTATTTTGAAATAAGATCTTACACCTTTCATAAATTACTCTCAACTCTGCTTCCTGGATACACAATCACTTGTCGAGCCGAATTGTTTTTAATGAAAAGTCGTGTACACTATTCCACATTCGGTGTGAGTGTGTTACTGCTTGGATATGTATGAAAATAACCCGAAAAAATGCTTTTAATATGTTCCATACTGTGCTATGAGATTCGTTAAAACAACTGCCATTGCAAAGGCAATGGGTCTGCTTCGGAAGCGATGCTTGTGAATTAAAGTGGAAATCCTTTTCTTATAATATAGGACTCAATTTGGGGGAAAAAAAAGCATTTCATTCCGGTCTTTCACAATAATTCTCTCTTCGGTAGCACTGAACCATCGGTGGGGTAACAGTGTGTTGGGTTTTCAAACCATCGATCATTGTTACAACTCACTGCAAACATTGTTTAATTATTGAACCTGTTTGATATACTTGCCTTTTTGTAGCTTATTTGTCTCCTTACTACGCAAACTTGTATATAATGTTAATTCGATTAAGGTGAAGAAGAAGAAGAAAAAATGAAAAAAAAACCCCCAGAAACATGATGACCACTTAACCCTTTACAAAAGGCCAAATTTTCGACTGTCCCAAATTGAAATTATGCAGACGACATCTCAAAATGTGATGAACTCAGGGTATAATCTTCTAATAGAGCAGAAAACATTGTGGGAAAAGGAAAAAATGCTGCAATGGTATGCACACATTATCATATCTAAAAAGTGAAATGCACTTTTTCATACTTTATATTTGTTTTCTACCTCTTATTTCGGTTTAGACGAGTAGCATAAACTCCATGCTTGTAACCATTGTTTCCTGTATCAAACGTAGGGTATTTTAAATAAGAATAACGTAAGTAAGTATAGTAGAAAGTGAATCGTTTATTTTAGTGACATGCGTACACATTCAGACAAATGCTTACTAGTATCATAAAACAGTTCGTTACACCTAGAATTTCATTCGGAACTACTCGGGTATTTCCGTGAGCTGTGAAATACTTTTTGTTTTACACAATGTTTTCATTGGATAAACCCGATGTGTTCAGATTGCTAGAATTTGGAACAGGGTTACACCGAAAGCAACAGCAGACGACAGAAAATAGCATTGAAAATGTTTGTACAGTTTCTGTATCATATCGGGTAGATACACGCATACTTGTGACAAAAAGGGGATATTTCACATTAGGGGCAATTAATCCCGTCGTCACAGTGGTTTCTAAAGCCGTACGACCTTCCATTAATCCACATTCGGTTCGAGTACTGGTCATATATCCAGGAAGCAGAATTATAATGCAGTGATTTTTTTCTAAATTAAATCAATGAGTTTTTTTACCAAAACTTTAAAAATCAATGGGGTTTTCTATAGAAAAATGATAAAAATGAATGAAAGCAATGAGTTTTAGGGAAATTTTATGAGATTTTTAGGGCCAAAAATTATCACTGATAATGATTAAAATCTCGCTTCACAATCGATGTAAAATCAAATATTGGGAATATTAAAATCTTGTTGGTCGGAACACATCCGAAAACCCGACAAATACGAAGGGAGAATCATAACACTGTCGTAAAGTCTTGAGTATTTGATAGATTATGAATAATAAATAAAGGGTTTTTTCCCAATATACAACAGATATACACGATTTTTTAAAAAAAAAAAAAACATGCATCAAGAAAATCATGCAGTTTTCCCCTCAAACTGAGTTTATCTCAGGTGTTTTTATTTCCCTTTTGGCAGAGCCCGCATGATCTTTTCCCCTAATTTCCCGATTTTTACTATATAAAAGGGATATCAATTTTTCCCGTCAGAGTGAATAAAAGGCCTGTAAAATAATGTATGTATTAAGTGCTTAATTGTATTTTGTTTGTTTGTAAATGTTTGTTTGTAATCTTTTAGTGAATGGAGGAAATGAAGATTATATATAGCAGGAGAAGGACCATTTTGTGGTATACCTTTCAATAGTGACACGTTTATAAACAAAAAAGATTAATCTAAGATTCCTTTTATAAATATCATAAATTACACACAGCCGTGTAGGTGGCCCTATAATCACTTAGCACGACAGTAAGAAAATAGGCGAACATTTTCATATTGTGGGCCGAGACAATGAATCATAATTGGAAAAGAGTAATAAGTTGGCTCTTAATGCATATGATTATCTCACCAATGTTTATATCTTGGCAAGAAATGAGTTTTATGTCGTATAAATAAGACAAAAGGTAAACTAAAAATATGAGCAAGTTTTGGGTCAAGCGCAAATAAACATGATTATTGTACACCGCTACATATAACATTGAAGAGCAACTATGGTGCAAATTATTTGTATATCTATCAAAATCGCATAAATGAACGATCAGCATTGGACTCCCTGTGAGACAAACGATCAGTTATGTATTCTGGGCAAATTCCCGACACTTCTTTTTCAATGTCGACTGTTCCAAAGGAGTATGATATCGTATAAACAGGCCTGATTTCAGGCTTTGAGATTTTATTTTTTTCTTTCTGTGGTCATGTTGAAGATGTTTAGATTCAGGTTTCATGTAATAATTTTCAGGCTTGAGTATTCCTTTCTAATAGCAGGCCTGATAAATGGGACAAAGGGTTAAGACTTTCCTACGAGAAAGTTTTTAGTCAATAGTCGTCTGCGTGGATAAATGGGTTGAATCTTAGATTTCTCTACAGCAGACGAGTTATAGTCAAATATGTAAGATGAAAAAATATTGAAAACCTTCAAAATTTATTTATTTATTCCTTCCAATTTTTATAATTAGGATACATGTAGAAGTAATCAAAGAATCTTTTTATAACTTAATTTGCAAGGTTTTAGCTTTTTCATTAAAAAAAAAAGTGAGCACACAATACACGATTTTTTGTTTCATCGTGTATTTTTATGTGTGCTTTCTTGTCAAGGTGTACTTCAATTCCAAGTCGAAATAAAACTTGACCATGTCATTACCAAAATTGTATACCTTTTAACTTGGTAGCGTGGTATACGATTAACGGAGTTGTTTTGATGGTCAGAGGCTTTGTATTTTTCCTTGAATATTTATCTTAATCACCTGAAACAGGATTGGTATCTCCCACATTCATGTACTTGTACAACTCATCTGAGTGCTTCTAAAGCAGTTGACGAAAAGACCGTTATGATCTTTCTAATATTTTTTTTGACATGCATATTTTCCTATTGTCGATGTTTCTACATGTGTAGTATCGCACACAAATATAGCCTGCGTACATTAAAATAAAAGTATTTTCTACATTCATGCTCGTGTACAACTCATTTGAGTGCTTCTATCTAGAGCAGTTGACGAAACGACCGTTATAATATTTTAAAGATTTTGTTTTGACAAGCAGCTTTTCCTATTGTTGATGTTTCCATACAGTATCACATACACAAAAAAAACCCATTTAGTTTGCAGACATAAAGATTAAAGTATGTACATGTAGTTGACTTTTAATTGATCAATTATCAAAGAACCTACACAAGGGAATATGTCGTAAATGGTTGTCTGGAACAGCCTTCTTCTTACGGATTTGTAATAGGCGGCCTCTGAAATCACCCCTTAAAGGCGCATTTGGCCGCAGTGATATGACTTTATAAGAACAAAAGTAGGGAGTGTGTTTTAAAAAAGAATATCCAATCAAATGTTAACAACATAAGATTGCTGCTACTGAGCTAAAAGCTAAAAAGTTCTCCATCTTGCCGCACAATGCAGTTTCTGTATTCTCAATGAATATGCAACCTGAATGTCATTAACAAATGCTTGTTGTTGCCACTCTAAATGTTCAAGTACCTTGAATACTCTTTGTATTGGATGAATTTAGCCAAAATCAATAATTACTTTCTCTATTAACTGGTCAGAAAGAGTATAACTAGGGATGTCATCTTTCGTCGCATTCGTTTCGTGGAAGGTTTTAGAGACGTCATTAGCAACAAGACGTAGACATGATTCCAAGATTTTTTACAATCAAAGGATCTTTTATTCCTTATCTAAACCGACCACCTGTCACTTTATAAGGTTGTCATCGACTGATGCTTTTCCGATTATCACCATTCACATTATTGAACACGGGGATGGTTTGGAATTTCACAGGGGTGGCCAAATAAAATTGACAAATACATATCAAAGCGCTGAAGAATAAGTGCACGTGTAATGTTGCGTCGATAATATGTATGCTTTCCCGGGGAGCGGCGTGTGTACAGTAAATGAAATCATTTCCATGACGTCCCCGTAAAAGTAAACTGGGGTAACACTGTTTTTAGATTGGAAGAGCAAACGTCTTTTGATTTGTTGCGGCGTCGCGTTTAAATTCAGCGCCCCTTGCGGCGAAAATAAGTATCAACAAAAGAAACGTCTGGTCCATTTAGGCGCGTTACACAAAACTGCTTACGACATGAAACCTAGAAAGCGAAGAACCCGATCAGAAATGGCATTAGTAAGTAATATAGGGAATGCTTATCGATACAGATGTTGTTTTTATGAGCTATATTTCGACATAACTGTTCAGATTTGATTGATTAATGCGTTGATGATCTTTAAATCGTTTGATCTCAATTTTGGTTTTGAGATTGCATCAGACACGTGGAATCGTTGGAAGTTTTCCTCTCTCGAGTTGATTTCTGGACTGTTCTGATGGATTTGTAAAACTGGTTCAAACGGCTCATCGGGTCCAAAAAGGGATGGGAAGCAGCCTATATATCTAAATTAGTCAAAATAATTCGACCTGAAGATTGCTTTTTATTTTCTGATGATGCAATCTAATGGGACGGGAGATTTGACCAATATCTAAATGTGTATTCGTACGGTACACATTGGTATGCCAAAATAAGGAAAACAATGAAAATGAGCCTCTATCATGTTCAATAATGGAAATCATCATTCTTCAGACAGATTTCAAGTACTCGGCGATTTGATAGTTGCTCAGAATCTTTATCTAGAGTTCATTCGGTCATTGCAAAACTAAAGTAACTCGTTCATCATTGTGAATGACTAACTTGGGTCTTGCTTGGAACCACCTATTTATCTTATCTCAATAAATAATTTAGATCTAACTGTTTTTTTCTCAATCAAACCGAAGTCAAAGAATTTGCAGACTTCCAACGACAGTTGACATTAAATTTTGTTAGATAAAAACCAAAGCATACCTTGATAAGAAGTTACTTTAGATAAAGACATGTTTCTTCCTTTTCCAGCAGACATGTAAGGGTTTGTTTGATATAACTAAAGGAAGGAATATTTAGAAACATTGGACCACATGTTTTCTCTAACCCCAAGATGAAGCTTTGAATTTCAATGTCTTGAGTATAGTACATGGAGCAGTAATGTGACCTCACAATGACCTTTTATCCCAATAGGTGATACGTCACAACATAAAGTTATGGTATCCAATGGCATGCGGTGATTTATCTGATTTGTTTGACTTAAAGTATTGAGAGTTCGCCAAGGAGATCAAAACGTTTTTGGCATAAGATTTTATTTTTTAAATTAAAGTTTTTCTGTCAAATTTGAAAAAATCTTTTTTTTTTTTTTTTTTTTTTTTTCAAAGGTATTTGATTAGAAATGCTTTGATATATGAGCAAGATGTTTTTTTTGTTACATCAATCCAACTGTCAAAACTTTGGGATCCTCAAAAGAACCTCGATTTTTCTTAAGGTTGGATTATTCCAGATCCTGGTTTGTTAGTGTGTGGAACCTTAAAAAGGAAAATGTTTTGTTTCACACTTTTAAATTGTCTCCAAATTTTTACCATTATGTGCCATACTGACAATCAGGGATGCCTCATATGAAAATTAACCCTTAACCCTTTCCCAAACAACACATTTTCGACTGTCCCAAATTGAAAGAAGACATTTCAAAATGTGATGAAATTGAAAATAATCTTCTGATAGGGCAGAAAACATTGTGGAAAAAGGAAAAATTGCTTGTTACAAGCAATTTCTCCTTTTCCCACAATGTTTTCGAAAGTCTTCTGCAACAAAGTGGTCAAATATCGTTATTGTTTGGGAAAGGGTTAAATTCATTATGTATATAGGCTACACATTGATAAAAATGCTACAATCTTATTAAATGATAAAGGGTCCTGTGTGGCCCAGCGGTTAAGGTATCAGAATTTGAATTCTGGGGTCCCGGGTTTGAGTCCCACCGACAACTCTGGTTATGAGGGAGAGACCTATTGCAAATCACTTCAGAGCCCTAACCTAGTACTGGTGGATCCAGGAAAGCTGTAACATAAGTGAAAAATTGTTGATTTGGCATTAAACACCAAACAAACAAAAAAATAAACTGAGAACAAAAAATCTTTGGAATCCTTACAGAACCAGGGGCCCGTTTTACTAAGCAACTTCAGGAAAATATTTGTGTAAGTCATAACTGATGCACATAGATAGTATCTTCAATGAAAGTACAATATCGCAATCTTGGAGAGACGATTCCAACGATGTGTTACTTTGCAATATGCTTAGCTAAATATTGAAATAAGAGGACTTGTTGTTTTAGACTTGCGTAAATCGCGTAAACTGTTTAGTAAGATGGTACCCAGAACCTTCCATAAGTTAAGGAATTCATCCTTAAAAATTGGCTTAAACCATTACCAAGCAATAACAACATTTAACCAGTTTGTTGCAGACGACTCTTGAAATCATTGTGGGTAAAGAAAAAATTGCTCTTAATGAGCAATTTCTCCTTTTCCCACAATGTTATCTGCCCTATCAGAAGGTTATTTTTCAATTTCATCACATTTTGAAATGTTGTCTGCAAACTCTTTCAATTTGGGACAGTCAAAAATTTGGGGTTTGGTAAAGGGTTAAACTGTATTAAAAAAGTACAAATATATCGATACATTTGGTGTATTTCAGAGGGTTAAGGAGAGGAAAACTTACATTGATCAAGACCTTGATGACGATGATATTGACGGGAAACGGTCATACAAGGTGGAGGAGAAACTCGTCTCGGACAAATATAATCAAGATTACGTCGTACAAAACCTCAAGGGAGAAGGTGAGTGTTTATATTGGTTTGGTTCTTTTCTATTACACAGGCCTGCTGTTTTTCCAACCTGAGCTTGATTTCCGGCTTTGAGGATCTGTGAGGGTCTTTGTTAATTGTCTTGATATAAAGAGGAAAAGAATGGGGTGGGGGGTGTTCCTCCATATCATGTTGGTTGCAACACTTCTAAGCCCCAAACTAGCTGTTTTTGTTGAGTCAACAAGAACCCTATCAATCATCGAACAGGCAACTTCCTCTGTTTTATCTGTCAATTGTCTTTTAGATACCGTAATTACCCTATACAGTGAACCCTCGTTTATACGGACCCCGATTATCCGGATGTCTCGCAATCCGAACAATATTGTAAGGGAACGGAATTATTGGACCAGTTTATTGCAGACGACTTTTAAAAACATTGTGGGTAAAGGAGAAATTGCTCGTGATGAGCAATTTCTCCTTTTCCCACAATGTTTTCTGCCATATCAGACGATTATCTTTGAATTTCATCACGTTTTGATGTCTTCTGCAAACTCTTTCAATTTGGGACGGTCGACAATTTGGCGTTTGCTAAAGGGTTATAACTATACACCGCTCATACAGACCGTTTATGCCTTAATGTGAATAAGAACATGCTCTGCTTCATTAGTCCGGATTATTCGGTAAACCGGACATTTTGTTGGGAACGGACGTGTCCGGATAAACGAGGGTTCACTGTATATTCAGCCACAATTAAATAATTATTATTTTTTATGTCCGAACTTTAAATGAATTATATTTCTTAATGTCCGATGTTATAGGGATCCAATATTTTGTTCTATACTTGACCAACCCAATTCAAAATATATAAACATCATTTGTTTTGAATTTAGACCCATTCACATCCCAAATTCTAGTCCCGTGATTATACTTCCTAAACGATGCAGTTTTTACTTGGGATAATTAAGTTGACAAAGGGAATTTTCAAATAGTTGAATTGACAAACAACTTTTGAATATAAATTTAAAGAAGGTAGCCGCTAATTGGTAAATTGTTTTGACAATCTCCATTTTAAGGAGTTGCCGCTAATTGATTAATGGTACCTGATTATCACACCAATTTGAGGTTTGTGGGGTTGACAAATGTAACGAGGGGTCCCTTTACGCGCTATATGCCAGACCATAACCACTTAAGAAACAATGAGATTCAAGAAGTAGTCTATTCATATCGATTGTGTTGAGTTACGGACTTATCACTGAATTTATTGTGAATAAAAGAAAAGCAAATAAAAAACATAATCAAAACTTACATGTTTAACTATATATAATTATTCCTTTTTATTTGTTTCATTACGATTCAAGTTAAGGATCATTGATAGAGGCTCATACACACTACAGAAAAAGGAGGGTGGATTCAGTTAACCCATGTTCTATTTATAGATTTAAACTCCAAGTAAGAAGTGAGTAAATTTTATCGAGTTCTCCCAGCATGTGTATCTAATGCTTTACCATTTAAACTAGGTGTGTGTATACATACGATGGAAACAAAGAAGTTAAAACTTCATGTGTTGGTGATATTTGTTTAAAAACTGTGCATACGGTTGGACGCCCTAGGTTTGGGGAAAAGCATTGGTGCACGAGGGGATTTATGCATCTGTGTCCGGTAAAAATTCCAAGTTTTGAGTCAATCAGGCAAATTTACACTCCCCTGAATAAGCTTGTACAAACTAATGTATATTATGTAATTTATCGACACTATGTACACATAGATTTAAATCTTCCCTCGGGTCACTGTTTGTGTACATATAAGGCCACGCGCTTTGTTTAAAAGACCGTGACAAACAATGGGGATTACCTAGGGAGTTATTGATTTTCAAGCCTTTTGAGTGCAATTGTAGGTAGATTTTATTATGTATTTGGGATGCCGAACGCGTCATATCAAAGCCAAATGTTTGTAGAAAGGGGGAGGTTTAGAAACGCAACTCTCCTCCCCATCCAAACTTCATTGTTATGCCGTACATATGAGTCGTATAATAACTTATTGGCAATGCTGTATATGGGATATTTCGTTAATATTAACCCCACATATGTCACAACAAACTGAATAAACCATGTCCGAACTTTTAAAAATGTTCAATTTTCTGGATGTCCAAAATAAGGAACATAGAATAAATTATTTTGTCAAATAATTAATGGTGTCCGGACATTAAGGGTGACCGAACATATAGGGTAATTACGGTACTTACATTTAACTCTTAACACAATTAGAAGAGGAATATAAGGCGCCTAATTTATTTGGATGTAAAGGTAGTGTACCTTGCAGATTGAAGAAATGAAAGAAAATAAGGAAAAAACAGCATAAATAATAGGTAAGAAGGGCCTTTGAACCCTGGCCTAGAAAGAGAATTCAGACCAGGCTTTAAATCTAGGATGGACGGTCCGATTACAGCTGATGGCATTCCAATCTTTGTGAAGAAAGCAAAATCTTGTTTAGTCATAATGAAGGGCAATGGCTAAAATCCCAATGGAAAAGGCAGGCCACTCTTGTACCGTAGCAAATGGCATTCATAAAAGATTTGACCAAAGTCTCCATTTACATTTGAAAGGAAGCGGTCCATATACTAGGAGCTTTAAATATTTCCCAGTGAGATTTGAAAGAATGCAGTCCAAACAGATTTCTTGTTTTAAGTACACAATATTATCCTATTATTAACAATGGCTTATATTTTCCAGATTTTAATTTGAAATACCTGCAAGAAAATGGACTTAAATATCCCATACTGTTCAAGGAGAAAAGCGGCTTGGGGCTAAGGTAATTGTTTACAATTGATTTGTTGATTCCTTAAAAGCGAGATTTGGTGTTTGCTGTTTTTTTCACATTGAAGCAGAATGAATTCAAATGTCTGCTTCAATAGCATTTCAGTTGTTGTCCTCAGACAATTAGTTACTGCTTTTCACTCAATTGAAAGAATTACTTATTGGAAAAATTAGTTTATTGAATTGATTTATAAACTGAAAGAATTAGCATTTTGGAAGAATTAGAACTTGAAAGCATTTGAAATTAGAAAAATAAGTTAATTGGAAGAACTTGTAACTTGGAAAGTTTTGTGAATTGGTCGTTGGGACCATTAAGCATATCAAGCAATCAAATGATGCAACTATTACCTATTCATTAAGTTTTCTCTTTTTTTCTCAGAGTTCCAAGTGACAACTTTAAAGTGAATGATGTGAAAGCATGTGTTGGTAAGAAACCTTTTTTTTTTTTTTAGATTTCAATTTTTGCCTTAAAAGCAGGCTTAAAAAAACCACACAGGTTGTCATTGTTTGTTTTTTGTTTGTTATAAGCGACACCATATTGTGGGAAATCATGAAAATTGTCTAATAAGACTTGCAATCAGTGGTAAAATTATTAGGGTGTACTAGGGCCATCAATCTGTAGTTCTTCTATAACTAGTGGACAAATCCTATTTTGTTGACACTCATTAGATTACTAATACCAATAAGTACCCACATTAAAGGGTTTATAGAATCGAGTGAGCTAGCGGATAGCACCTTTTATCTGGACCCCTACTTACAATGCAGAATCAGTACCCACATTTAAGGGTTTATAGAATCAAGTGAGCTAGTGGATAGCACCTTTTATCTAGACCCCTACTTACAATGCAGATCCAGTACCCACAATCAAGGGTTTATAGAATCAAGTGAGCTAGTGGATAGCACCTTTTATCTAGACCCCTACTTACAATGCAGATCCAGTACCCACAATCAAGGGTTTATAGAATCAAGTGAGCTAGTGGATAGCACCTTTTATCTGGACCCCTACTTACAATGCAGATCCATTTTCATCAAGACAGCTTTGTGCAAGGCTATAGAATGTTATTTATAAATATCAAAGACTCGGGACAAGACTCAGTTGCCCTCCTTGGCATTGTTTGAGTGCAGAACTTAAAATCACATGGCCCCTCTTTGCATGGGTTCAGATTACAGAAGCCCCAATGGAAAAGAGATGGTTCTTCCCGTATTGACAAGCCCTCATCGGCAATTAAATAAGGGTTCTTCCTCCATTACTAATAAGCTGGGGCCCGTTTTACTAAACAACTTACGGAAAATATTTGAGTAAGTCATAATTGATTAACATGAATAATATCTTCAATAAAAGTACAATATTGCAATGTGACACGTCATTGGAAGCGTCTCGGAGGGACGATTCCAATGACATGTTACTTTGCAATATTGCTTTGCCAAATATTGAAATAAAAGGACTTGTTGTTTTAGACTTACGCAAATCTTAAGCGTAAACTGTTTAGTAAAACAGGCCCCTGGATATTGCTTTTTAACTGATTTACCATTGAAGTTCATTTAAACATATCTCTTTTCAACTAGCAATGCAAATTAATTGAAATGTTGTCAACAATAAGGGTGCAACAAAATAATTGTGTTACTGTTGAAATCGTTAAAATCTTTTGAGAATATTTTCATTTTCAGGTTCCCGTCGTGTCTTGGATGTCATGGACGTAAACACTCAGAAGGGGATTGAGATGACTATGAAGGAATGGGTGAAATATTACGAGAATCTCGAACGGGACAAACTGCTCAATGTGATCAGCCTAGAGTTTAGTCACACCAAACTGGAAAACTATGTGGAGTCGCCCAATCTTGTAAGTTATTACTGAGGTCTTTCTAGAAGAATTATGTACAGATTTGGCAAAATCAATTGTTTGTATTTGCCAAGCTTGTCCAAAAGCTTCAAGAGAGAAGTGATTTTTTGCTGAAGTTTACTTTGTAATTTTTAAACTAGAATTTGCCGGAAAAGATTTAGCATTTACCGAAAAAGTAAATCCGATTTCACCACGCTTAATTATTTATTTCAATCCATTCGTCTTCATATTGGAACTTGTAACTAGTCAAAAATGAAAGCAAAAGCAGATGACCAATTAGGCAAATTAGAAAACACCACTTTTCTTTATGACCATTATAACCAGGGTATTTTTTCCATAGATTCAAACTAGGTCCAGGCCTGTTGATTTTGGGAAGTTGTATCGATGAAACCGCTGAATTGGGAAACCAAAAAGCTGACGTGACTTTGAAATTTTGGGAAAACTGCATGATTTTAAAGAAATTTCCATTTGGGAAGGTGTCTTTAATAGGCCCTTGTTATATAGCCTGAAGAAGCTCTGGGGCCCGTTTTACTAAACAGTTTACGCTTAAGATTTGCGTAAGTCTAAAACAACAAGTCCTTTTATTTCAATATTTGGCAAAGCAATATTGCAAAGTAACACATCATTGGAATCGTCTCTCCGAGACGCTTCCAATGACGTGTCACATTGCAATATTGTACTTTCATTGAAGATATTATCCATGTTAATCAATTATGACTTACGCAAACATTTTCCGTAAGTTGTTTAGTAAAACGGGCCCAAGGTCTTTTAAGCAGAGCATACTTATGAGCAGCTGCATATTAAGTAAATGAACATCTTAACCCATTGGAATCTTTTTTTCCAATTATAACCTCATGTAAACAATTTAAACAGTCTATAATAAAGAGGGTTCATGAAATTCAGAATATTTTGAAATAGAACAATAAACTATAGATGGTCATACAAAGTTCATGGAAAATTGTAGAAAACAAGCCTTGACGTCCTTATCCAAAAGTAAGGTTGGTTGGATTTGTATATCATTGCCAACAGTGGGGTCAGCACACATATCCATACTCCTGGTATTTCCTCACCATCACTGCATGATTATTTTCCAAGCCACTGACTGTTTTTCCACATGATCAAAATAAAGGATCAGTGGCAGGGTTGTCATTAAAGGTCTGTCGCCTGCCAATTTAACCACTTTAAATGACTTTTCGGTAACTAAAGATTAAATTGATGGATAGATGCATTCTTCAGCTGACAACATTAAGAAGGTTAAAGCATATAAGGGGTTCAAATTTATCTACTGACTTTCCCTAATTACTAATTAACCATTTCTGTTTGATCAGGTGCGAGAGATAGACTGGGTGGATACAGCATGGCCCCAACATCTGAAAGACTGTCAGACAGAAGCCACCAATGCCATAGATAAGATGAAATACCCCAAAGTCCAAAAGTAAGTAAAGTTTCTAATGTATGTAAATCATGGAGGTAATTTCATGGTTGTCATAAAGAGCCGGTTTCCAGTCAATTTGACCACTTCAAATTACTTTTTTGTCTGCTCAAATAACAAGAAATATGGTAGGTGGTCATAAGTCATATCTAACTTTTGTTCAGTGTTTGCTTCATTGGCCTCCTCAAAGTTGGCCTCCAGAAATTAATGACAAGCTTGGGTTTCCTGGCTGGCTTACTGAATACTGATGGTTCTTCCCGGCTTGACAAACCACAAAATGAGATTTTTCAGATAGCTTTGGAAATGCTGCATGTTAAAGGCCCTTATGCATTTCTTTACTTTATATTAGACCAGTGATCTGTCTTATATTCATTGCAATTTGAAATATCACATGATAGAGACATATTTTGTTTGTTTTGGCTGATTGTTGATTGTTTAAAAGGAAATCAGATTCAATATTTGTCTCCAAATTGCTTTTATTTTATATGTATGAACCACATTTCAGGTATTGTCTAATGAGTGTGCAGGGGTGTTACACAGATTTCCACATAGATTTCGGCGGGACCTCTGTCTGGTATCATATACTACATGGGGAAAAGGTAATGTTTACAGTTTTCTATGGAATTAATTTAGAAAAATCATTAAAATAAAGGACTTGCATCTGTTTCTTGAACAGCAATACAAGACCCTCATGTTCTATTGGAACCATTCACATTTCTAGTTCTGTTTGAAATGTAAGATATTTTCGTGAAAATAAACAGGGTTCAACTTCTTGGATGTACATCAACATTAAACCTCTAAAGTAGATACACAGCCCAAACTCCTTGATGGCAGTGTTAAAAGGTTTTCACAAAAGTCATGAACATATTACCTGGAGGTCAGTGGTTCGAAACCCACTGGCACTGCTGATTTCTCAGGGGTATCTATTGGCAAGACACTTCAAAGCCCTAGCCTAGAACTGGTGAACTGGAGGTAAACACAACTGTTAAGTTGATGACTTGAGATAAGAAGCACAACTTAAAAGGATATTATCAAAATTCTGTTAAGAAAACTGTCTAAAATATTAAATCATAGGTATCTTCTTTTTTGAAAGGCATTTATTGAAAAAACACATTTTTTGTCAAGAGTGATTTTTGAATTACAGTTGTTACTTACAATTCTTATTTCTGTAGATTTTTTGGTTGATCCCACCAACACCAAAGAATGTCAGCCAATATGAAGACTGGGTATTATCAGCCAAGCAGGGCGATGCGTTTCTGGGTGATTCCATTGGAGAATGTCAGCGTATACGCCTGGTGGCAGGCAACACTTTTATCATTCCTTCCGGTGAGCTTGTACTCTTCTTGATCTTTGTGTACACAAGTTATTGCTTTAAACCTCTACCAAATGCCAAATTTTCAACTGTTCAAAATTGAAAGAGATTTCAGGCAACATTTCAAAATGTGATGAAATTGAAAATATTTTTCTGATAGGGCAGAAAACATTGTGGGAAAAAGAGAAATTGCTCGTTAGGAGCAATTTCTCCTTTTCCCACAATGTTTTCCAAAGTCTTCTGCAACAAATTGATTAAATTTCATTATTGTTTGGTAATGGGTTAAACTAGAGCAATCTGTTATCAAGTTAAATCAAACTAAGAGCCCTCAATGGCCTGGTGGTTGGAGTACAGAACTTGTAATTACTTTGCCTCCATGTGGGTTAGAATCTTGGTCATGGTAATTTGATTTTTATTAGAGGTAGTTTCTCGGTTGGCTCAAAGTGCAGATGGTTCGAAGCTTGAACTGCCCCTTTGAGTTTAGTTAGGGGTCTTTCTTCACCATTAAGAGTTAGGCATTGCTATACAACTCAGAACAAATAATGGTGAACCCATACAAATAAAATGAATTGTTATATCTGAAAACGAAGATATTTTTCTTTACACGGGTAACAAGTATTCCAGTTGAATCAAACAAAGAAGTGTCTGTGGCCTAATGGTTTGAGAACAAAACTGAATCACTTGGCTCGTGTCTGTGTGGGTTCAAATCCTAGAGACTGCTTTTTGATTTTCATGTGAAGTAGTCTCCTAGCTGAAGGTTTGACCCATTTTGCCCAGCCCTTTATGGGCAGTCAAATAAGGGGTCATCCTCCATCAGAGTAAGCCAGACAAAGCAACAAAACTGACATAAAGGGATGTATAAAACAAAAATCATAGCAACCAGTACATTGGTTCATCATCCTTTTGAACTATGCATAATTTTTCGTGTATCTTTTGCACAGTCTTTATGGCCAAGTGGTTAGAGTACTGGGTACCGTTTTACTAAACAACTTACGGAAACTACGTGCATAAGTCATAATTGATAAACATGGATGGTATCTTCAATGAAAGTATAATATTGCAATGTGACACGTCATTGGAAGCGTCTCGGAGAGACGATTCCAATGATGTGTTACTTTGCAATATTGCTTAGCCAAATATTGATAAAAGAGGAACTGTTGTTTTAGACTTACGGAAATCTTAAGCTTAAACTGTTTAGTAAAACGGTACCCTGAACTTGAAGGGGTCCTGTATGGCCCATTGGTTTTGTTGGCAGACTAAGAGCCTGGTGGTCCCAGGTCCGAGGCTCATCGACACCTCTGGTTTCATGGTAGTGACCTTTGGTAAATCACTTCAGAGCCGTAGCCTAGTACCGGTGGATCCAGGAAAGCTGTTACATAACTGAAAAATTGTTGATAAGGCGTTAAACACCATACAAACTGAAGTTTAAAACTCACTATACCTTCTGTGTTGATTCCAACCATAGTAGCATTGCGTTTGAATTCCGACAAGGCAATGCTGATGGGATTTGTCGAAAAGCATTTGAAATAGTGCGCATAAAAGGTTCTAATGTGTCCCATTTATCTTACTTAAGCATTGCAGTGCTTTGATTTTCATTTGTATGTTGATTTTAGGTTGGATCCATGCGGTTTACACACCAAAAGACTCTCTAGTCTTTGGAGGGAACTTTCTCCACAATTTCAACATGGTGAACCAATTACGTGTATCAGCGGTGGAAGACAAGACTCATGTAAGTCTAAATCACTTCATGGCATTCTTGGAATAACATTATTCTCTGAAATATTTTGTTTATGGTGTTTTTAATTTGAAATTTTGATCTGAGTGAGTGTAATTTTTACTGATATAAAATTGCATGTAGTAATATTTTAATGATGAAAAGTCCAGAAACATTATCTATCAAAAATATACGAGAAGAAATCAAGATAAAGGTTTAGGTGAAAAGTTTTCTTTGATATAGCTTTGTTGTGGTAAAGTTAATTAGTCTATACTCTTGGTGTTTCTTCACGAATACTGCCCACTCTCTTGAGGCTTTCTGTCTTAAAACAACTACACGTACAGTCAAACTTGTGTTAAAAGGCCAGCCTATGGGACAGAGTAAATTGGCTGTTTAAGACAGGTTGGTTGCTTAACACAATTTGATTTACACTATAAATCTAACAATGGGACTTTCTGTAGTGGCTGTTTAAGGCAGGTTGGCTGCTTAAAAGGGTGGCTGCTTAACACAAGTTAGACTGTATTTACTAATGAAATGCAAATTTATTATGTCACAACTGTTGCATTAAAGGGTAAAAATAATGAGTATAGTAGAACTGGCCCTTGATGTTAAATGTTCTTGAATTTTCTTATAATAACTTCAAATAACAAGCTATTTCAGATCTTAAATTGTTACACGCTAAGAGATGTTAATTTGAAATGACTTTGTTAAACATCATCTATTTTGGATGTTTTATTTTGAATCTTGTTAAAGATGTTTCGTTTTGACCTTCTGCGTTTCAGGTGCCAATGAAGTTTAGATATCCATTTTATGCAGAAATCAACTGGTATGTGTTGGAGCGATATGTTCATTCACTGACGGGAGTGACTTACCTGGAAAAACCAGAACTGAACGAGGATTTCGAGGTCGTTACACCAAAAGTGAGTCATATTGTTTCTTCTCTGCGTTTGATTTTAATCCTTTACCTGGAGGCTTTCCGTGGCCTAGTGGTTAGAGTAGACAAGATGATATCACATGGCCCCTTTCTGTGCGGGTTGAATCACTGGATGGCATTTGGATTTTAATGAGAGATAGTCTCATAGCTGAATTACTGAATGCCAATGGTTCTACCCAGCTGAATAAAAGATTAGAGTCTTCCTTTTGAGTGTGGCATTGCAGCAAAACTGAAATATATATATTGAAATTAAAAAGAAAACTGTTTAGTGCTTTTGATATAGAAAGTCTAGACCAAATAACAAAACATTTCCAATATTCAGGAACTTGTCTACTTTTGATTCATTAGTTCATATTGATAAATTGCAGAGTATATCTTCTGAAATATGACTTCCAAATAATGTGATTTGAAAATTGAACTCGTCTTCTTTAGACTAATCAATGCATGCTCAGTGATAATTTTTGGCCCCAAAAATCTCATAAAATTTCCAAAAAAACTCATTACTTTCAATCATTTTAATCATTTTTCTGTAGAAAAACCCATTGATTTTTAAGTTTTGGTAAAAAAAGCCCATTGATATAATTTAGAAAGATATCACTGCATGCTGAAATATTTACAGCTTTCATATGTCAAAACAAAAATGAAAATATCATGTTGGATAATAAATTAACAAGAAGCATGATGTTGCAGGTGGAGAGAGATCCCTACTCTACAGAAAGCATGGAGGATAAGCTAAGCAAGAGAGTTTCTGTTGCCCTGACTCGCATCGACGATTCCCCGAGGTTCAAATCCACCAGCGACGAGGACAGCACCGCGTCTGGAGGACCTGTCAGATCACCGGGACAATCATCTGGGCAATTCAGAGTAGGGAGGAAGTCCTCGACAGAAAGCGTTAATTCCGTGGACGGTAAATCTGAGAAGTCAGAAAAATCTGAGAAACCAGAAAAGGTTAAAGGTCCTTACAGAAGTCCGGTTAAGAAGAGGCCGAGATATGTTCACTTGACGAAATGGGAGTTGGAGGGTTTACGGGAGCTTGTCGGATGGGCCGAGAGTTTGTCGGCCAGTAAAAAAGGGGTTCCAAAAGACCTGATTGATCCAGATGCAGTTTTAGCTGAAGTAAAAGTATGTGCTTTACCTTTTTTTTTACCTTTAAGGAAACAGGAGTTGACAAAAAAATGGCATGAAATGAATAGTTTCTTTATGATATTTGGTAGAAACCATTTTGACTAAAAGATAGAATGCTTGTTAAGGCTATATAATATTAGAAGGATTATTTATTACCTTAAAGAAACTTTTTCTCATTAAAGCACTTAAAAAAGCTGTATAGAACTGTTTATATTTTGTATAAAGTTGAACCCTTAGATTTGCAAAATAGGAAAAACAACACGATCCCATGTTAAAAAAAGTATTTTTATTCTAAATGAGTTCCCATAACCCTGTTTTTAACTTTCTACTGCATAAAATCTTGCATTATTTCATCTCCTGCAGATGACAGTAGAAACATGTGTGATAAAAGGGGAAACTGCTTGGAACAAACAACTTCCTCTATAGTCACATTCTCTAAATGCACAAAGAAGTTTCCCATGAAACCAGTGGTAGCTATGGGGCTTGTACCTGGGATCTCTGAGTTCTTAGACTACCACCTTAACCTCTGGGCCGTGGAGGATTCTTTCCAAATTTTGACAGTCACAAATCATAAGTTGTGGAAAAGAGTAAGAATTGATACAGCTACTAATTCCATGTCGTAGCGGGGAAGCTATCAATAGACATTTTTTACACATTTCTGTGTGAAAATGTCCATTGATAATTTTCTTTCTCTCTTTTAAATGGAGATCTAAACTGCGTCAATTATATTTCAGGTAGGTTTATCAATGATTTTAAAGCTACTTTAATTTATCCAATTTCAGAGAATTATCAAAGAGCACATTGATGACAAGCCAGAACTAGCCATCACTGGAGAACCCGTACTTGAATGGACAAAGGCAACAAAGGTATGAGATTGAGTAATTAAACCTGATTCCCTCTGGTCATAATTGAAAGCAATAAGGTTCTATTTATCCTGTCACTTGTGTCATTTTGGGACCGATAACTAGGTGCCGTATAACATTTGTGATATCCGGCACTAGCCATATAATACATGCACGTGACGAATCATGACGTCATAAGAACGAAATGACGTCATGTTTACATCATTCTCTGCTTTTTTTTTTTACATGTTTTATTTTCATTTTGTTTGTGTAAAAGTATACATAAGGGAAACAGGATAAATGATTGGTGTCTTTGAATAGGAAAAATTATCGGGTTCAGCATCGGAATATTATCCATTTCGCCTTCGGCTCACCGGATAATATTCCTAAGCCTTGCCCGATAACATTTCCGATTCACGACACCAACCATCTATTCTCTATGTAGTTCCTCACTAGTGGTAGGAACTAGTGGATTGATTCATTCATGTAATTCCTTAGCCCTTATTGGCAGTCAACTTTGGAGTCTTCCTCCATTTTCAGTTGGGTTTAAACAGGTTTAAGTGCCAATTAGTGCAATTGCATTATTAGAGTGCTTTGAAGCATATGTTAATTGATTATGTTGATAAGTGGTGGGAGAGATATTTTGGATATTGTTTTCTTCAGTAAAGTTTTCAGCAAAATACCTCTTGTACTGATGGATCCAGGAAAGCCGTTACATGTCTGAAAAATTGTTGATACGGCATTTAACACCATACAATAAAAAATCAGCAAAATAATGTTGGCCAATCAATTGTATTATTTGTTAAAGTCCCCTTTGTCAAAGTAAGAAACAAGTTTTTTTTAAAGCAATTTAGGAGTTTATTTGAAAATTCAACTTATTTCAGAAACTAATCAAGCTTAAACAGAGAGTAAAGACAGCCAAGCTTATGGGTACAATGAATACCCCCAAAGGAAAAGGAGTCGGGAAGATCGTTGGGTCGGGCAGCCGTCATCGACGTGTCCGCTGTAAGAAATGCGAGCCATGTACACGGGACGATTGCATGGAATGCAATTTCTGTTTAGACATGAAGAAATACGGAGGACCTGGCCGCGCAAAACAGTCATGTATCAGTCGACAATGTCTGGCAGTAAGTTATTTATTCATAATGTCGTAAAATTTGTCTGTTAATGAGTAACAATAAAGTTAGATAAGTGTTTGTAATTCTTTGTATTGAAGACCTCAATTCTCTCCCGTCTGACTTACGGAATGCCGATGGTTTTACCCGCCTTGACCAGCTTTATGGGCAGTTGAGTATGGGGTCTTCCTCCATCATTAAGAGTCGGGCATCGCTACATAACTGAAATAATGTTGATGTGATGTAAAACCCATATGAAAAAAGAAAAAAAACTCAATTCAGGCTCTGATCTAGACAATGAAGGTCTGTGAAAACGAAAGTTTTCGCTCTCGGTATGATTATCTGAAGTGAAGATCCACGGGGATGGGGTATTTCCTAGGCAGACAATTATAGTGACCTTGTGATTAGTGTACTGAACTTGAAATCACACGGCCCATTTCTGCGCAGGTTCAATGCATTTGACTGCATTTTGTTTGTCATGAGAGGCAGCCTCCCAACTGACTTATGGAATGCTGATGGTTCTAAACCGGCTAGATTATCCCTTATTGACAGTTTAGTATGTGGTCTTCCTCCATCATTTAGAGTTGGGCATAGCAGATAAAATGGATGTTTGAGCGATGTCAAAACCCTGAAGGATATAATAAGAATAATGTTGATGAATTTGTCTGTTTATGTAATATTGAGGGTAGTGTTGTCTATAAATCTAGCAATTGTGTATTTGTTTGAAGAAATTGTTCTCAAAAACTTTATGGCTATTTAATCAAACCTTGAGCTCTTTGGGACTAAAGGAGTCATTGTTCAGCATTGTTAGTAAAAGTCTCCCCATTTTAGAAAGTTAACAAACATTTGTTTAGCTAATCAAAACTCCCAAATGCTCATAAACTAACAAGTACTTTCCCCTTCAACCATTGTAAACTCTTAAGATGTATGGGTTTTTTTTCTGTTTCAGCCGATGTTGCCGAACAACGTAGTGTGTTTAATCTGTAACCAGGATAAGTCTTTGAATGACAGTCAGGTGGATTCCGATGGTGAGGATATCGGCGGGCTGCTCCTCGAGTGTGGTATCTGCTGGGAAACCGTCCATCCAATCTGTCTAAACAAGAAGTATGAGAATCTCAATAATGAAGGTGTCATTAACGAAGATCTCCCAAACAGCTGGAAATGTGCCAAATGCTGTTTTGATGGGAAAGAAGGGCAGCTGAAGGTGAGGAACTGTTATTGGTTTGATTTGGTTTGGGTTTTATGCTGTATGATTGAGGGATTTTGTTTCGTATCATGGGTTTTTGCATTGCATCCACCATATTTCAGTTATATTGTGATACTTGTTGTTTGTGAAGAGAAAAGCCCCCATTTACTGAGCTGCTAGTCATTTAAACCATAACATGAAAAGGAAGAATTCTGTTACAAGATTTGGAAATGGGGATTCAGTCAAAGCCAAAGACAGAACAAAACATAAGCTTATCCTTGTGCCACAATGCTTTCAAATTTCAACTGGTACCAAAGCATTCCAGGTTCATGGCCTTTTTTTAATGAAATAGTAAAATACCTAGGCCTGTTCATTTGGGAAGTTGTATGGCTGAATAAGGAAACCTACAAGCTGGGAAAACTTCTTGATTGAAAAAGAAGGCCCCTGTTTAATAACACTAAAAAATCCTGAGGTTGTCTTTACTATGAAAAAGAAGGCCCCTGTTTAATAACACTAAAAAATCCTGAGCTTGGCTTTCCTATGAAAAAGAACTAAACAAACCAATTTTGATGTATTTGGTTCCTGTTCCAGACACGAATATTCAAGGGAGGCTGGAGACCAAACCCGACCGGTACCCCACCTCCCCTTTCTGACATTGATGGGAACCAATCACCCAGATCTCCTGCTCAACCTATATTCACCGAGGGGAAACGGGTCACAGCCAACCAGGCCACTACAGATTTGAAACCCCCAATTATTGTAAGTTGTTTGTATAGATGTGCATTGTTTCTTTTAGAGGACTTAATGTTTTGATTAAATATCTAAACATATCGATGGTTCATTGCAAGACTGGACAGCAGTGGGGATTTTTTTTCTGTGCTTGTCCATATAATGGCCAATTAGTGAATTTCAGTAAAAATATGTGCTTGTCCATATAATGGCTAAATAGTGAATTTCAGTAAAAATTCGTTGTCCATTAAGGCTTTTGGATAAGCTGGGTAATGCATACAATGGATTTTGCCACCCCTGCAATAGTTTGTGCTTTACATTTTTGAAGCATTGAACCTTTAATATAGATTTGTGTTGTTATATTGGTTGAAAAATATAAATGTTATGAAATGGCTTTTCTTTGATAGAAGTTGAAATAAAAAGTGAATGAAATGCTTTTAACTATTGGATAAGCCACTTCAGTTAAACCCTTAGTTTAAACATATTTGTTGCAAAATAAAAAAAAAAAATATGCTCAACTTTTGATCACTCTTTGAGGATCAATTATTATTGTAAATCATGTTTATCAAAATTAAGAGATGGGTGGCCGGGTTTTTTTATTCTTAAACCTTTCCTCAACACCATCTCTTTGATGCATATGTTGTAGAATGCTTTACCCTTTCCCAAACAATAACGTTATTTAACGCTTTGTTGCAGACAACTTTAGAAAACATTGTGGGAAAAGGAGAAATTGCTCGTTACAAGCAATTTTTCCTTTTCCCACAAGGTTTTCTGCCCTATCAGAAGATTACTTTCTAATTCTATCAAATTTGTTAAAGTCGTCTGCAAACTCTTTCAATTTGGGACAGTCGAAAATTTGTTGTTTGGGAAAGGGTTAAAGGTACTCAAGAACAGAAGAGAAAGTTTTAAAGTCAAAATAAAAATGTCAATGAAACGACATAGTTTTTTTTTATTGTTGTTTAATATACAATTAACAGTAGCTTCTGAATGCATAACACGATATTTAAACCATGTAGAATTTATGGGTTTTCTTGCAGACTTCAACGGCTGCCAGCCCAAGTAATTTGTCCTCATCCAATGGCATCAATGGAGATGTGAAGCTGGAGGAAGATAGAAAGGTAACTTAAATCTCTTTCTCTGAAATCCCTACTTTATACAATCATACGAGATTTATATAAGTTTGTGTGTCTGTGTCCTTTTCAATTTAGTATGTTAAAAAATGTTATGTAGATTTTTACGACAATTATTTCTTCTGCTTTTGCTATCCATGAATGAAACCAGTTTCAAATAACCAGGGGCCTGTTTTACTAAACAACTTACGGAAAATGTTTGCGTAAGTCATAATTGATAAACATGGATAGTATCATCAATGAAAGTACAATGTTGCAATGTGGCACTTCATTGGAAGCGTCTCGGAGAGACGATTCCAATGATGTGTCACTTTGCAATATTGCTTCGTCCAATATTGAAATAAGAGGAATTGTTGTTTTAGACTTACGCAAATCTTAAGCGTAAACTGTTTAGTGAAACGGTACCCAGGTGTGGAGAAATCTAGTTTTGATGTGGCTAATGTTTTTTTTTTCTTTTAAACTTGTCGGTGTAATGTTAATGTAATGAATTTCAGTATAAATACACTTGTCTGTTGGCCTTTTGGACAAGGTTGGCAAAACAGGCTATTGATTTTGATACTCCTGGTAACCATATTGCAAGATTGATTAAGCGTGGTGTTTTCTCCAATTGTTTGTGAGTCGGGCATCTAGGAATGACAAAACTTGTGATGATTTATATGAAATAAATAGTGAAGGTAAAGATCACTCTTTTACAGTCCCCTGCGATGGAAATAAAGTCAGAGACAGAGCAAGCCATTCCTAACAAGAGGGGAAGTAATAAAAAGTTAACGGGAAAAGTCGCTCAAAAACGTAAACACTCCCCAGTAGCAGTTGAATCAACCAAAAGAGTAAGTTAATGTAAACGTTTTTTATTGATTAACCCTTATAGTGCTGGAATAGCCTTCATCAATCAGAACTACTCGGGTATTTCCGTGAGCTATGAAATACACCTCGGATATAAGTGTAGGGTTACAATTTTTCGGGTAAATCGGCATCCGGCAATTAACACATTTTCTAAGTGTGCACGTTAAGTAGTTCAATGTGTATGGAAGCGTTGGACATCCTTTCAAAACATTTTTTATCAGTGATTCATACCAAATGGCGAAATTATTGTTGTGACATATATAGTTGTTTCCTCAATCAAATTTAACGACTTTAAGATTTCACATTTAAGATCTATTTTTAAAAACGAAAGTAAAGTGACGTCATTCTCGCGGGAAACAATATGGCGTCATCCCTATTATTTCAGAGGTGTTTTTATTGGATAAACCCAATGTGTTCAGATTGAGACTTCATGCTTATGCAACAGGTTTTAGAAGGAAGGATATTGTTATTAATTTGCTTTATCTCATGTGAGGAAATTCATAATCCTAATCTTATATTATTGAAGAATTAACAACATGACATCTTAATGTGCAGTTGAAGTTATGTAGGACCCATAGATTGTACAAGTTACTGTTACGGTAGACCGCCTTGGTATAGAAGTTAGTGTCGACCCCTGGTTGTACAGCGTTGGTTTAATGGAGGAAAGATGTATTAACCTTTGCCATAATGTAACTGAAATATATTTTTGACATCTACATTAAACCATTGTGACCTGTAATAACTACGAAACCGGTAAATTGAACATTTGAATTAATATCCAGCTAGCAAATAGAAAAATGTACTGAGTCTTTCATAGAAGAACAATATATGTGCACCTGTCTGGTTGATTGCGAACTTGCGACGTTACAACAACAGCTGTCTCTACAGACTGATTTACCCACAATCCTTTAAGGGATAGTACACAGATCACTGCAAAGCGCACCTGTCGAAAGTAATGGGTATTAAACCCCAAATAAAAACAAACATTTCTACTTTCAGACACGTCCAGGCAAGCAGAATAAACCTGTAAAGTCGCCGAAGGGATCTGCCGCCAAAACACAAAAGGAGGAGGGTGATTCGACGAGGCGTAGCAGACGAGAGGTACATATGCCTCTGAAGTTTTTAGACTTTGTATAGATATTGTTTTTGTACGACTGTTTGCTTAGAATTGGGGAACTGT
Organism: Cerastoderma edule; assembly: GCA_947846245.1. NCBI lineage: Eukaryota > Metazoa > Mollusca > Bivalvia > Cardiida > Cardiidae > Cerastoderma > Cerastoderma edule. The sequence goes on from OX401411.1 coordinate 35,338,184, forward strand.
ATTGTACCACAGGGGTCTATAGATAGCCTGGGATCAATACAATGTAATATAATGTTCTTATATTACATTGTATTGACCCCAGGATAAGTATAGACCCCTGTGTATTGTACAAGGTCGGTGTTCAGGGTCATTCCAAGTTCACCATGTGCAATTTGGAATGACACTACACTTGACTTTTGGAGAAGTAAATGGGATGTCTTATTATTTTTACGATGAAAGAAATAGTAATCTCAGGGATTTATAGACAACTTCATGTTGTTTGTAGATGGAAAATATGTAGGTAAATAAGATAACTTTTGCGTGAGATTGCTTCTATCCATCATGTCATGATGTGTGTCTGATTATGTTAGTGATGTTGATATAAAGGTTTCAATGCAAGACTTACAGCTACTTATTCACAGAAGAAGAAAACTTTAAATTCAAAATCAAATGTGGTTGAAACAATACGGTTTTCCTATTGTTGTATGATATGATATACAATTAAAAAGCAGTTATTGAAAGTATGGTTAATTCAGGGAGTGTCAAAAGCATGTACAGTCTATAGGTGGTAGATCTCAAAACCTTTGCAACTCTATTGGATATGAATACATATATGATATATCAATACACTGTGGCTATTCTCCATTGCATATCAGCTGTGTTCAGTTGTTGTACAGTTTTAAAGATTTTTTTTGACTTCCAAATAACTTCCAAATTTTCGTCACATCTGTGAACAAGCAGCCATGACCTATTCCTCTCTTTAGCTAATGGTGTCTTAACCCTTTCCCAAACAACACATTTTTGACTGTTCCAAATTGAATGAGTTTGCAGACGACTTTTCAAAATGTGATGAAATTAGAAAATAATCTTCTGATAGGGCAGAAAATATTGTGGGAAAAGGAAAAATTAATTTCTCCTTTTCCCACAATGTTTTCTAAAGTCGTCTGCAACAAAGTGGTCAAATGTCATTATTGTTAATTGCCTACATCAGACAACAACGATTCACTTGAACAAATAACATTTCCTTGATCATGTTGGTAAGAACACAATGTTTTCTAAAGTCGTCTGCAACAAAGGGGTCAAATGTTGTTATTGTTAATTGCCTACATCAGACAACAACGATTCACTTGAACAAATAACATTTCCTTGATCATGTTGGTAAGAACACAATGTTTTCTAAAGTCGTCTGCAACAAAGGGGTCAAATGTTGTTATTGTTAATTGCCTACATCAGACAACAACGATTCACTTGAACAAATAACATTTCCTTGATCATGTTGGTAAGAAAACATTGTGGTGAAAGGATAACTTACGCATTATTAGCAGTAAATGTCAGGGTTTTCCCTTGACTCCTTACTTTCTGCTAGCTTGGGCAACTTTTGACTCCTTATATATCAAATTGTCGATGAAAAATAATGATCTATAGGGGTCATATTCAGGAATTGGGAGTCATTTTCGATATAAGTTAGGGATCGAAGAAAACCCCATATTTTGTTTTCATACGGCTTCTGCAGCAAATATTTCAAAGCGAGTTTTTTATTAATTTTTATGGGATACAGTGTTAACTAGTCAGTCACATGTGAGAAAGATTGAAAATAAGTCTGGCACTGAAGCCTTGGAGCATGTTTATATGTGATGTTAATTGACTTAATACACCATACCACTAAAAGGAACTATCTCACAGAATTTGTGCTGGAAGGAAATCATTTTTTCTAACTAAGAGAGGGTTAAATGCAAGACCAGAAATCCCTTCACAAAAATGAAGGTCTTGTTTTGAACACTTGAAATAATCTTGGAGCTATTTTACGTTAACCTATTAACAAACAATAACGACATTTGACCACACTGTTGAAGACGACTCTGGAAAATATTGTGGCAAAAGGAGAAATTGCTTGTAACGAAATCACTGAAATGCCGTCTGCAAACTGGGTCAGTCGAAAAATTTGGCGTTTGGGAAAGGGTTAAGAGATAGTACCTTTACATGTTTTAGTTTAAAAGAGTACTTGCTGCTGCAATCTAAGATATGTATTATTTTTATGTCTCTTAGCTGTTCATTCTTACATTTTTAGATAGACAATATTTTAACAAAGTAGCATATTCTGTCTCGGGTGAAAAACAGCATTGCAGACACAATTTTGAAGTCATTGTGATCAAAGCTGAAAGAGCCAATTTTAAAATACTTATTTAGTTACATTGTTCTGAAAGTATTGCCTTTTACAAAGGGGGTTAAAGTTATCTTATAGGGGAACTTTAAACTCATGGAAATTTCTCTAACCCATCTTTTTTGTATGGGAAGGAAGGGGAAGGTATTTCTAGAAATGTCCTTTTTAGTAAATCAATGGTTCAATGCAAGGTTATGGCAACCCCTTCAAGAAGGGGAGTTGCTAAGACCTTGCATTTAAATCTCGAAAAGATATCAAAACAATCTTGCATTAAATTCCTCAAAATAATATCAACAATTTTTTCTGTTTAATATTTAACCATTCTTGTGCATGCCGTTTGTTTTATTTTTCAGAGAAACTCTAAGCCATTGTCGTTGATCATGTAGATTGCTCTGTAAATTACTACACTGTATATAGTTAGATTCATGGTATGATTTGTTCAGAGTTCAAGTTGAAAGTTCTAACCCCTTTCCTCTGTTGAAGATAGCGTTAATGTGAAACTCTTTTCACAAAAAGTTTTTTTGGGGGGGTTAACATTTCTTCTTAGTCGATGGGACTAACATTTAGCAAGACAAGTCAGAGCCCCAGTCTGTTGAATCCTAGGAATGTCTTATGACAATATACAATTGAATCATTTTATTAACAAAAAATATCAATAGAAATCTACATGACTTAATGTTTTTAGCAACATATTCATCTTTTGGCCAAATGTTTTCAATGTTTTCTGTGGAAAAGACAGGTTTTGTGGAGAAAAAAATATGTCTTTCAGACCTAGAATAACATTTTTATTTTTTTATTTATTTTTTTTATTTTATATTTTGATATAAATAATTCAGTTTTTCCTTTTTTCCGGACATCAAAAAAAGATGGAAAAAAAAATGTTATCTATGAATCCTTCTGAGCCCAGGAAAGGGGTTAGTTAAGTTATTTATTATTTCTAATCAGTTGGCACATCATCAGGGTTTTCCCTTGACTCCTTGACTTCAAGTTCAAATTTGGGGGGGGGGGGCTTATGACCCCTTATTGCTATACAAGTTGGGGGTCAAGAAAACCCCTGCATTATCGTTACGTTCATTAATTACTGTCATTATTACACATTTTTAAAATCTTAATTATTTACAACAATGTTTTTTTGTTTTTTTTCACCTTTCACAAACGCATTTAACACCATACTCTTTTAGAACTTTCTTTTATCAGGCATGCTCAAAAATTCAAAATGGCAAAGGAGGAATTGCTCATTATGAAAAAATTATAGTGGATTTTGCCTAATATATCTTGGGCAAAAAAATATTTATGGTTATGGTTAATCATGTTATGGATTTATAAACTTTGGAAATATTTGTAAAGGAAGAATTTGCTATACTTTTTATAAATCCAACAAAATAAGTCTGAAAAAAGTATAGTGCGGTGTAGGACAGAAGTTGTGTTCTGGATTCACAAACTTTGAAATGATTGTGGTAAATCAAGAATTTGCTATAAATCACAAAATTCTAGTTTTGTCACAGTGATTTTGAACACTGCTCACTGTAAATGTGTTTAAATTGTTCCAATTAGAGAAAACATTAACTATTTTCACATTGCATGTTTCAATTTTTATCCTTAAAACATGTTAACAGAGAGTCCTAGGAAGACCAGAGTTATATTTGTAATAACTTATGCCTGCACAGAGTTATCAACATTTAACCATTTACCAAACGCCAAATTTTAAACTGAATTGAAAGAGTTTGCAAACGGCATTTCAAAATGGGATGAAATTGAAAAATAATCTTCTGATTGGCCAGAAAATAATGTGGGCAAAGGTGAAATTGCTCGTTAAGAGCAATTTCTCCTTTTCCCACAATGTTTTCCAGAGGCGTCTGCAACAAACTGGTCAAATGTCGTTTTTGTTTGGTGGTTGGTTAAACCAGTTCATATTTACACATTGTGATATCTCTGAAACAGTTTATTAAAAAGAAACATCAAGAAAAAAACAGAAAATGCTCCAAATGAGCAATAATCGCCCCTTTGCCACAAACGTTTCTATTGGAAACCACCAAGGAAATGTTCCATTTCATATTTAATAGTTATGGTCTACGTCTATGTTGATTTTCATTTGGAGTGTTCATAAAGGTGATAACAGAACAGTTAAACATCATAAATATTCTGGTAAAAAGTATATTGCTCATGGTGTTGGATAGAATCCACTGTGGCAAAAGGATAAATTGCTCCATATGAGGAGCAATATATCCTTTTGTCACAGTGGTTTCTTGAGACTTTAGCAGCAGATGTTTCAGTATGGGGTGTTATGGAGTAAAGAATGTAACCCTTAAAATGCTGGGGTTTTTTCCCTAAAAATAGATCTTTGTGTCGTCTGCTTTCCAAAATATCTGCTTAATTCTGATGGAGAAAGATACTCAGAATAGCAAAGAGGTTAGACCACAGGCCAGCCGGCAATTTACTTGGCGGCTGGCCTGGATCTAACCTGTTTGCACAAACATGAAGTTGGTTTCAGCACTATATGGGTTAAGAGGGGTTATGTCCCTTGCTAAAATCCGAATTCCACAAATTTTGTGGATATTTTATTGTTAGTACTCACAAAAATATCTTTAGACTTGAACTGTTTATCAATGATATACAAAATACTTAAGAAATAATGAACACAATCATTATAAAAAAGTTGCAGGCACAATCATTTTGCTCACTCTCATTTATTAATTTAGTAGGTCAGCCGTTTTTGTTTTTCTAAGATGTTACCATAAACCATGGGATTGCTGAAAATTGTATCTTGCCAACTGCTAAGGTGCTTGTTCACAGAAAAGGAAATTTGAAAGGCAAAGTAGAATTTGTTTGTTGTTTGATATACAATTAAAAGTCGTTATTGAAAGTGGGTTTAATTCAGTAATCATCAATTTATATAATTATCTACAGTCTATATGTGGTAGATCTCAAAATTATTTTGAGTTAAACTACATGTTAATTTACTGTTTACACACTTGAAAAAAAAAAAAATTTAAAATGATTTAATTTTTTGCTTCCAATGACTATTCTTCTTCAGTGTGTGCCGTTCAACAGTACAGCTGTTTTCCCATTTAAAAGACATTTTTAACTTCCAAATTGCCTCACATCTGTTCACAAGCACCGTCATAGTGTTATAATGTTTGTTTAATCACTGCCATCTTCATTTTAGAGGATTGCTCTTTTTTTTAAGGAACAGTTTGGTTGAAAGGAATAAAAACTTAAAACCACAATTGTGGAACGTGTCATTGTCTCTATTTCTTGTGTTGCATCCAAAAATTGAAAAATGGGTGATGCCACGTCTACACCCATTGCAAAATTTAAATATAAACAACCAAAGTTAACTTCTTTTTACTTTATAAGGATCTCTTGTAGGTGATAAGTTTTCGTGAATGTTTTCAAAATTTCAAGTTCATCATATACATAATATGGGTTCAATATTTTTAATTTTAATTCAAAGATCTTGTTTGAGAACATGGCAAAATACCATGAAAAGTTCTTATATGGACCTTAAACTGGTATTAAGAAGCAGGCAGCAGAAATTTGAAATTGCAATATTTGGACCATCAAATAGAAATGAACCCTAAGGCTTAGTGACCAAAGAAAAGCTTTTAACATGAAATTTCGTACTTTGTCCCCATATTTTTTTTGCCATTTCTCATGATAGCCAATTGTAATCTGATGGTGCTTACAAATTGCTGCAGCTTAAATAATCTGGACATTGCAGTGGGTGTATGGGACTGTTATGGATTGAAAAATAGTCGGGTTTTAAGTTGGCCATCAATTCGTGCTTTGAATTCCTTTTGACCAAATATGCCATTACATTAGTGCATAAGTATTTATTGTATGAACTTTGAATGGTATATTGAATATGATGCCAGATGTAGAATCGTCCTGGCTTAATAGAAAGATAAGAAAACATTTTGTTCAAAAGATGAGACTAGCTTTTTCTTCTTTTGTCACAATGTTTTCTTTTTGATTGTTTATTTTGTAATTTAATGAGTTTGTTGTGAAGTGATTATTGTCATAAAGATAGATTTGCTTGGGTAGCATTATAAGTGAATATTATACCAATAAACTATTGAATACAAAAAGAAATATTAATAAAGGCTAAATGATTTATTTGGTGTGGAGATTTCCAACTACCAAGAAACATACAAAGCATTGATAGATAATTATATAATTCATAATAAAGCAACATTTTGATACCATGCTACATATATAAAGATAACATAAACATATGTCTGGATGACAATCATGAAGAAGCTATAGATTTCAATCACGGCCAACTTAACCTGACTATTTTTCGTCTGTTACAGATTCCAAAGGATCAAATCAAACAATCTCTACAGGAACATATTCGTGCGAAAACTCCAAAACTAGTGACTCCAAAATTTGCAGTTCGTCCTGCTCCTTGCCAGCCACCAGATGATTTCTGTCAACTTAACAATGGGAGGAGTCACGGATTGCCCCGCCTTCTCTGGACTAAAATATTCCGGTTTCTGTCCCCTGGGGATTTGGCCCGTTGTCTAGCAGTGTGTAGGGTGTGGAATCGTTGGTGCATAAACCCGCAGTTGTGGAAACAAATAGATCTCGGTGGTAAGCGAATCGTTCAGGCGCATCTCATGGGCATTGTTCGTCGACAACCGGAGCAGCTTGATCTGACATCGGTGATCATGACGCCGAAACAGTTAATTTGGCTGATTGAACGTCTCCCCTTGTTGAAAACATTGATCCTGTCGAAGTGTTCCTGGGTTACGATCAGCGGGTTGTGTATGTCTGCATGTCCTCTTCTTTACACGCTTGACGTCAGCTGGGCGTCAGGGTTAAACGATCACTGCCTCGAGGACATGATCACCCCACCCGTCGATCGTAAACCGGCGTTGCAACATGTCAGTCGACTCCACCGCTTGAAGTGTCTGAATCTCGCTGGTACGGAAATATCGGATGATTCGTTGCGGATGTTAACCGTGTATCTGTCAAACTTGGAACAGTTGAACTTGAGTTACTGCACACGAATCACCGACGAGGGGATTCAGTCGCTCACGTGCTTGCAATCCCCGACGCAGGAAACCATTCAGGTGCTTGACTTGTCGGGGTGCCGACAGCTGACGGATCTTAGTTTACAAGCGATGCAGAATTTCACCAGTTTGACGGTACTGGATGTTTCGAACTGTTCAAGTATGACCCCCGAAAGGTGCAGTGAGTTTAGACTTGAAACTCTTCGACAGTATAAATGGTGAGAACCGGGGAAATGGTATCATCTAAAAAGAAGTGTTCAAATGCCTTATTACAATGTTGAGTTTGTGACATGTCTTAATAGAAAACCCAAATGAACAGAATTCAACCACTTTAAAGACTGATTGATTTACCTATTTGATTTTATTACACTGGATCAAAACCATTGTGACTCATAGAGAAACTGTTCTTAAAGAGCCATTTCTCTTTTTGTTACAATATTTTCTTTACATAAACCACTGAGTTGTAATAAAGCCATTCACATTTCCACTATTGATTACACAACTTCTTATTCTTATCTGCATAGGTAAACAATTTCTCATTATCATTACTTAGTTTTTGAAGAACAGACCCATGACGAAAACTCGAATAAGAGAAGGTTCATCCAAGTTATTAATTGCCACAATATTATCAAATGAGGTTCGTATTTTGTTTTTCATATTTTGTAGCCAAAAATGTTCAAACTTCCAAGTTGTAAATGCTCATTATTGATAATGTAAATACTGATTCAAATTCAACATAGACAGCTTTTCAGTTACTGTTTACAATAGCTTGTCGGATTACCTTTTACATGAAGGAAAGATGGAAATGTCTTGCTGCAAGTAATTTGCTTGCTGTTACAATGTCTGCAACCTTTCGTTTGCATAGAAAATGTTTTTGGAAATTTAGAGAAATATACAAGCTTATGTATCAGTTCAGGACTATAGTAAGTCATGTACAAAAGTGAAGGACTTCCTTAACCCTTTCCCAAACGCCAAATTTTCGACTGTCCCAAATTGAAAGAGTTTGCAAGCGACATTTCAAAATGTGATGAAATTGGAAAATAATCTTCTGATAGGGCAGAAAACATTGTGGGAAAAGGAGAAGTTGATCTCCTTTTTCCACAATGTTTTCTAAAGTCTTTTGCAACAAATTTGTTTGGTAATGGGTTAAGTCTTGCATTGAACACTTGTAGTATCTGATTAATTTGTCTATCTTTATCTTTATCAAATTGATTACTCTCTGGAACCTTTTCTTGCCAAAGTTCCTTACCTGATAGTATGTAATAATTTTTGTTGATACAGATCTGATTCAAATTTAAACTTGTGTTATTTAGTTGATTTTGGTTATTGCATCAAAGGCTGCTGCTTATAGGGATCGTTTTGCATCGTAAAAAGAAAAATGGTCCTTAACCCAATCTGAGCACATCAGGTTTATCCAATGAGAACACCTCTGAAGTAATAGGGATGACGCCATATTGTTTCCCACCAGTATGAGGTCACTTTACTTTCGTTTTTAAAAATAGATCTTAAATGTGAAATCTAAAAAGTCGTTAAACTTGATTGAGGAAACAACTATACATGTCAAAACAACAATTTTGCCATTTGGTATGAGTTACTGATAAAAAATGAATAAAAAGGATGTCCAACACTTCCATATACATTGAACTACTTAACTTGCACGCTTCGAAAATGTGTGAATTGTCAGATGCCGAATTCACCCGAAAAATTGTAACCCTACACTTATATCCGAGGTGTATTTCACAGCTCACGGAAATACCCAAATAGTTCCGATTGTCCTTAACCCTTAGAATTCAGGGTAATTTTCTAATAATAGATTATTGTGTCGTCTGCTTTCAAAAACCTTAAATGTTGGCTTAATTTTGATGAGGAATAATAATCTGAGTGGTAAACAGGTTAGATCACAGGCCAGCTGCCTATTTACTTGGCGGCTGGCCTTGATTAAACCTGTTTGCATAAGCATGAAGTCGGTTCTAGCACTATGAGGATTAACACTTTCCCAAACAATAACGACATTTGACGACTTTGTTGCATACAACTTTAGAAAACATTGTGGGAAAGGGAGAAATTGCTGGTAACAAGCAATTTTTCCTTTTCCCACAAGGTGTTCTGCTCCATCTGAAGAATATTTTCTAATTTCATCACCTTCTGAAATGCCGTCTGCAGACTCTTTCAATTTGGGACAGTAGAAAATTTGGCGTTTGGTAATGGGTTAATGAGATGTTATCATTTCTTGCTAAAATTTCCAGGTTGTGATTTTTCGTTACTTGATGATGATACATTTGGGATTGAAATCAAACTTTTCTTTTTATTACTGTTTATAATTGCCTCTTCATTGATTAAAGAGAAAGGTCCTTTTCGAGATAAAGTTATTGCAAGTTTTCAAGTCTAAATCTCTGAGTGAGGATTTGTCAAATTTTAATGACAAGTTTTTGATTCGAATTAAAATTTTGTAATCACAATTTGCACATGAATAGTGCCAGTGAAAACAAGTCAATTGTAGTAAGTGTTCAACAACTTGCTTATCAGCTTTTGCTTCATTTTTAGACAAGAAAAGGTTCAGGAATAGAAGAGCTACAGTTCCGGCAAAGACATTTGTCACTGTTAACTAATTAAGCCCTTTCCCTTATAGATAAACAAAACAAAAAGTTGCTTAAGTACAATCTTGTTAAAACTTTGAAATCTTTTTGACAAGAGGAAAAGAAGAAAAACTTTATTAAGGGCAAGTTTTTATTTTGTCAATATTTTCAAAATTCATTGATTATTCATACAGATTTCCTTGAAAAGTTTACGATTCAGATAATTTTGGTCCTATATGTTTGTTTCTGCAATTAAGTCTTTACAGGGGAAGGGTGCTAACTCGTTTTTTGAAAAATAAATCAATGCCAGTTTAGTAATTTTTTTTGTCTATTTCTTGGGATCCCTGCATGGCTCGGCAATAAAGGTTTGTGCACAAGGTTCCAAGGTTTGTTAATACTTATTTATTTTACATCGATTGTGAAACAAGTTCCTACAGCTTAGATAAATCACTCAATTCTGCTTCCAGGATACATAACCAGTTCTCGCGCCAAATGTGGAGTAATAAAAGGTCACAAGGCTGATCCAGCTACTCATTGGATAGGAATCCACATGTCCCTAGGCCCATGCTTTAAACCACGACCACTTTCCTCTAGGTTTGATACTAATCTTGGACAGGTCTCATAAACTCGGTCAATATTGTGACCAATTTAGAATATATAGGTCTGGAATATGAGACCAAGAAAATGGCATTAAAGGTGCTTGTTCACAGGCTTGAGGAAAATTGGAAGGGAAAAATTAATTTCTTTAAAATTGCACAACAGCTGTACGCTATGCAAAATTATCGTTTTAATATCCATAGAATGCTGGGTAATTTTCTAAATATAGATTTTTGTGTTGCCTGCTTTCAAACATCTGCTTTATTTTGTTGAAAAAAGATTCTCGGAGAAGCAAACATGTCAGATCACAGACTAGGCGCCAATTCACTTGGCAGTTGGCCTGTTATCTAACCTGTTTGCATAAGCTTGAAGTCAGTTATGTACAGCATTATAAGGCTTAATGCTGTGTTCAATAGATAGTATTTCTTTGAAGGCCAAATGATAAGGACACTGCTTTCCCATTCATACCAATTATATTTAATGAGCTCCAATAGCCTAATCATCAGACTTAAAATACCATAGGCATTGATAATATAGATGAGTATACAAAATGCCAATCTTGCACACTGTTTTACAATATATACATCATATGTACGTATAGGTCCATTCATACATTCAGTTATACAGGTTGTAAATATGCATGATGAACAATGAGCTTGACCCTTAACTTCACAATAGCTTTTATGTAATTGCTGAAGAAAATTTTGGAAACCTTTGTGAAAAAAGGATAAATTGCTCCAAATGAGCAATTTATCCTTTTGTCACAAAGGTTTCTATCCAATATTCTAAATATAAACTCTTTCCTAGCCTTTTCTTATTGTTTGCTATTGCTTTCAATTTGGATCAGTCACAAATTCTATATGAGGGAACTTGTTATGATAACAGTTTCATGCAGTTTTACATGCATTGTTTATGGTTGGACAAAAACAAAGTTGGTTCTAATTTATACATAAACAATTCCTTTAAACAGAAAAAATATGTAGACTCGGAAAATACGTACTGGGGTATGTTATTAGAAACAATCATTTCGCAACAACTCTGAATGTATTTTCATATTGCAAAAGTTTTGTTTAAAGCATACAATTAAATGCAAAAAGAAAATCCCTAAACTAAAACAAACAAACAAAAATCATTGTCTAATAAACATTGATAACATTCACATACAAGATAGGGGAAAAAATTCTTTACTTTTTGTCACAATGCTTTTACCTTTCAGTAAAAGCATTTTTAAAATTAATTAAGTGGCAATCTGTATTTGACGAGTGAATGTAAGAGAAAATTTTAATCAGGCAAAATAATAAGCTGGGGTGGAGAATAACATGTTATTTCAGTTGTCATAATACATAATGAACACAGCCACAAAAACAAATAAAAGCAGATCTTTATCCCTAGAAACACTGCTGAAAACGCAATCAGTATAATAATTACATGTCAATTAGCAGCATGCCAGTACATCAATAATTTGTTAATATGGGGTTTACCACCATGTCAAGTATTTCAGTTACTTTACAGCTTTCCTGGAATCTGCCAGTACTATGCAGTGTCTTGCCCGAGGACGCTCCCTCTAAAAGTCCCAGTGTGGCGGGTGAGGGATTGAACTGAGGAGCCCCATGTCACAAGACCTTGTACCTTAACCCATTACCAAACAATAACAACATTTGACTAAATTGTTGCAGAGGACTCTGGAAAACATGGGAAAAGGAGAAATTGCTCTAAACGAGCAATTTCTTCTTTTCCCACATTGTTTTCCGCTATCAAAAGATTTCAATTTGGGACAGTGGAAAATTTGGCGTTTGGTATAGGGTTACCCACATGCATGGGAAGGACCCCTTAACATCAATGAATTCCATAATAGAATTGTTAATTAGTACCAATGAAGAATTTCTATGAAAAATTCATTTATAGATTATGTAATGATTGTGACAATGGAGAATTTGCTCAATAAAGATTATCACAAAAAAACTACAAAATGCTTGAGAAGACTGAAATGATTGTGACAAACATGAGCAAAATCTCCTTTTGTCACAATTACATCAGAGATCATCTGCATTAAAGATTTAGATAACAAGTCATTTTCACAAGAGCAAATTTTTCGATCGTCGTAATCCTGCAAAGGTTGGAAAGTTGTTCATATCAGAAAAAGGCGTAAAGAAAAAAGAATACAAGAAAAAGAATACTATACTAAAACTATATAAGAGAATCCTGTGAAACACCCGTTTATTTGCACTAGAGATTCAAAACTCAAATACACCGGTAAATTTTTTTTTTCTTATAGAAACAAACTTTTCATTAAAACTTTTAACTTATCCTAATAGCCCACTTTTTGTACATCTGTAACAGAAGAATTTAGACACCACTGTGACAAAAAATCAACACAATTTCTCCTTATTAAACAATATTTTTTAACCATTATCATCAAAATTATACTTCATATTAATCGGCTGCTGTTATGTTGTTTTTTGGGTTTTTTAAATAAGAACCAGTCGAGAGAATAGTAGAAGTATCATTACCTTACACATTTCTTTTTAACATATAACACTTGAACTAGTTCATTGCTTTCCTTAACATATAGTAATTTGTACCTGCCCCAAATTGAAAGCAACAGCAAACAACAAAAGTACATATTCTTGATGAGAATGGAAAGGCCTTTGTTACAAAAATGATAAACTGCTCATCCTTCCTTTTGTTATAGTCGTTTCTCAGGTATTCTGCTCAGATGTTGCAAAGTGATGCAATATAAAGTAATTATCAGATTATATCTAGTCTGCTGGGTTTTAAGTTTATGTTCATGATATCTTCAAAGCAGTGTCATCAATTCTTCAGTTAAATTGTGGCTTTCTTTAGATTCACAAGTACTAGGCTAGGGCTCTGAAATGTCTTGCCAAAGAACACTCCCATGAAACCAGCTTCACTGGCGGGGTCCGAACCCAGGACCCCAGAGTTGCATGACGAACACCATAACCATTGGGCCGAGCAGGACACCAACATTACATTACTAAATCATGTGTTTACAATTTGTGAGTGACGAAAAAGCAATGCCCTGAAATCAAGAACAAAATACATGTATATCAATATTTAGATATATACAAATTTTCTCGCTCAAACTGAAATAAAAACAAAATAAAAAAAATGTGACAAAAATACTATCCTATGCTATAAAGCACTTCATAAGTGACTAAGTATACACAAAATAGACACTACAACATAAAAAACTATGAAAAATTATTTATATCATTCAATAAACCAAACCTTTATTTAGTCTGATGGCTTACTTAATAATAAACTGCTGAGATAACCAAGTGGCTTGTCACAAGATATTTCTCCATTGTCAAAATAGTTTCTTTTCAATAATTGCCTAAGAAAATGGTTATAATTTGTAAATTTCGTACAGTATTGCTTTCAATTCAGACAACCTTTTAAAGAGATTAAAAGTACCCTCTGAGGTAATGAATGTCAACACAGGGCTCACCCTGGCTGGAAAAAAGTCTGCGCCAGCACATTCGCCAAATGACAAAAATAGGAGCCAAATTAAAGAAGTAGGAGCCAAATTCTGATCAAATGGCTCCAATTAAAATTTCTTCATTTTAAACACTTTTTATGTTATATGTACATATGTGTTAAATCCTCTTGGTAAATTATTTCTGTTTGTTATGTTTCACCATTTTTATCAAAATTGTAATGTCATAAATATGTAATGTGTAATGTCAATTAAAATATTATGTTAAAAAGAAAAGCCAAGACATCCCCCCCCTCCCCCCTTCCGAACAAATTTAAACCAAAGATGGTATAACTAAAGGCTACGCTTTGAGTGAAAAAATCAAAATGAATCTTTTATCTCAGATAACATCAAATCATATTGAAGACTATACATTTCTGAATTCTTTGTTTTGTTATTTATTTTAGAAATGTCCGATAGATAAATGGAAAGTAAACATGATCTTACGTCTATTTGTTTTTACTCTCATCAAGACTCCGGTATGATGATTTGAATGATTAATAATAGAGGATCGCAATTTTAATAGTACCGTTGCATCAACAAAGGAAGCGAACTGTCTATATCAAAATACTTTACAAATTAACCCTCTTTAAATTCTCGCATTCTACCATGCATCATAAAACACTGGACGGAATGCGGTAAATTGTAATCGGTTTTCGTCGAACAACCGCATCGAGTCTACCAATCAAGGGTGTCGAGTTGTTTACACATAATAAAAACCCGATTAATACACGCCTCAGGCCTACATTGTTTGACACGGGGATAACAATTAGCGGATTAATTTGGGGTTTTCTGAGATACTGTTTAGTGTATCAAAAGATATAACTGTCTGTAATGTCCGGACAGGTGGAAATATGGTAAAGTTGAATAAAAAAAACATGCGCCAAGCAAATTCGCCAAATCAGGAAATCTTTCGCCAGAATGAAATAATATTCGCATTTGGCGCATTTGGCGACCGACAGCGTGAGCCCTGCAACAAGTAGCTCTCCTCATTCCTAAATATCAGATCTCGGATCATTTAAATCTCAAAACAATGTAAAACACAATAAATGTAACAAATATATGACACAAAATTTCAAATGATACAGGTGACTAAGCCCATACCTCCATTATTATTTTTTTTCAATGCACATGAACCAGAAAAGAAATAACCGTCGCATTCAAACAAACACCGTGAAAAAAGAAATAATTGCCTTAGACAAGCAAAACTATTTCCTCTTCTATTCGAAAGGTTTTTTCACACAATCTCTTAATAGTGTCATTTTTCAATGGCAAAATTTACTGCCTACTTTTCTTGATGTGTCTAATAATTTTATAATCATTGAACAAAAACGAGATATTGTTTGAATGAGGAATTTCTCCTTTATCAGTTATTGTTTCTAAACTACTTCCTAAAAATATCCAAGTTTGATGGCAAGTTCAGCTGTGCTCTGGAAACTGTCAAAGGATTAACCCATTACCAAACAATAACCACATTTTACCACTTTGTTGCAGACGACTTTAGAAAACATTGTGGGAAAGGGAGAAATTGCTCCTTTTCCCAAAATTGTTTCTCCCCATCAGAAGATTACTGGTAATTTTCAATGTCATCACATTTTGAAATGTCATCTGCAAACTCTTTCAATTTGGGACAGTCGAAAATTTGACGTTTGGTAAAGGGTTAAAACAAAATGAGTTCATTGTGAGCAATCTAACCTGCTTTTAAACTGTTTCCAAAAGCCACACAAAAATATATTCAGCAAATGTATGTATATGTAAATGTTTTGAAGTCATCTTGAACAAACATGTTCGGGGCATCTATGAGTTTATAGCAGAAATGGTTTCCTTGTGAAAATGGTGACATCACGAAAACATAAAAAGTGACTACAAAAAAATGAACCAATTTGAGAGCACCAGTTTGGTATAGTCTAGATAAGAAATGATTCTGTCCCTGATATACACAAATTAACTCATTTTGTCATAATTATGAATTTGTTTAATCACACTTAAAGCAGATACCTCTACAAACCATTGAGACAAAAGGAGAAAGGGCTTGTACCAAGCAATTTCTCCTTTTGCCTCAATGGTTTCCCCTGAAAAACACTGAAGAAAACAAAAACAAAATGATAATTTTTCATTTTTTTTTATTTTTCCTACAGTTTTCTTCTCCTTTTTTTTTTAATTTGAAGCAATCATTAAATCCCAAATTTAAATAAGGAAATTCATTGAGTAATATGGTTTTAAAGGGCCTATAATTGAGAAAATGTTTCAATTCTTCAAAAATATAAAAACATCTTTTTCAATTTACCAAGCAATCCCTGTACATATAATAAAAGTGTATGCAGCTGGCAAATTTAGAAATTATGTTGGAAAAGGAGAAAATGGCTCCCACAAGCAATTTCTCATTTACCACCATAGTTTATAAATACCTAGACCAACACCTAATTTTCTAATGCAATTTTGTTTGCCATCAACAAAATTACATTTCTCGGAAATAAACATTTGTCAAAGGTTAGGAAGGTCAGATCTCAAAAATTCACATACAATACAATAATAATGAAAAATCATACATATAAACAAGGAATTTTAAAAACACATTTACAATAATTGACTATATATTGCTGACTTTGATCTGAAAGAATATTTAAAGAACTTAAAATGAACGGTGTAGATATAAATACATAACAAATTTATGTCTCGTATCCCTCAATACTGTAGCCAAGTCATATTGAGGGGTCAGCCCAATACTATAGTAAGTGCTTCACAAACATGAAGCACTTACTTTAGTATTGAATTAAACCCTCGATATGCTCTTGTAAAAAAAGGTCCAAATCTCTACGAAACCGTAGAGTATCATGCTTCCTACGTCAGATTTATTCACAAAAAGTCTTATTCCAACAACATATTTACACTGGTAGGTATTCAATTTATCTAACAATGTAACAACAGTCTTGTATTCTCACACAATACATTTGAATACAAAAAGTCTCATATTTTCAAACAATAGATTTTACTACAAAAAGTTTCTTAGTTTTGAACAATTGAATTAAACACACAGTTTTTTGTTTTTGAACAATAGATTAAACTACACAACTTCCCTTTGTTTCGATCAATAGAATGAAACACACAATATATTTAACTACACAAAGTCTCTGACAACAGTTTTAAATGCGAAAGGTTTCATGTTCCCCGACGATGTGACGGAGTCTCAAATAAACATCGGAACCATAGGCCTGCATTGTCTCCATGGTTAAACTTCCTCCGAGATATTCCGCGTAAGCCCGCGATGTGGGTAGTCCAAACCCGTATCTGTAATATATAAAAAAATCAACAAAATTTAAACTAATGAGATTTTGATCAATGACAAAATAAACGTAGCCGTAGTGTCTTGCCTACAAAATACATAATAATTTCACTAATTAAACTAGAATAAGACAACCTCTCATCTACATCTCATGAATATCCAAATGCCGTCACCAGAATTTGAACCCATGCAGAGAGGGGCCATTTTACTTCAAGTTCTGTACTCTAACCACCAGGCCACGGAGGCCCCTTGTGAGGTCTCATTAAAACTGTCATAAAGAAAAAATTCTGATTAACAACCATAAGATAGAATTTGTATATTAGTATTCTTTTATACATTATGTTATTCTTCTGCATTTTGTATCAAAATATTTATATACAGCATGTTTCAGTTGCCGATATTTACAGCCAAAGAGTTAAATATTAGGCGTAACAGACCCTGACACCCCCCTTATAAAGACAAATACATACCCGTGCATTTTCCCGAGACTATTGCTGGTCTTCACCATCTCACCAAACAGCCCGCGGTCTGTGTTCGAGTTCTCGGTCAGCCCCGAAGTCGTGAAGTTGTAGTCCCAGATCTTGTTGACAATCGCGTGGTCGATTCCTCCTCCTCTATCGGATATCCTGAAACGATAAACAAATACCAATAAAGATTTGTGATTTTTCGCATTTATCAACAGTATTTCACTTATAACCATGGGAACCGTGGTGGTCCAGTGGTAGGGCATTGACTTCGGGACCAGAGGGTCCCAGGTTTGAATACAACACAGTTCACTTTTTTATGTGGTCTTTACACACTTCTGCCCCTTGAACGCAGAAAACTCTTAAATTTGATCATTACATATATCCTTAACTGTCATTACAGGCAATTAAAAGTGAATAAACTATCAAAGGAGAGGAACCTTATAAGCTTTTAGCTTTCATTCCAATCCATTTCACAAAATTGTTTGTAATGTATATAATGGTGTTTTTTTCATTAATAAATTATGTTTAAACTAAACTATCAAAAATGACCAACTTCTGATCCAGACAGATATGTTTGTATGTATAAGTCATTAAACTTTTATTCTATTCTATTCATAAATAAAAGGGTTTAAAAACATTTAAACACCCTGGTATTGTCTGAGGGCTCTCTCCCATAAAGAAGCCCAAGGTCTGGGCAGGGTTCACTGTTCATTGTTTTTACTTATTCAATTCTCTTCTCCTATTCCCTCTCTATGGAAACATTTTGGCTTGTCCAAATTATTGGTAACAACCGACAGCCAAAACTACCAAGACAAATTACATTTTCTTTTTGGCATTGTGAATAAACCATTGTGACAAAAGGATAAATTGCTCGTTTAAAGTCTTAATTACCTCTGCTCAATGGTTACTTATGTGTGAACTAAAGCGCAAAAGTGCATTATTTCAAGCTCTCCAAAGGACAATGGAATATCCTCTTAATTTTTGTACATGGTCAAAATAGAAAGCAAAGGCAACTCACAGACTAAAAGGACGTAAAGAATATACATGACTTGTACTAAGTTTGCAATGATATTGGGTTGAAACAAACGCGTCCAAATAATAAATGAACCCCCCTCCCCCAATATCTAAATAATTTTTCACCATCTAAAAAAAATATATAAATCTATATATTTTTTTTGGACCAGTCTCAAAACCCTATATGGGGGAAAAAAACTTTACCTTCCCCCAATAAGATCAAGTTTGTTTATTTATTTTGGTCCAAAGCCATGTCAAACATCTGTTCTTTAAGTTTACCAGGGCATTTTACTTTTTCATGGTATCAGGGTGAACCTTAAGTACCTGGAGCTAGAAAAAAGGGTTCTCTTTGGTGTGACTACGCATGGATAGGGATTTGAACTCGGACAACTGATCTAGAAGCCGTAATGATGATTAGTGTGTAGATATGGGTTTTACACTATTTCAACATTTTCCAGCTATGCTACAACTTTCCTGGATTCATCAATGCTAGGCTAGGGCTCTGAAATGTCTTGCCAAAGGCCACTCCAATGAAACCAGAGGTACCGGTGAGGCTAAAACTCACGAACCCTAATTTCTACGACCTCCACTGAATAAGAATTTTTTTTATCGTGTTAACATACAAAAAGACCAGAAAAATATGAAGACAAAATGATAATTTATTCTTAATTTTTTCATTTTATTTTGTATTTTGTTTTTTTAACCATATCAACAGTATTTCATGATTTTATGTAAAGGCTTTCCTGGATCTATTAGTACTAGGCTAGGGCTCTGAAGTGACTTGCCAAAGGTCTATCCCACGAAACCATGGGTGTCTGTCGGGCAAGAAAGCAGGACCCCCGAGTTCTAAGTCCGCCACCTTAACTACTGGCTCCTGCAGGACTCTCACGTTTCCCATAAAGTTAAGCGTGTAAAGTTCCTTCACCTTAAACCATGTTTCTAAGGTTTTCTGCCACAGGGAACTTTTTACAACAGAAATATTTGAAATCAGATAAGGGCCCCGTTTTGCCTGTCACCTAATCAGTTCTATATCTTATCCGAAATGCCCAGTGAGTAAATACAAAAGGGGAATTCAAAATGCTTATACATGTGTGTCTAACCACCTTAAAGACCTTCTCTTTCTCCCAAATCAAAAGTTTGCATGATTCATCCTTAACTTCATACTTATATTCGTAAAATAACAGTAGCTGGGGAAACCATTTAGAAACCTTTGTGAAAGAAGAAAATGCTCATTACGAGCATATTCTCCTCCTTGTAAAATTGATTTAAAATTTTCTATTGAATATAAAAAATTTGTATTAAGCTTCATCATATTTTAAATTGTCTTCTGCTGTTAAGCTGAAATTGAAAATGAGACACTGAATGAGGGAATAAGTTGAACCTTAACTTAATGAATACTATCAGTTTATTTCAACTTTTGCTCAACTCTAAAAATCACTGACCATAAGTTAATCAAACTTTTGAACATCAACATATTTTGTTCATTTATCATAAAAAAAATAAAAATGCCTTCTTCCTTATGTATCCTCAATATCCGTCCTTTTCTAACTTTTTTTTTTTATGGGTTTTACATCACATCAACATTATTTCAGTTATGTAGCGATGCCCGACTCTTAATAATGGAGGAAGACCCCATACTCAACTGCCCATAAGGGCTGGTCAAGACGGGTAGATCCATCGGCATTCCGTAAGTCAGTCGGGAGACTGCCTCTCATGAAAATCCATATCCCTCTCAGGATTTGAACCCTCGCGGAGAGGGACCATGTGATTTCAAGTTCTGTACTCTAACCACTAGGCCATGGAGTCCTAACTTTTAATTCCACAATGTTTTAACTTAGACTTCAATCAAAGACTACAGAAAGTGCTTCAAAAACATGAAAGAACTTATTATGGTCTTGCATAAACCCTCAAAGTGAGGTTTTGGGCAATAAAGTAACATATAACAATTCCAAACAAGAGTTAACAATTGCATACAAGACCCGCCCAGGTTTGATCAAAGTACCGTGTCAAAAATCTTTACCCCACAGAAACCATTTTAACCCATAAATTCATAGATACCGGTACTTGTTTTTGATGTATTGCACCTGCAGCACAAGACTTAACCCTTTACCAAACAATAACAACATTTAACCAGTTTGTTGCAGACAACTCTGGAAAACATTGTGGGAAAAGCAATTTCTCCTTGAACCACAATGTTTTCTGCCCTATTAGAAGATTATTTGTCAATTTCATGACAATTTGAAATGTCGTCTGCAAACTCCCATCTGGGACAGTCGAAAAATTTTGCGTTTGGTAAAGGGTTAAGAAAAACATGGTAACGAAAAGGAAATGCTTGCTCATGATGAACAATTTCTTACCCTAACCATGCAGGACCCTTGGGCTTAAACCAATGAATAAATGAAGTACCTACTACAAGTAATCAAGGTTTATCATTGACTCCTTGATTTTGGGGGGCTTTTGACCCCTTATATATGGAATTGTGAATGGAAAATAATGATCTTTTGGGGGTCATATTTAGGAATTGGGGGTCATTTACTGTATAAGTTGGGGGTCAAGGAAAATCCCTGACTAATTATTGATTAAATCAGGACACATCACCATCGACTTAGCTATTAGAGTATGATATACATAGGTTAATAGGTAAAGGGTTGTTCTATACGTGAACAGAACATTTCCAATACAGCTCAAACACTATTACAAAACATGCCATACCGTCTATAGAAAACAGCTTTAATACTGTTCACACTTGCATGTCACATATCAAACTTTTGATACTATTTCTACAGAGATGAAATAAGTAATTGAATATCACGTTTGCCTCTTAAATGGATATTTTTGTATTTGATGTGAAGAGGGATATGTTTATAAGAATAACTTGGATGTGTATACGTTTACGTTTTTGGAGTTTTCATTAGAAGGCTATTAAAACACAGTAAGTAACATTTTTGTTTGTCAATATTAGCACATTAATAAATTAGTAAAAGTAAGTATATATTAGTAAATTATCCCTGTTTTTTCCATGCTTGCTTTTAATGACTTTAAAAGCTGCTGTGGGAAAATCTAATGGTTGAAACTGATAGAAAACTTTCTTTCCAAAAATAAAGTGAGAAAGTTGTGTAATACTTCAATTCACCAAAAGAGAAATTTTCCGCAATTTTCCTTTAAAAGCTTATAGACAGCAAAGATACTTGTGTTGGAACGCAGCTCTTTCAACAGATACTCAAGAATTTATTTGTAGAAGACAACCTTTTAATTCATTTTTTTTTCAGAAGGAAAATTAGCTCATTTTGAGCATTTAAAGGATCCTGTTCACAAATGTTGTGAAATTTGAAAAAATAAAAATTAATTTCTTTAAAACTATACAACAGCTGTACCGTTTATGATACACACTAAAGATTATTTATTGGAAGCAAGATTAGATCGTTTCTAATTCTTTAAAGTGAGAATACAGTGAATTAAATTGTTTTTTAATCCAGAAGTGTGACATCACTTTTGAGATCTACCGCATATAGAACTGTACATACTTAGATAAATTGAGGCTTCCTGAATTGATTGCGCTTTAAATAGCAACATTTCAATGTATATCAAACAACAATACAAAAATTGTAGTGTTTCAACGGCATTTTATTTTGTCTCTTCTTTGAACAAGAACCTTTAACATTTTAGTAAATTTAATTTAAAGGCAAATCATTCATTGGCCTGTTAAAGATTGAGCATAAAGCCTTGAAAATGAAACATTTTGCCAGAGAAGTCTTTGGAAACAATTAAATGAATCATTACAATAGAAGTCAATTATGGTGACAGAATAACAAACAAACAATAATTGCACGCCATATTGTCTTTTAATTATTAACCCTTATAGTGCTGGAACCGACTTCATGCTCATGCAAACAGGTTAGATCCAGGCCAGCCGCCAAGTAAATTTGCGACTAGCCTGTGATGTAACCAGTTTGCTACTCTGAGTATCTTTCCTCATCGAAATTAAGCAGATATTTAAGGTTTTGGAAAGCAGACGACACAAAAATCTATTTTTAGCAAATTACCCAGCATTCTAAGGGTTAACACCTTACACCATAATACCTCACTGTGAGATCAGCTGCCAAGATTTTAGAAACCATTGTGACAAAAGAAGAAATTGCTCAAGATGAGCAATTTCTTCTTTTATCACAATGATTTCTAATCAATATATCATAAAGTAAACTGTATCATGTTTTCTTCATGCTGTACTGTGTCGTCTGCATTAGCGTTTAATTTATCCAAGTAATAATTCCCAAAACCTGCATATGAGGTAATGACTGTGTTAAACTCTATATCAAAAGAACTGATTAATTCATTGTCCCTAATTGAAGACATTCAATCATTGTCACCTGCTTTTTGACTTCAATGAATATAATGATTTTGCGGACGAATCAGCAAAGCCTTTTGTTTCTTTTGCATCTTGTTATTGGAAAAGGAGGTAATACTCATAAAGATTCAAAAGTTGTCAGTGGTTGATGCTTATAAATGCTGAGATAGTATGGGAATGGGTTTAATACAATTGTGACTTAAATACTCATTATGTCTATAAGCGCCCATTTCACAATTTATTCATCCATTTTTTTAATTTCTCTCTCTTAATTAGATAGTTTGATTGATTTATATAATTTCAAATTGCAGGCATGTCTGCAACACTTTGCCACTGGCATGAAAGACTAGATTCATTGACCAAGTGATCATTATTTTGAAAATTCTTTCTGCCTATTCATCTTCATAATGTAGATGTTTCATATTAGTAAAGGAATTACTACAGTATTGCATTGAACATTTTAAAATAAGGATTCAGTGCAAGACTTAAGCAATTTCTTTACATTTGTTACATACCTACTTTAGTCCTGCATTGACACCTTAACAATATCATTATTAATAAAGACATACAATTATATCATGACAAACGCATGCTTTAATGTCTTTCATTTGTCTTCATGACTTTGAACAAGACTACATTTCTGCATGAGTTGGAAAGAATTCAAATCAGTCATTTATGGATTACAATAAGACACATACCTATGTGAATTATTAGTACATGTGTTAAAACCCTTCTCTTTATGGGCAAAGCTGATAATTGTTTTGTTGCTCTTGGTTATAAGACATTTTTACCCCTTACTCCATAAAATTCCACTTATACGCATCTGATGCAGAAATATTTAAAGACCCACTTTGAGAAAAGGAAAGATTGCTCCTAGTGAACAATATCTCCTTTTGTCACAATGGTTTCTACCCAATATTACATAAATACCATAAATTTTCTCATGCTTTTTTTTTTGTCGTCTGTTGTTCTTTTCAATTTTGACTAGTCACAAATTATACCACATGCAGGCATCCCTAAGAATCATCGGATTTAGTTTGAAGAAGTGAGTGACAACTCAAACAGGTGTCTGCACTTCGAGGGTTCAATGCAAGACTATAGTAAGTGCTTCATGTTTGTGAAGCACTTACTATAGTCTTGCATTCAACCCTCGAGTGGTTGTTGCATTCAACCCTCGATTGGTTTTTTTTTCAAAATAAATGAAAAAAATCTAGACAGTAATACAATTCCGATGCCAACGACAAATGCTTTCAATTTGGACTCGTCTAAAAAATACACATGGGGTAACAGATTACAACGCTTGAACACGGGAGAATATATGCTCAGGACTTAACAGTATTAGTCTTACTTTAATTCCAAATGGAAGGTATATTAAATTGGATTGGAATAATGTTCAATTAGTGTAACTAGTTTAGGTATGACATTGTGTGTGAATTAACCCATTACCAAACAGTAATGCCATTTGACCAGTTTGATGCAGACGACTCTGAAAAACACTGTGGGGAAAGGAGAAATTGCTCGTAACGAGCAATTTTTCCTTTTCCCACAATGTATTGTACTCTATCAGAAGACTACTTTCCGATTTCATTACATTTTGAAATGTCGTCTGCAAACTCTTTCAATTTGGGACAGTCGAAAATTTGGTGTTTGGTAAAGGGTTAAGGGATGAGATCAGCTGATCAATGGAGTTTTAACACATTAACAAGTAATAAATGTAATTTTGTGTTTAATGTGAACAGTTTCTGTTTGTAATGGAAAGGGAGAAATTACTCATATGAACTCAGCTGAACAACAGTGCTTTAAACCATTAACAAACAATGAAAGGAATTTCAAAATTCTTTTTGTATTAATTGTTCGAAAATATAATTTCTTTTTCCCTTTTTTTTTTTCATTTTTTTCAACTACAACTTTCAATTTGGACCAGTCAAGAATTCCAATACAGGGGTGAATTGGTGTGTAAAAAAATAGTTCCTTTCATCAGAGACATTATCTATTGGTTAAACATAGTTGAAGCTTTTAATACCTTTAAGTATGATTATCACAATAATTATGATAGAATTCCTCTCCAAACCATATCAACAAACCTTATAACCAAATACAAATACATTCTGGATAGTTCCAACTAGTTTCTAACAGAAGTGTCACATTGCTCTATCTGCACTGGTGTAAAAGGGATTTTTTAATGAATTACTTATTTGTATCATTTTTTTTCTTTTATCAGTTTTTTTTCTAATCACCTCATTTCATACGCAGATGGAGAAGGACCCCATACTTAACTGCCCATAAGGGCTGGTAAAGCCGGGAAGAACTGCCAGGGTTCAATAAGTCAATCGGGAGACTACCTCTCATGAAAATCCATATCCCTCACCGGGATTTGAACCCAGGGGGAGACCGGCCATGTGATTTCAAGTTCTGTACTCTCACTAGGCTATGGAGGTCTCTTGTTGCTTTTAAATACGACCTTGTATACCATATCAGGAAATCAGTTATCATCAAATCAAGAAATCAAATGAGACCTTCTTCGAAAGAGACATTACTGCCAACATGCTCAGTCTCCTTCAGTCAGAATTATTTCTTTTATAATTCTTGACCCGTGGTAACATGTCCCTTCTTTCTGCTCAATTTCGCAGTATGGAGGAATGGCCATAATTGCAACTAAAACATGCTCCAGAAATGTTTCAAAAGCGTTCAAATATTTGTTTTGAATCAGGATAAGTATTAAATGTGTCAACCATTCAGTCTATTTAACTCTATACCAAACAAATATAAAAAATTGATCGTCTAAGTTTGTACGTTTGCTGAACACAAATACAATTCTGATAAAACAGGAAATTAATTCCTTTCAAGAGAGGAATCGGTTTTCTATAGGAGAACTTGCACTGATGAGCAAATATTTCTGAGATCAGAGTTCATTTAACAAACAATCATCTGAATGTCATTTGAAGAAAGTCTTCAGAAAGAAATTTTGAAAAAAATTATCTTGAAAACTCTTCAAGGCTACTTGAAACTGTTCACTGCCACTTCAGTTTACAATGGTTACATGATAATCTCTGTTTACTTTGTTGTTTACATTTAAGTTCAAGTTTTCAGACAAGATTTTTTGCTTGTAATCAAACATAGTTTTTAAACTCTATTGCTAACATTTCTTAACATTGTGATAAAATTACTAGATTAAGCAACTATTTCCTTTTAAAAATGTTTTCAATGATTTATGTCAGTAAACCTTTGACTATGAAACACACTTTTAAATCCAATATTGTTACAATTCTTCCCAATCTTATATACTTCTACCCCAATGCTTTTGCATCTGCTGCAGGAAAATTAAGAAACCACTGTGACAAAAGGATAAATTGCTCAAAGTGAGTTTCAAAATGGTTTCTACACAAAAGTGATAAGGAAAACTTGATTTTTGATAAACAGACTTTAGTTGTCTGCAGTTGCAAATAAGCAATAATTGTTTTCCCACAATTGTCTCTCTCCTATATCTTAATAAATGAATAAATAAATAAATGGGGTTTACAGGCCCATCAACAGGCTAGGTCATTAGGCTCTTACTGTGCCAATATCTTAACCCTTTACCAATTTTAGACTGTCCAAAATTAAAAGAGTTTCCAGACGAAATTTCAAAATATGATGAAATTGAAAAATAATCTTCTGATAGGGCAGAAAACATGTTCGGAAAAGGAAAAATTGCTCGTTACAAGTAATTTCTCCTTTTCCCACAATGTTTTCCAGAGTCGTCTGCAACAAACTGGTCAAATGCCTTTGTTGTTTGGTAATAGATTAAAGGAAATAATTCATTTTCCCACACCATTTATATGCCGTCTGATGTTTCTTTCAGTTTCGACCAATTATAAATTCCCTTATGGGACAATGTCTAAAACAAATAAATGTTTCATATTTTTACAAAATGTCGTCTGCCGTAAAAAGATATTAAAACTCGTCTGCATTAGAGAAATGAGTGAGAGGGATTATGGCCTTTACTAAAGGGGAATTAAAGTGGGATGAGTTTTAATCCCTACCGATTGAGCTAAATTATTGATTTGCACTTATCTTTTTAATTCAAAATGTTATCAAAGTAAAGAAGTGCTAAATAAACGTTTGATCTGAGATAAAAGTTAGAATTTATCACATTTATAATCATTTGTGTTTACTATTAATTACAAATGAAAACGGCAGTCTATAAAATTCAAAGATATCAAAACTCTTTATACACACATACTCTGAAATTCAAACAAATTGATGATCAAATTCACAATATTTTAAGTATAAAAAGTTTGAATATTCTTGGTGGCTTTTTTTTCAGTTTTGGAAGATTTTCTGCTAAAATTGAACTGAAATCATTAGAAAAGAAAGAAATTGCTGGTTTTGACTCAATTTTGTTCCCGGTTGTTTCTAAAGTTTGATTTTGTGAAAGATTTCATTGATGAATTGATTAACCTATAATTACATGAGTCTGGGATTAAACCAGTTGTTCTGCAGACATTTCTCTCCTATAGAATTGTTGCATGCATATACTTGTAACCCTTTACCAAACGCCAAATTTTCGACTGTCCCAAGAAAGAATTTGCAGACAACTTTTTTTAATGTGATGAAATTATCAATAATATGAAAATAATCATCTGATAGGGCTGAAAACATTGTGGGAAAAGAGGAAATAGCTTGCTAAGAGCAATTTCTCCTTTTCCCTAACTGTTTTTCAAAGTTGTCTGCAACAAACTGGTCAAATGAGGTGCTTGTTCACAGAGGAAAAGATTTTAAAGTCAAAGTAAAATGTTGCTCAAACAATACAGTTTTCGTATTGTTATTTGACATACAAATGAAAAGTAGCTCTTGAAAGCATACTCAATTCAGGAAGTGTCAATTTATCTAAGTATGTTCAATCTATATGTGGTACATCGCAAAAGCAATGTCACACTTTTGGATTAAAATACAAGTCAATTCTCTGTATACATGCTTTAAAGAATTAAAAAGATTCTAATCTTTCTTTCAATTACTTTTCTTCAGTGCGTATCATATAACAATACAGCTGGTGTGAATTTTAAAAAAAAAATCAATTTTTAACTTTCAAATTTCCTCACATCTGTGAACAAGCACCTTTAAAGTTGAACCTTTCATAAAGCTGAAAGTGTTAAGATTAATTAACTTTTCCCACCGAATTACCTCACTTTGACACACCTGCTGCAGACAATACTAGAAACCACTGTGACAAAAGGATAAATTGCTCCTAATGAGCAATTTATCCTTTTGCCACAGTGATTTCTACCCAATATCATAAAGAAAACCTTTTTGTATGTTGCTTTAATACCATTTTTAGTCGTCTTCTGTTACCCTCAAGTTGGATCAGGCAGAAACACAAACATGGAGGTATGTTTTAAAATCTAACTGACCAATAAGGTTATATGGTAAACCTATTAGCATATCTTTCTATATTTAACTAAATTACATGCAGTTGTGAGCTAATGCTATTAGTATTTCTCTATCAATAAATACATAACTTAATACCACTTGTGTTTGTCAATTTTTCAATATAAAATTTGCTTAGATTTCATTTCCAGGCCAGGATATTCTTAAATTTCGGCCATGATAACATTCTTTAAGCATGTATGAAGAGTGATGTGTGAAATTAACATGTAATATGATTGGTCAATTGTGACTAAACAAGCTGCGTTCTTTTAGTGGATTGGTTGAAGTCAACCAAACACTTATATATGTGACTTAATCAAACAATCACATTCCATAAAGTATTTTATGTTTACGTAAAATCATATTTATGCAACATTGGCTCATTTAATTCATAATATATTTTTCTTAAATAAAACAATAATTCATAAACAAATTAACCTATTATCACTGTTTAATAATAATTGTTTAAAAACATACACATGTACTGTACATTAATCTTATTTGATTACAACAGTTACTATCAATATAATTGAAAAG
Source organism: Cerastoderma edule (assembly GCA_947846245.1). Classification (NCBI taxonomy): domain Eukaryota; kingdom Metazoa; phylum Mollusca; class Bivalvia; order Cardiida; family Cardiidae; genus Cerastoderma; species Cerastoderma edule. The sequence goes on from OX401411.1 coordinate 35,367,060, forward strand.
TTCCAAAATCTATGCTGGTGGCCAAAGACATAGAAAATATGAAATCCTATACACTTGTTTATGTATTAGAGACAATAAAACACAATCTATGGGGTATTGAGTTTTCTATTTCACCTTGTAACCCTTTGTTAAAGTCATACTTGTTTAATCTGTAACTCCACACATGTCATGTACTCTTGTACCTGAAAGTCATACTTGTTTAATCTGTAACTCCACACATGTCATGTACTCTTGTACCTGCAGTGCCATGATAAGCAATTCTACAACTCCCCAATGGCTCAATAGAAACAGTTTTCTCTTTTTGTCACAATCAATATTTCCATATATCATTACATAAAAGTTTACTTATATTCTTTTTGAAGTTGCTTCAGCTGGGCATTTCAATTAAGACCAGTAACTGTTACTCAATTCAATAAGGGAGACAGTTAATTTATTCAAATGATGTAGCAGTAGAAAACATTGCAATCAAAGGAAAGCTTGCTCATGAACACGAGGAAGGAATATTTAGTCATTACATTTCAAAGTCTTTTAACCCATTATCAAGCAATAACGACATCTGACCAGTTTGTTGCAGATGATACTGCAAAACATTGTGGGAAAATGAAAAATTGACCGTAACAAGCAATTTCTCCTTTTCCAACAATGTTTTCTGCCCTATCAGAGGATTATTTCCAAATTTCATCACACTTGGAAACGTTGTCTGCAATTTTTTTCACTTTGGGACAGTAAAAAATATTGCGTTTGGTAAAGGGTTAAGCAAATATTATTGATAAAGATAAACACTATTTGATGAACACTACCAAGAACCAACAAAAAAATGTTAAGTCAGTTGATGTATTATTCATTGTATGGTAAAAATAAAATAAAAACGTCTTAGGGATGTAGTCTTTCTTTGAACTTGTCTATTTATGGTGATCTCCACAAAAGAAGGCAGGATCGGTAATCAGTGTTTGATTTTACCCCTTCAAAGAGTTTCTCCCCGATCGAAGAGTTCCAATTACTGCCTAATCACTCTGAACATTTGTCTATCAAACAAAGCAGACTTGGACGTATTTGCTTTAAGTTAATTGCGCTGGTAACCGAAAGATAGAATTCATGTAAGCAATTTCTCCTTTTTCACAGAATCCTTCACAAAGGATACCGTCAGCAGACCACAAAAGTCAATTACATTAGGCTCTTGTATATGTAACATTTTCAAACTCTTTTAATTTTCTTTTCTTTCAGGTAACAGAGATAATGATGGCTCCCAGAATGAACAGACCCCTTCAAAATATTTCAAAAATCTACAAGCTTTCTTTAAGAATTTAACTGGCTAACACTGGGGCATCTCTATCCTTCGACAGTTATGGACGAAAGAGGAATTGGAATTAACGATAACACATAACACGAGCCAAATTCATGATCAGTCGTTATAGAAAGAGGATTAAGTGCTTTGTGAAAAATTCAATAGACAATTATTCATAGGAGGGAGAAGTCATTTTCTGTTACCAGAAATTTCCATTCTAACACATTATGAAGAACATCAATGACTCAAATAATGATGCCTCCCTGTCAACGCCATTCAAATTGGAAAGGGAGAGAACTCTGATGCCAACGGAGTTTCGAGAGCGAATGTCAGCGAGACACAAATCAAGAAAATCCAGCGCAGCTCATAGTCACAAGTCAAGATTTTCAGCATCTTCCAAAAGATCTCAAATGGAAAGCTTCGAAATGGATATAAATAGTAACCCAGAAAACACAGTTCATGATAATTCGAGAGAACTGGAGGAATCTCAGTTTTCGTACATGTACGATAATAATGAACCCAAACACGATAATGAACTTCACAGTAGCTCGAGCCATATTGCTTTAAATGAGGATTATAAATTCATGATGGATAATGCATATGCAAATTATGAAGGGAAAGGTATGTACTCCATCAAAACTCCGCCTTCAAATATGCAAATTAGTGATTTGATGATGCCCCTTGATGAATGGAACTCAAATACAATCCGTGAGAAGAAATACACAGTTCTACCCTCGATAAAATCCCCTAAATCTGACAAGTCACAAACTTCTTCTGGGTTTAGTCCACTCTCGATCTCATCTCAAAATAATCAGTTGGACTTTACCCGTGATAAGATCGAGAAAGAGGCGGATTTCTTTGCAGATTTTCGAGTCAACACCAGCAGCATAAAGGCAACTCCCAGACAAGACCCCCTGCCCCCAATACAACTTGGGGAGATAACTTCAACCAACAGCGCAAGACATCTAGGGGAGATAACTGCGACCCATAGCGCAAGAAGAAAGAGCTCGGGAATCAGTGCGAGACTACAAACACACAAAGGCAATGAACCGAGAAGTGTCTTCTCATGACAAGGCTTGTGGGTGTTAACCATGTGTGTTGATATCAGAGTACTGAAAGTACTTAACCATTTTCAAACATTGAAACTTTTCCTACATGTCTTAGCTTCATTAGAACAGACAGAAGGCATTAATTTAAACTTATTTAATTTACATCGATTGTGCTGGAAGCTTCAAGTTTAGTTACTTCACTCTCGATGACTGCTTCCTGGATACTAAACCAGTACTTGCACCAATTTGGGGGCTAGCCCTGGAAATTTTCACCTTTCCTCTTCTAAGGATCAAGACCGGGACCCTGGCTGCAAGAGGCCCAAGCTATACCGATGCACAACTGTCTCCCACATAATAAGAGTCCTTAAAGCAGACGACATCTGATGAGATTGTAACATAAAGAGAATTTGTATGAGATGACAAAATTGGTTACATTGATTTCAATATTCTGTCTTTAAATTATGCTATTAGTCATAGAAGTTTTTGTTCCTTCAAAAGTCAGTTAAGTTTTGTCTTCTGCAATTAAAAAGGTTAGAGGGCAAAATTGGTCTACAGTGAAGTCTCGTTTATCCGGACCCCGATTATCCGAATGTCTCGCAATCCGAACGAAATTGTAAGGGAACGGAATTATTTGACCAGTTTGTTGCAGACAACTTTTGAAAACATTGTGGGAAAAGGAGAAATTGCTCATCACGAGCAATTTCTCCTTTTCCCACAATGTTTTCTGCCATATCAGAAGATTATTTTTGGGACGGTCGACAATTTGGCGTTTGCTAAAGTGTTATAAGTATACACGCGCATACAGACTGTTTATGTCTTAATGTGTATAAGAGCATGCGCTACTTCATTAGTCCGGATGAACCAGTAATCCGGGCACTTTGTTGGGAACGGACGTGTTCGGATTAAGGAGACATCACTGTATATGAATTAAATAGCTTGATGTGTTGTGATATATGACAAAATTGTTTTTTCATGTATTCTGTAGTCAAAGAGTATCAGTGTTCTGTTGAATCACATTTAAATTTTGTTATTTATTGAATTCATTGTCATCAGCTTTTAATGCTTTTTCATTACATAATTAAACTCTATTTATATATACTTGTTTATATGGGTTTCACATCATGTCAACATTATTTCAGTTATGCTGTTATGCCCCAATATTAATGATGGAGGAAGACCCTCAATTCAACTGTGAAGCCCGGTACAACCATCTGCATTCCCTATGTCATCCAGGAAACTATGTCTCTTGAAAAAGATTAATTTTAGAAACTCATCTTAACACATTATCTACATATAACTTTGGGACTGTTCTTAATTGAAACCACAAGCAGATAACAAAAAGAATATTCTGAAAAAATAAAAAATACATAATTGGTAATCATTGTAACAAAATCATTTCTTTTTTATATGGGTTTTTCATCACATCAACATTATTTCAGTTATGTAGCGATGCCCGACTCTTAATGATGGAGGAAGACCCCATACTCAACTGCCGATAAGGGCTGATCAAGGTGGGTAGAACCATCGGCATTCCGTAAGTCATTCGAGAGACTACCTCTCATGAAAATCTATATCCCTCTCAGGATTTGAATTGTAACAAAATCAAAAATTGGTCTTCATGAACAATTCATCCTTTTGACACAGGGGTTTCTAAATACTTCTAGAGCAGATTTGACATATAACCGTTTTAAGAAACAAGATTTTAAGTATCCATTTCATTTAAAGGAGCTAGGAACTTTCTACTTTAAGTAATTCTATATCTTAAGTGTAAGCTTAGTGTTTTTGGTGCAATCCATTATTTTTTATCTATATATTTAATTTCTTTATCATGTTAAACATAGTGTCAACAGATTTTCAGTATAGTTTGAATACCCAGTACACCCAAACTTGCCTGGGGACTGGTCAAGACAGGAAGAACCTTCATCATGCCATTCTTAAATTCTCATGAAAATCAAAATGGGGATTCGAATCAAAATGAGGATTCGAACCTGCTGAAAGAGGAGTCATAAGGTTTCAAGTTACATACTCTTACCACTAGGCCATTGAGGCTCCTTTTTCATTCATCAACTCAGACTTGAAGATCAACAATTTTGTTTTGATACTGTTTGAATGTATGATCAACATTCCAATTTTACAAGAATACCAAATATAGGAGGAATCTGTAATTTACCTGGGTACAGAATTAATATTTCCCCTATTGTCATACCATTATGGTTGGATATAGGACAAGTCAATATGTACTTATTTTCACAAGGCCTTTGTTCAAAGCTTGTAAACCAACAATTAAAAGCTTGCTTATTTGTTGTTCAAAAGTGTTTTGTTTTGTATATTTCCTTTTCTGCATTTTCATGAAAGCTATAATATAACTCAAAAAAGGTCAACTTTTGAGTTAAACCCATTACATGGGTCGAGCCTAATCCTATGGTCATACGCATTTTACTTTTTAAATCTTAAATTCCCATGGACTCCAATGTTAAATCATGTATTTTCAAGACTCTCCAGAAAAAAAGAAAAGTGTTTTCTTCCTAGCTTCTATCAGGTTGATCCATTAAACTCTCAATAACTAAGTGTTTCAAGATCTAGTAGGTAAATCCTATTTTGTTGGTAGTCATTATACAAATCTCATCATTGATTCTAATGATTACCAACAATCAAGGCTTAATAGAAGCTATAACTAAGTAAGGTCAGGGAACAGGCCTCTTGTTTTTACCTCTTACCCGTGTTGGGGACGAAGGCCTTTTATCTAAATGGGGTTTTACAATGCATCAACATTATTTCAGTTATGTTGCGATGCCCGACTCTTGATGATAGAGGAAGACCCTATTCTCAACTGTTCATAAGGACTGGTCAAGCAGGGTAGAACCATCGGCATTCTGTAAGTCGGCTGGGCGACTATCTCTCATGAAAATCCAAATGCCATCACTGGGATTTGAACCCACGCGACAGGGGCCATGTGTTTCCAAGTTCTGTACTTTAACCACTAGGTCACAGAGGCTCCTTATGAAGGTTTTACATTAGAATCAAATAAACTGTACTTATTTCTGAATCTCATGAAAGCCGATTATTTTGACATTGGAATGCCATGTAAACAATCATGACCACCCAATAAAGCATTTCTTGTTGAGTATAGAAATATGTCATATGGTAAAGATCCGCTTATGTCTAAACAATCATGACCACCCAATAAAGCATTTCTTGTTGAGTATAGAAATATGTCATATGGTAAAGATCCGCTTATGTCTAAACAATCATGACCACCCAATAAAGCATTTCTTGTTGAGTATAGAAATATGTCATATGGTAAAGATCCGCTTATGTCTAAACAATCATGACCACCCAATAAAGCATTTCTTGTTGAGTATAGAAATACAGTGGACCCGCGATAATCCGAACGTCGTTTATCCGGAATATTCACCATCCGAACAGAATTTTGAGGGAACGGATCTTACCTTCATCAATTTAACTGTTTAATGCGGAAAATCCGCGTTCCGGAACCGGACAAAAATATTCGGGAACCAACAGTCACTTTTCATAGTATATGCGTATGGCTAGTCCGGAAACCAGTAAAATCGTTTATTTTGCGGTTACAGTTGAAGGGATCGGTCTTCTGTTGTAAACGGCATTCACACGTTTTGCAAACTGTCACGTATGCTTGACCATAACATGTCACCTAGTGTAGTGTACTGGAAGGTGTTGATTGTTTGTTAATCGGTCATTTTGTCAGTTGATTGGTCTTACATAATTGTAATTACGGTCGCATGTCGATAGTTGAGTTTGTAAAAGGTGTTGATTGGCTGATTGGCTGCTTAGACAGCATCGGGAGACAATGTCTGGCAATCATTTTCAATTATTACTCAATCGATATGCTCCTTTTCCCTATAAATAAACTCTCGACAATCCCTACCTATCTCATTTCTCGATATTGAAATAAAAAGATACAACTTGAAGATGTCTACACCCACAGCCAAACGAAGACAGTTCTTTTCAGAGCTATCTTAAGGAATTTTAACTTCTCGAAAGACATTGCTTCAAATTGTCATTTTTTTTAAAAATCCGTTTTGACCAAATAAACACTTCCTTTACACACTTTATATTTCCCTTCAAAAAAAAAATAATTGTGTATTTCTTACTTCATAGTAATGATCATGATACACCGACACCGTGTAAAGGTAAACATTTCGCTGTGACTCGCAAATTCTTTATTCCGGAAAATTCGTTAATACGAACATTTCTCCTGGGAACGAAAGTGTTCGGATAAACGAGGGTCCACTGTATGTCATATGGTAAAGATCCGCTTATGTCTTTATTCTTTAACTGTATGAGAGGTATAAACAAAGGGGGATAATAACCTCAAGATGTGTGTGTCTATGATATTGAGTTATCTCATTTAATGATGGAATAAATAAAATTATAAAACGAAAAAAAAAGGAGTAAATGGAATCCCCTTAATGTAAATATGGTAAGTGCTGGCTCTGTCATAGCATTTAGGGCAGCACCAGCTGCACTGCTCATTGGCAGAACACATGTTTTCATCTTTTTTAGCCTTACTAAATTTCTTTTTCTTCACCATTCACACAGTCTAGTAAAGGTTACATTAAAGCTAGGTTAGATGTTTAAGTAAAATACTTTTACATTAAATCTTCATCACTGTCATCCCCTCTTGGTTTGATTAAGAAGCTCGGAGTCATGTCAATATGGTTTCTTTTTTTTCCAATCACACACACAGAGAACCATAATCAACCAGTAATTGACAAGATAGCCATTATTGTAGAAGCGTAAGAAGGGAGATAACCATCTCCAGTTGGTGTGTCTCTATACAGGACAGAGTTATCTTACCTGATTATGAAGTCAATGTTGTTATTGGTTATGGTGACAACAACTGGTGGAAGATTATCCATTGAACCTTCATGGAATTCTAGAGTAGATCTGAAATCAGAGACGTTGATTGGTCAACCCCTTTTCAGTCGTACATTCACCCTAAGTTTTCATTTTCACTTACATATTCATCTTAAAATTGGTTTAATGCCATTTTCAACAGTATAACTGTCATACTTCAGTGACAAGCGCATCTATCCATGCTCCTGGTATTTTTTTGCAAGTAAAGAAAAAATATTCTCCCCATGCTCCTGACTGCATTTCTACTAAAAACATAATTGATCCGTGTTGAGAAGCAAATAAATCATGGGGAATTAATTGAATTTATCAAACATATTACAGTGTCTATGCAGAGTCTCACTTAGGACCTCTGTGTTATAAGTTGTTTGCTACCAACAGAATCTTGAACTAAGGACGCTTATTTCAAAGTCAAACATGCTACGGGCTGAGCCTATGGGACTCAGCAAGGAAACCTTTGAGACAAAGGCAGATGTTGCTTGTTTGTCACTTTACCACTAGTCACAGGTCCTTCAAATAAGTAGGAAAGGGGAAAATAACAAAGAGATAAAATACCCACCTGAACGCATTTTTCAGAAGTTCGACCAATATATAGTCGAGAGGTGGTGAGATGTACGGAAACTCTGCATGGTCATGACCCTGGATCACCACTTGGGGCGCGTGTCCATATTTGTCTTCACAAAAATCCCTGAAATCCAAAGAAAACAATCTCAAAACAACCAAAATTGAGAGACCAGTAGAAGAATATGCTATCAAGAGCAAAATATCTTTTTTATTTAAAATGTTTCTCAATAAACCATGCAGTGTTACCACGCTAATTTGTTGTCCATTTGAAAAAAGGTGATAAAGTTGTCTGCCAAAAATAACGAAGAAAAAGCAAGGCTTTAAAAATTCCACAAAATAACTTGAACGTATGCAGTCATTTAAACAGGCAACAATGATTTTCAAACCAATATCAAAACCTGGTTTATTCTTCAGAATTAATCTCCAAACCACAAGAGTTCAATGCAAGACTATAGTAAGTACTTCACAAACATGATCTACTTACTATAGTATATTGCATTCATTGAACCCTTGAAATTTAAAGTAAACATGTTGTTGAAAGTATATATATATAAGATAACAATATTTTTTCCCGAACAAAGATTACTTCATTTTCATGAAATATTACAGTGCAGATCTAATGTAGATATTAAGCTTTTATATGACTGACAAAACTTCGGAGAAAAAGAAAAGAAAGCTTCTCTCAGCCAAAGAATCTCTTCTCAATATAAAAAATTATCGTCTTCATGGTAATTCAAGGAGTTTCTTTACAGATACTATGTTAATTCTATTTTTTTGTCATAATAATTAAGGGACTATTTGAAATGAAGTTTTGTAACAAAATGTTTTCAAAGGTTTAAGTATATTGCTCTTTCTTAGTTCCAACCATCTTGTTATTCTACAGATCAAAGGTTCAATGTAAGATCATTGTGGAGGCCTTGCTATAATCTTGCATTGAACCTTTGATTTATTAACCCTCACAGTGCTGGAACCAACTTCATGCTTATGGCAACAGGTTAGATCCAGGCCAGCCGCCAAGTAAATTGGCAGCTGGCCTGTGATCTAACTTGTTTGCTACTCTGAGTATATCTCCTCTTTAAAATTAAGCAGATATCTAAGGTTATGAAAAGCAGACGACATAAAATTCCACTTTTAGAAAATTACCCAGCATACTATGGGTTAAATCTCTTTAAATAAGGAACATTTACATAAAACTTTTCATAAAAGATCATTTTCGAAAGAAATTCTGTCCATTTTGCCTCATAATTTCATGTTCTACAAAATTACACTGTCACATTACTTCTGCACAAATCGAAATTGGGGCATGTCCAAGCTCATATATGGGTGTGGCTTACCTTACAAACTCCGCCTTGCTTTTGATAAGTTTACTGGGAGAAAATTTTGCATTCACAATCCCCACATGGTCAGGCTGTGGAATACAACAATTATCTAACATACTTCCTCCAATCAACACCTTTCTTTCAAAACAAAGGTGTGTTCAATACAGTACATGTTTATGTTACAGACAACCTGATTGGTTAGATTTGTTGGTATGGAAAGCATTAGTTGTTTATATTACTGTTATAATGAATATGAAAAAGAAGTAAGTTTCGAAATATTATGAAATGTATTACTAAAACAGAAAGTCTCTCTAGAACTTCTGTGACTGGTCAAATCAAAGCTGAGCAGACAGCATTTGAAAAATAAAATTGTAAATTAGATCAAAAATATCGCTTAAATTAAGACAACACTTGCTTTGAGTGATTGACCCGTACGTAGGATTTAATCCTTTGCCCTTAAGCAGAAGGTTTCAAGAACCCTTGCAGCAGACGCAATTTGAAACCATTGTGAGAAAATGATAATTTGCCTATCATAAGCAAATTATTTATTTGTAACAATCTATCTAAACTGAATTGATTAGTTATGCTGTTCTAGGGGTATTTCTGCAACTTTTACAGTATAATATGGTCTGCTGCAGCAAACACATAGTGCCACACAGTTAAGATATCAATGTCAAAGACGGGCACATTAAAATGAGTATTTTGGGGTGTAAAAAGGCTATCTGAGTAATACAGTGGTATGCTGCAATATTATATATTCCTGTGCATGGCAACAAAAGTGCATGGCAACAGAGACATCTGTATATGGATGAATAGAAAAGGAATAATGATAGAAAGAGAGGATGTATTGGGGGAATATAAAAATACAGTTGGAACACCATGAAATGTTATTCAGAATCCCAAGACGTGCTTAAAATCACAGGGGTTTATAGTGATCCTTGGGTCAGAGCTATGTAATATATATACAAAAGATAATAGACCCCTGTGCTTAAAATAATGAAAGATTTTATTGATAAGATGATTCTGCGGTAAATCTCAATGTTGTTGGTAGCCTCACAGCAGAAGGAAATCTTCACATGTGAATGTCTATTTCTTCGTTTATATTGATTTCTCATTCCATCAAGATTATCTAGTTTATTTTGCAAACTGCAGCTCATAATGACAGAGGGAGACCCCACAACTGCCCACAAGGGCTTGTCAAGCCAGGTAGAACCATCGGCATTCTATATGTCAATCAGAAAACTACAGTCTAACTTGTGTTAAGCAGCCACCCTTTTAAGCAGCCAACCTGCCTGCCTTAAACAGCCACTACAGAAAGTCCCATTGTTAGATTTATAGTGTAAATCAATTTGTGTTAAGCAGCCAGCCTGTCTTAAACAGCCAATTTACTCTGTCCCATTGGCTGGCCTCTTAACACAAGTTTGACTGTACCTCTCAGGGGTGGCAAAAACCAATGGTCAGTATAAACCAGCTTGTTCAAAGGCCTTATCAAACAAGATAAATTTTACTGAAATAAACTATATAACCAGTACACAGAGAGGTGCAGAAAAGGACTGGAAATTTATGGACAAACAAATCAAAATCAAATTTCCCCACACCTGCCTCTCATGAAAATCGAAATGCTTTCACACGAATTTGAATCCATGCAGAGAAGAGCAACGTGAATTCAAGTTCTATTCTTTAACAACAAGGCAGCAGAGACCCCCTTCCCACGTAAAAACATTAACAAAAAGGTCCAAATATTGAGTTAATCCATTACATGACAATAACGACATTTAGTTTAAACTTATTTATTTTACATCGATTGTGACGGAGGCTTGAAGCTTATCAAATTCATCCTCGATGACTACTTCCTGGTTACTGCACCTGAACTTGCGCCGACATTTGACCAGTAAGTTTCTGGAATTCATTGTGGGAAAAGGAGAAATTGCTTTTAACAAGCAATTTCTCCTTTTCCCACAATGTTTTCAGTCCTATCAGAAGATGGTTTTACAATTTCATAACATTCTGAAATGTCGTCTGCAAACTCTTTCAATTTGGGACAGTCAAACTTTTGGTGTTTGGTAAAGGGTTGAACTATGACTTATACAGGAGCAGGAAAAGCATTAAATGCGCAATGTAATGGATACTTTAAAGGGAGGATATATGAATAAGTTGTTCTCACCATTTCTTCTCTCAGGTGTAAATAGTGTGTGCAAAGCATTCGAATACCCAGTCTAGAAACAAGGGTCCTATCAAGAAACATTCGTATATCATCATTCTGAAACAAAAAGTAAAAAAATCGAATGAATAAATGAAATTACAACTAAGAAAGATAAGGTAACAATTTTGGTAGTCTAGAAATATTTTTTTCATCTAGGATTGTACATGTTTCATCAGGTTGGGATAAGTTGGTTTATTAAATCATAACATTTCCAAAACGCTCATCACAATCCTTTTCTTAAGGGTAGTCTTCAAAAATGCTGCGTTTAGACAACTTTTATGGGCGCAAAGGGCTGTTTTTTTTAGAATTGGGAAAAGGTCCAGTCCTGTTAGTTGTGGGAAAACATCTTTCATGAAATTGATGAATCGGGGAACCAACAAGCTGGTATGATTTTAAATTTTTGGGAAAGCTCCATGATCTTAAAATAATTTTCAATTTGGAAGGTGCCTTTATTTGTCCCTGTTATATGATGTGAAAAAGCCTTAATGGAACCAGGGTATTTTCTCATTATATATCAGGGGCCCATTAAAGGCACCTTCCCAATTGGAAATTTCTTTAAAATCATGCAGTTTTCCCAAAAATTCAAAGTCATACCGGCTTTTTGACTTCCCAATTCAGCAATGTCAGCGATATTTCCCAAATTCAACAGGCTTGGGTCTCTTCCCAATTCAGAGAAAAAAGCTCTATAAAGGATATAGGGATTTGAGAAGAAATGCAGAACTTTGCTAGTTAAACAAGCCTCCCTTTCTGAGTTTAGACATACATGTACTTACATTGATATGTTTTGTGCACTGAGAGAATCCTTCAGCCAGTTTGTTGATCACATCCATGTGTTTTTTAAATAGTGTGGAGACAAGTTGGGCGTATTTCTCTTCATCTGCCACACTATGAATCTGAAACCAGAAGAATGATTATTAATGGTCAAACTTCATAAACAAGCTACTAGAATTGCCTTTATAAACAATATGCCATAGTTCAAGGTATATAACTCTTGAGTGTGCATTTTCTGTCTTGCACATGATCAATTCTTGATATTAATATATTTGAGTTCAAAGCCAGACTATCAGCAAAAAAAACCTCGTCCATGATTTTTTCTAAAATGTGTTTCATATCACGTCAACGTTATTTCCGCTATGGTTTGATACCCAACACTTTACGATGAAGGCCCAAAACTAAACGTCGGGCAGAACAATTGGCACTCTGTTTGTCAGTAGGGAGACTTTTATCTCATAACTTTTGCATTGAAACTCAAACATTTCTCCAAATCATTGTTACTTAAGTCTTCTGTTACATACAGTAAAGACATCATTATAAATGTTTGATAAGGGAAAATTTTGGAAAGTATAAGATTAAAGAGTGGGTTTAGTCATAACACAACTTACCTCTGGAAATTCATATAATTCTTGAAAAGACTCCTTGTACATATCAGTCTGAAATAAAAGAACCAATGTTGAAGGTTCAGTCAATAATTGATATGGTTTTAACCCTTTACCAAACAATAACAACATTTAATAACTTTGTTACAGACCACTCTGGAAAACATTGTGGGAAAAGGAGAAATTGCTCGCTATAAACAATTTCTCATTTTCCCACAAGGTTTTCTGCTCTATCTGAAGAATATTTTTTAATTTCATCACATTTTGAAACGTCGTCTGAAAACTCTTTCAATTTGGGACAGTTAAAAACTTGTAGTTTGGGAAAGGGTTAGAAGTACTACCTCACAGATTAGCATTTCAACTTTTCAAAATGAATTGCCTTTTACCGATATAATGACAGCATAGATTTCCAAAGTAACATAGAACTAGGTTATTGACAGCCTTCCAACCCTGATCATACTCAAACAGAAAAGATATAGAACATTAATTTTACACTGCAGATATTGCAAACTGTTTAAACAGGTTTATTGGTAACAACAGTTTAAACTTAAGATTAGAATTTGTATTTCTAGAGACCATCGTCACATTGGTCTCTGGAAACATTCAACCACTCTTGTTAAGTAACCCTAGTTAGATGCCCAAGAAAAAAATCCTTTGTTTATGTAAAGATCTCAAATTTTGAAACACGCACACACAAGAAACTAATATGTCGTTGTTTGACTGAACCAGAATGCATATTTGTCCTTTTGTTACAATATTACATACTTTAAGTTTTTTGGGCGATTCTTTTTGTTTTCTTCACTCAGGTTCATGCAGACATCTATAACTGGTTTATACACAGGGGCAAGGTAAAGATTTCTTATTAACTAACATTATCATAAATATCTCATTCAAACATATGTAATTGATAAGTAACGGTTTGAAGGTGTTTGTTCACAGAAGAGAAAATTGACAGTCAAAATAAAGTGTTGGTTGAAACAATACAGTTTTTGTACTATTAAGTATGTCCTGTTTCTATGCAGTAGATCTCAAAAGTGTTGTCTCAATTTTGGATTAAAATTCATGTTAATTGACTGTATACACATTTTAAAGAGTTAAAACAATCTAATTTGCTAACAATGACTATTCTTCAGTGCATATCATATAACAATTCAGCTGTTGAAGATTTTAAAGAATTTTTTTTAACTTCCAAATTTCCTCACATCTGTGAACAAGTACCTTTAAACACATTCTCTAAATAACATCTTTCATGATGACAGCAGCAATCTCTATAAACATACAAGTCAAGCCTATCAGGCTTATGTCACAAATGTTTACATTGTCATACTTCTAGAAATAGAACAGGTAAGGTTGGGCTTTCTTTAACCCTTTACCAAACGCCAAATTTTCGACTGTCCCAAATTGAAAGCGTTTGCAGACGACATTTCAAAATGTGATAAATTAAAACTTCCGATACGCCAGAAAGCATTGTTGGAAAAGCAGAAATGGCTCGTTACGAGCCATTTCTCCTTTTCCCACAATGTTTACCAGAGTCGTCTGCAAATGCTGGTCAAATGTCGTTATTGTTTGGTAATTGGTTAAGATATGCAGGAAAAAATATAAACATTTTCCACCTGTTCATTTTCTCTCACAGCTTGGTTGTTGTACTCAGATGTAAGAAAAATGTCAACATTTTCCACCTGTGCATTTTCTCTCAGTTGTGTTCATAAGCATGCTTGGTCATTTATCATAATAACTCCATGTTGTTGGTATTAAATCATCAATTGTTTACTGCTTTGAGAAATCTCCAAAGAGTGCATGGTTAATAACATAAGTATTGGTAAGGGACAAAAAAACTTGGAAAAGAACCAAATATTTGACTGTATCCAGATAAATTAGTGCTGTTGATACAGAGATAAAGGAATAAGTACAAAAAGGCAATAAGAAAAAAGTGTACCATTGGCTCTGACTCGGGTGATCCAAACTATATCTGTGTTACAGCTTGGAGGCACTATGCGATAAAAACGGGTCAGCATTTCTCCTCTGGGTCAGAGGGAACCAATAGACAACGAGAATTAAAAAAGTGGACCAGTCATAATACCCAAATAATCAATGGATTATTGCTCTGATGCGTTTTGATAATGAATGCATCCAGACGTTGCACGAAATATCTACGCCTGGATGAATTGAACTACCATTGGCTCTCGATAAAACAAGATTCTAAGCTTCTCTGAAGCCATCGTACCTTAACATCACCATATATATAATTTATTTGTTTGCTATGGGTTTACATCTTATCGACAGTACTTCAGTTATATTGTGTTGCCCCCCTCATCATGGATGGAGGAAGACCCCATGATTAATTGTCCAGAACGGCTTGCGAAGTTGGGGAGAACCACTGAAATTCTGTAAGTCTGCTTGGAGACTACCCCTCCTTAAGTCTTTATTTACTCATATCATGCTTTGATCCCACATGAAGAGGGTCCATGTAATTTCAAATTCTGTATTCTAAACACAGTAGGTCATTTAAGGCAAGAAGCAAGTGATTTTACATAGATCAGATACTACAAACTATCATGAGCAAATTCCTCTTTTGTCTCAATGTTTTAAGATATTTCTCCTTTGACCACTTATCTATTATGAGTAATATGTCAATAACACTGACGATAATCTATGAAAAACTGCAAATGTAATCTACCCTCAATTCATTCTGACAAAAGAAGAATTCAGTTCATATGATCATTTTACTCCAATGTTTTCAAATATCATCCACTGCAAAGCTATTAAGTTGTATTTGTCTGATGAGAATGAATTTATTCAACTGCAAAACTGTCTTACGTAAATGAGAAGTGTGCGCAGTGAAAGAGATTTAATTAACATGCAGGCGTGGGCCGTTAGTGCAGTCTTATGCATTCACAAATAATGTTAACCCTTATGGTGTTGGAAACGATTTCATGTTTATGCTTATGCAAACAAGTTAAATCACAGGCCAGCTGCCAAGTAAATTGGCAGCTGGCCTGTGATCTAATCTGTTTGCTACTCTGAGTATCTTTCCTCATCCAACTTAAGCAGATATTTCAGGTTTTGGAAAGCACAAGACACAAAAATCTATTTTTAGAAAATTACCATGCATTCTAAGGGTTAAATGTATATATATGAACAACAAGTTACATCATCTAGAGATTCAAATCTGAGGCTTATTTCTTAGGCTTTACAAACCCCTTCATGGGAATAGTTTGACATTGTGTCTGGTCCAAATTGAAAGCAATAGTGTACGAAATTAAAAACAGCTTTTTATTCAGTTATGTAAGGGGTTTCCTGGATCACCAGTAGTCGACTCGGGCTCTGAAGTTACTTGCAAAAAGTAAGTCCCACGAAACCAGCGGAGTCAGTTGGGCTCAAACCCGGGACCCCCTGGTTCTAAGTCCGCCACCTTAACCAATGCCTCAGCAGGACTCTAGGCTTTACTCCTTCATGTTATTCTTTTGTGGCTGGTCCAAATCCAAAGCAATTGCAGACGACAATAAAAAGGTTAAAAATTAGAATGTTCTTTGTGATTCTAGGAGAATACAAACTAGACAAAAGTAACAATTTCTCATGTAAAGCATTTTCTACTTTTGTCACAATGGTTTCTTAAATTTTTTAAAGAGGGTAAGGCTTAACCTATTCCTCCATTATACTGCTATTTTACACAACCAGAAGACTTCAGACACTACTGCCACAAACGGATAAATTGCTCCTTAAGAACAATTAATCCTTCTACCAAAATGGTTTCTGCCTAATATCTTAAAGAACATACAGTTTTTTTCTTGCTATTTTTCTTGTCAGCTGTTGCTGCTTTCAATTCGGACCAAATAAATTGGCGGCTGGCCTGTGATTCAACCTGTTTTCTACTCTGCGTATCTTTCCTAATCAAATTTAAGCAGATATTTAAAGTTTTGGAAAGCAGACAACACAAAAATCTATTTTTAGAAAATTACCCAGCATTCTAAGGGTAAACCACTGGGCCATGCAGGACCCATGCGTAAAAAATACAAAATATCCATGAGGTAATGTATTACAGTAGCTAATGTTCAGTGCATCAAGTTTTATGAGGGCCTCAGGCTATAAGCCCTCTAATCAGCAATGTAAACCATCACATAAGCTCTCGACATGTACAGAGATTTCATCATTTGTCCAATATCAACCCGTAGCTTTATTAACCCTTTACCAAACGACAAATTTTCGACTGTCCCAATTTGAAAGAGTTTGCAGACGAAATTTCAAAATGCGATGTAATTGAAAAGTTATCTTCTGATAGAGCAGAAAACATTGTGGGAAAAGGTGAAATTGCTTGTCAAGAGCAATTTCTCTTTTTCCCACAATGTTTTCTAGAATCGTCTGCAACAAACTGGTCAAATATCGTTATTGTTTGGTTATGGGTTAAAAAGCCTTGTCAGCCAGGTGGGTAGCATGTCCATTTGTATGGTGTTTAACGCTGTATCAACAATTTTTTAGTTACGTAATGGCTTTCCTGGATCAACCAGTTCAAGGCTAGGGCTCTGAAAAGACTTGCCAAAGGTCGTGACATGTCTGACTTTAAATTCAAAGTATCTAAGATAAAGACCCAGCTCTACAAATTGTATTTCTTATGCTTCATTAATTCAATGCAGCATGATTTATTTGTCTCTAACAGTAACCACAGATCCATTATGTTAATGTTGGAATCAGTCAGTGGTTTGAAAGGATATGGTGAAGTACTTATTTATTTGTATGGTGTTAAACACTGTATCAACAATTTTTCAGTTATGTTACAGGTTTCCTGGATCCATCAGTATTAGGCTAGGGCTCTGAATTGACTTGCCAAAGGTCACTCTCATGAAACCAGAAGTGTCAGTGGGGCTCGAACCCAGGAGCCCCGAATTTTAAGTCTGCCACCACTGGGCTCCTTTTTTATATATTGTCTAAACACTCTATTGTGGGTACTCAAAGAGACAAACACTATATTGTGGGTACTCAAAGAGACATACCCTTAAAAGACTCTACACCCTTTATCTAGAGCACTTTGAACAGCTTGGGATATGATCCATAAGAACAGAAGGGTCTAAATTAAGAAAACGTAGGAGCTTTTTGAGGTGAATAAACTTTACTTGACAGTTCTGTTGTAGATATAGCCTAATTGTCTTTAACCCATTACTTCATTAAACCCTGCCACAGAACACTTTAGAAACCAGTTTAGTTATGTGTAGTTTAAACTTGAGTATTTTACAATGTACATCGATTGTGAAACAAGTTCTTACAGCTTAGACTAATCACTCTCCATTCTGCTTCCTGGATACAGAACCTGGGGCCCGTTTTACTAAACAACTTACGGAAAATGTTTGCGTAAGTCATAATTGATAAACATGGATAGTATCTTCAATGAAAGTACAATGTTGCAATGTGGCACTTTATTGGAAGCGTCTCGGAGATTCCAATGATGTGTCACTTTGCAATATTGCTTTGTCCAATATTGAAATAAGAGGAATTGTTGTTTTAAACTTACGCAAATCTTAAGCGTAAACTGTTTAGTAAAACCGTACCCAGTACTTGTGTAGAATGTGGATTAATGAAAGGTCGCAAGGCAAATCCCGCTGCTAACAGAATTAAGTAAGAAACCAGTGAGACAGAAATAGATTGCTCATTAGGGGAATTGAGGGTAATTTATACTTTGGTTACAGTGTTTTCTACAGACATGTGTGTCTGGTGTGTCAAAGTGAGGTAGTATGCAGGTATGGGGTTAATCAATAAATGCTCATTAAAATGCAATTGCACAAGTGATTAATGTTAAGAAACTACTTTAAACTACATAATAGTTATACAAATGGCTATGCTCTGTTCTGCTTATTTCATTCTTTGATTTTTAGGAGGTATGCTTTCATTCTTAATTCTTTCTCCTAAAGTAAATCTTTGTGAGAGTGTCTATAGCCCTTTATTAAACTTTATTCAAAAAATAATTTTATTCATGATTCATGATGACAAACTGATCTTGGAAAAAGTCCAAGTTATAGCAAAATTTATGAAGTTGGTAAAATTATTATGTAAGAATATAACCTTACAAATGTATCTGCAAAAACATTTTGACAAAAACTTCTATAGTTCATTTTTAGTTTAGTTGATAAACATAATTATGTCAGTTTTGTCCATAAACAGAAGAGTATATAAAAAAGAAACCAAAAACATTGTAACACTTTCATATCAATTTTTTTCAAACAACTTCCATGTTTTCATATATGATATTTGTTTTCAAACCTTAATAAAAACACAAAATTTCTCTGTTTAGGTTTTATATTTAGCAAACATTCTATCAGTTATGTGATGTCGTACTCAACTGCTCATGGGGTCCGGTCAAGCCGGATAGAACCATTCCCATTCTGTCAGTCAATCAGGACTCGGACCCATGCGAAGAGGAGTCAATTGATTTCAAAGTCAGTACTTTAACCACATTAGGCCATGTATTCTCTTCATTTCTTATAACTGAACATCACCAAAGGGACATATGATACTCTATGAGTTTTGTTTGAAATATTTTTTTGTCCTTAATTAAACAAACTGAGGCGAGTAGGCGAACATATTTACATTACTTGTTTTACAGCCCAATGACAGGAGTTTTCCAAACATATATCAAGGGTTCAATGCAAGACTATAGAAAGTGCTTCACAAACATGAAGCACTTACTATAGTATTGCTTTGAACCCTCGATAACTCTACGATCAGTAGACTTTAAAACATACATTCCACTCTATGACCTGTAGACCAGTTTTTGATGTCCTACATTTGATATATTTTGACACCATTTTGGCACTCGAGCAACCTATTTCTTCAACCATCAGTATCTTTCATGTACAGACCAGACGTTAAACAATGATGCTGGGGGTTTTGCCTGGCTAAGTGGTTATGATGGGGTTCTTAGAATTAGGGAGTCCTAGGTTCGAACCCACAGGTACCACTGCTTTCATTGAAGTGCTTTTTGGCAAGACACTTCAGAGCCATAGCCTAGTACTGGTGAATCCAAGAAAGCCATAACATAGCTGAACATTTGTTATAAGAGCGTTTTCCCAATTTAAAATAAGTCAAACAAACAAAACAATGGTGTAAAAGGTTTTCTGCAGTAGTTAGCTACAGCTGTTACTTAAAACTTAACTTTATGCATTTGCATACTCACGCACACATTAACCGACATATCCAGGGTTCAGTGTAAGACTGTAGTACTTACTTCAATCTTGCACTGAACCCTCGAAATACTCAGTCTGCTTAGAATCCAGTGTTAGACCTTTAGAATCATTGAGGCAGTGACAGAACAAGGGCTGATTTTACTGTCAAAATATCTACAAGCATTATCAAAACCCGAAATGTCACCAGTCTTTCATATCTAATTTCTTTCTGTCTGCTTTTGATTTCAATATGGAAGCATCCCAGAACTACACATTGACTTACAACTTGCTAGAAGATTGTTGTACAATATTGTGTTCAATTTGGTATAACTTGAAGGGGTGGAAAAATCCATAGTCTGTATTGCCCAGCTTTTCCAAAAAGATTTGGCATTGACCAACAAGTAATTCAAAATCAGATTCCTCCATCCCTGACCCCTGTATCAATATTACAGTTTATAGTTGAACAAAAACAAAAACATCCAACCATTTTCATGCTAGGAAAAAGACTGTATGCTTTACCCTTTAAGTTTGGCCGATTCCATAAAGTTTATTCATAATTACTAAACATTGCAGACTTACCACTTCCTGTATGTTGGGATTGGATCCGACACAGTATGGCAGTCGCATGAAACTTTCAATCCTGTGGGCTAATCGCACTGGAAGCTCTTTGTGGAGAAATTTAGCTGTTCTCTGAAACATCAATAAATGAATGTTTTAAGGCACATCAACAGCTACGGTCATTTAGTGCGCATGATGATGATGTGGATATACGTATATCACAAAGTAATTGGTTTAAGAAAAATAAATAACAATTTGTAATCAATGAAAAGTTAATTAGTCGTCAATTAGTAATCAATCAACAACAGGTATTTATTACTAACATAAACATGGATAAGTGAGCTACAATGATACAGAGTTAAAGCTTAAGCCTCTGGCAGCAATGGTCCTGGGTACCGTTTTACTGAACAACTTACGGAAAATGTTTGCTTAAGTCATAATTGATTAACATGGATAATATCTTCAATGAAAGTACAATATTGCAATGTGACACGTCATTGGAAGCGTCTCGGAGAGACGATTCCAATGATGTGTTACTTTGCAATATTGCTTTGCCAAATATTGAAATAAAAGGACTTGTTGTTTTAGAGTTACGCAAATCTTAAGCGTAAACTGTTTAGTAAAACGGGCCCCTGGGTTAGATCCCCTAGTAGCAAGGTGAAATTGCAGAAATTGGCACAAGTACTATGCATGTAACCAAGAAGCAATCAATGAGTGTGAATTCAGCAACAATGGAAGAGGATCCCAAGCTTAACTACCCACAAGAGCTGGTCAACCTGGGTAGAACCATCATCATTCTGTTGTCAGCTGTAAGACTATGTCTCATAAAACTTCAAAACTACTTTGACAGGGATTTGAACCCTTGTAAAGAAGGACCTGTGTGATTTCTTATTCAGTACTCTAACCACTAGGCCATGGAGGCCCCTTCCACTTCTATTGTAAGCCAGGAAACTACCTCTCAATAAAATATGAATTGATCCCATGTAGAGAAGGGGCATGCAACATCCAATTTAAAACTGTAACCCCTTCAAGCTCTTCACCGAACCCACCATTGCTAAATTTACCCCTGACAAAACAAAAATACTTACAAGTGAAATGTCTCGTGTCTTCCCGGTCTGAAGAAGGACGGATGGTTTAACTCTGTGTGACGCCTGAAAATATTCAAGATAAGCTTTAATGAATGGCAAACATATTCAATTTTTGTTCATAAATTCTTACTAGGGCCATTTATTTCATAACAAGGGTTCAATGCAAGACTATAGTAAGTGCTTCACATTTATGAAGGACTTTCCATAGACTTGTATTAATCCCTCAAAACACCAAAGTTGTAAAATGTTTGAAGCAGAAGTCTTCAGAAACAATTGTGACATAAAAAGAACTGCATGAGACATTTCTCCTTTTGTCAAAAAATGTCCTTACATTATGGAAATGCTTCTTTAAGAAAAAGTGTAGTTATTTCCTGCTGTTGCTTTTAACTAAAACCCTATAAAAAGTACCACACTATGGAAAGAAATATGGAATTCTAAAATCGTTTACATAATGGATGTCCTGAAATAAACATTAAGGTCTTTTATTTTCTTAGATATATGAATAACATCTAAAGGGTCCTATCATTTTACATATGTTTTTCATTTATTTACAAATCCATACCTCATATTCAATAACATGAGCATAGAATTAGTAAAAAAACTTTTTGATCACATTTTGGATTACACAGCATATAAACAAGCACCTTGCATAATTAGCGGGTTCACAATCGGAACTACTCAGGTATTTCCGTGCGCTGTGAAATATAACTCGAAATTGTTGTTTTGACACAGGGTCTTCCCCAGGATTTTTTTCAGGCGCTGGGGAGGATGGGGGAGGGTCAAGGGAGGGGGTCATCCCCCTCCCTTTTCGATTTTTTTTATATATGTGTACCAAAATGGTGAGTTTTAAGGTATGTTGTGAAAATAAAAGACAAAAGAAAGTGTCCCATAATATATTTAAATCAACACATTTGCTAGACAAAAAAAATGAGTGATAGTCTACAAAATTAAATTTTCAAAACTCCATATACAGTACTTCAATGTGCATTTCTATTTTGAATACTCTACTTCTTATTGGATTTGCTTTGAACCATTCATCCTGAGCTTTATTAAATTGGAAATTCTGTAAGTCTAGAGGACATGCATGCTGAATCCCTTTAACAGTCTGAAATGAAAATGTGAACCTCTATTATTATTATCTTTCAGACACATCTTGAATCAGAAGTATATAGAAGTGTTGAGCAACATCCCATTTAAACAAAATATGTCCAATTGGTGTCACAGCCTCCCCCTCACATTTAATAGATTTATTCAAGGACATGTATCCATCTGGTCAATATGGAGTACCAATGTGATTCTCATAGCCAAGAGCGTATGGGCTCTCGAGAACCATTGTCCCCATTCAGCATAGATCTTTGTTGACATATAAATTAAATCACAAACATGATTTATTATTTATCGTATTCTTCATGTCAGAGTACTGTGAAGGTTGCAAGAAGACTACATCAAAATGAATAGTGTTTTCATAGGTGCAAAGCAAAACAAAATTATGAAAAACTAGATCAATCATAGAAGCATCCAACTATTTTACAAAATTAAGAATGTTTCCATGACAAGCTAGATGTTTTCCTTCGTTAAAGTTTATAACAAACTTTTTCTGACATCCTGTGTTACTTCATGTCAGTTGTTAATTCTAAAGAACCATAACACCATACTACATGTATATTATTTAAGTATTGAGTATTGCAGCCAGTTTTTATCCTTTATCGAATATCATCTGATGGCTTACAAGTGAAAATTCTCCATCAGTACTATTATTACAGCCTTACTTAAACAGAAATGTTCTTTTTAAACAACTCACACAAATCCATAAGTGGCATGCAACTAATGGTTTGAGTGAGTTTTATTCATCAACCAGTGAAGATTCCTGAAGGCAGCCATACGGCTTGGAGGATCAAGCTTATTTGAACTTTGATACAGGATTCCTATGTCTGGAGGTCTGGAGGCTGGTCAAAGTCTTTTTGCTTCTTTGTGCTTGCGTCTTTTCATGTCAGGTAACATAGTCATGACTAGCCAAATACATAGCAATCTGCATGTCTACCGAAATGCCTTTTACAATGGGGCATCACTAGGAATTTGTTAAATTATTTCTCACTAGTCTATTCATTAAAAAAAGACAAGTTCATAGATAATCATGGTGTCACAAATTATTATTTTGTATGCAACATTTGACTCTCTGTCAACAGTATTTTATGTATTGTATACGGGTTTTCTGGGATTCACAGTACGAGACTAGGGCTCTGTCATGTCTTGCCTGAAGGATCAAACCAAAACTCCAAGTTACAATTCCTTCACCTTAACCACTTGGAGGTTTGTTCATTGTTTAACAAAGTGAACATGACTATAGCTACAGTGTCAATACCTGTAGACATTTTTGCATACAAGAGGCACTTAACACATAGTCCTCATATTATAAAATTGTTCGTAAGAAATTCCAGAAATGAGGAGCTTGCTCAGGTTCACTTGGTGTATTTGTCACATTGAGCTCAACAAGTATTTTGACGTTTGAAAAATTACGTTATGCCTGAGCCCACCAGATGATCATTTCATCTCAGCGGTTTATGTATACAGATACTACAAAACCGGTTTTGGGCATATTTATAGTGAAACTAAGTTGCCGAGGAACTGAATTTTATAACTTACCCGTTCAAAATAATTCGATGTGAAGAAAGATATTGCCGGATGCAAAACTTTCTCAATATTTCCCGATCACGTCATATTAGTTTGTCTAATAACTTACCATGACAAACCAAGGAAACCGGCGATGTGGAGATGGATGTCTGAATCAGGTGTTTTCACATAAAACTCCCGTCTATAGTATCATAGAAAGTGACAGAAGCCATGTCAACTAAGTAAAGTCTATTTCTCACTCCAAGTGCGATCTTTTAACACCCATCATAGATCTTTCCTTTTAGGACAAAGCACGTGCCATAACGCCAATACACACGCTCATGTCTGTACCTATGACGACGTCGCATAAACCGAGTGTGTCAACGCCTATCGACTTTTTTATCAGCTGTTAGTTACTACTTTATAGACTGGCGGTTTATCTAGAATATACTGCCATTGACGTTGACTCCATTTGGGGTCAATTTAAAGCGCTGCGGACACATTTGGAGCGCCGCGGGAGTCAGCTAAGGCGCCGCGGGAGTGCTTATTTTGAAAGTCAAGCGCAGCGGAGCCGCGGCGCTTTAGGGGGCTGGGGAAGACCCTGTAGACATGTATAGTTGTTTCCTCAATCAAATTTAACGACTTTTTAGATTTCACATTTAAGATCTATTTTTAAAAACGAAAATAAAGTGACGTCATTCTGGCGGGAAACAATATGGCGTCATCCATCCCTATTATTTCAGTTGTTTTCATTGGATAAACCTGATGTGTTCAGATTGGCGGGTTCAATGCAAACCTATAGTAAGTGCTTCACAAACATGAAGCACTTACTATAGTCTTGAATTGAACCCTCAAATTATCTTATATGAGACTTTTATCTAACTTGGAAACTGAGAAGCAAACTCTGTGTAACAGGAGAGGATATTACTACACTATGACCAAAGGTGAAAGTGCTCAAGAGGGTATTAATCTCCTATCACAATGTCAATAACTTCCTCTCTATTTGAGTAGGTGATTGTCATTTGCTCAGTTCTATCATTACTATCTTTTTACACATCAAATTAAGACAGCCAACATCCAATAAAGCCGTAAACAAGAAAAATGTAAAATTTTCTTGCTAAAGTTTGTCATCTGCTGTTGCCTACAATTAAGGCCAGTCACGCTGGGGATTATGGGAAGGATAATTATTGGTTATCACTCGAGGTCGGCATGTAACATCCTAGTATGTGACCTCTCAACCTTTAAGTGTTTTCACTTTCTTTGGATTACTTTATAAAACATGCTGCCCCATGTACACATACCTTTAACCTCCTCAAACACCAAAATGTGGTGTGAGTGTTTTATTGTCCAGATTGGGATAAGTCATTTAGAATCATGTTCTTCTTGTAGGATAAAAAATTGAAATTTGAAGAGAATAATTGCTCATATCAGGCCGCAGCTATTGTTAAGGATGCTTAATCCTGAAAATCATTACTTGAAGCCTGAATTCAAACATCTTCAATATAAACAAAGAAGGAAAATATAATATCTCAATGCCTGAAATCAGGACCAGGCCTGAAATTTAGCAGGCCTGTCATATAGGGAATAACGTATTTTTTAATGTCAATTCTAATAATTTTCTTTTGATAGAAAAAAGAATTTGAAACTGGATAAGGAGAAATTACACATATGAGCAATAATTCGCCTTTATAATTTTCTTTTTTTGACAACAAAAGTTTCATCGCTATAAAAAATCATCTTCAACTCTGAACTGTGGCATTTTCCCTTCAACGATACACACGGTGGAAACGTTAGTATGGCCGTCTCTGAAAAGATTCATGCAACCTGGATCCTCCTAAAAATCAAAGGTTCAGCTCAAGATTAAAGTAAGTCCTTCACAAATGTGGAGCACTTACAATAAAATTGCACTGAATTCTTAACATTAAAGGATTCAATATATAAAGGGTTCAATGAAATACTAGCAAGTCCTCCATACATGAAGCACTTACGATAGTCTGGCTCTGAATTTTCAATATTGAAGGTTTCAACATATTTAGGCCAAATTAGGGTTCAATGAAAGACTAGTAAGTCCTTCACAAATGTGAAAGAAGCACTTACTATAGCCTTGCAGTGAACCCTCCAAATGACAATTGGAAGAAGTCATGGTTCACTAAAGCAGAATCGTGCATTCCTTCGGAGATTTCAAACAGCTTTGTTTAACGAGTTACCTAAGTGGGCCACATGTTATTTTTTATAAAGGTTCAAGGTTACTAACTGGTTCACTCTGTCATGGCTATGAAATGAAATCACAACTTTGGCCCTTTCCCAAACAACAAATTTTCGACTGTCCCAAATTGAAAGAGTTTGCAGACGACATTTCAAAATGTGATGAAATTGAACAATATTCTTCAGAAAGAGCAGAAAACCTTGTGGGAAAAGGAAAAATTGCTTGTTACGAGCAATTTCTCCTTTTCCCACATTGTCTTCTAAACTCGTCTGCAACAAAGTCGTCAAATGTTGTGATTGTTTGTGAAAGGATTAAAAGCTGCTTGTTCAAATAATTATGAGAGGAAGTTTGAAGTCAAAATTCTATTTCTTTAAAACAGTACAACTGGACAAAATTAAGACAAAAGTTTTTCCTGAAGCATAATACAATGATAATAGTTTTAACTTAGTCTGAAGCAAACAATGCATTGTTTTCCATCATCTGCATGTCAAAATAACCAATTTAGGATTTGTGCAGGCTCTTAAGCTGTACCAACAACTTATGTTATGTGAAAGCCTCTCCTGGACTTACCATTATTAAACTACGACTATAAAGTGTTTGCCAAAGGACAATGCGATGAAACCAGAGGTACCAATGGGGCTTAAACCCAGTACCCCAAAGTTCAAAGACTGCCCTATAAACCACTGAGCCATGCAGGACTCTTAAAGTAGTCAAATAAGTAGCTATGGCATTCATAAACATTTAAAAACATGATTTGATTGATAACCTTTAATGACTTTTTTCAGTTGCATCGCAACAACATTTCCCTCATGCAAACTTAAACAAGCTAGTTGTACAGTCATTTAATACTAAGCTTAGAATAAATTGCGATTGTCCTGCCTTGCCCAAGGACACTTCAAGATGAACTAATCAGTTACTACAGAGACTGGGGAACTATGCCTGCCAGTCGCATCAACATTACACACAAGGCTCAACACACTCATGCAATCATCTACCAACACCAACAGGTGTTCAAAACAACAACAACATCATTTACCTATTAACTACCTTGAGATGACCATAGAGGTCAATTACTCCAGACCATTTATCCAGGGTTGTCATTAATATTTGGAGTAAGAGGCCAACTTTCGATTTCAGTAGGCTAATGAAGCAAACAACCAACAAAAAAAAGTGTTACTTATGACCACCTAACATATTTTTTGTTATTTGAGCCGACCAAAAAGTCATTTGAAGTGTACAAATTGGCCGGTGGCTGGCCCTTAATGACAACCCTGTCCATCATTAGTGCAAGAAGTTCATTGACCTGATATGACCCACAACTGAACCATAAATTACCTCACATGGCTATTTTTAGCTTTTTTAAACGGTTTGTTCATTCACACACGGAGTGATACAGCGATTTGAGTAATTGTTTACCCACCCATCCCATCTCACTGGCCGGCGAAATCTGATTTTGATCTACTTGTCTGTAAATACCAGATCTTCTTTGCATTTGTCCACATAATGGCTGTAGAGTAAATTTCAATGAGAAATCTCTCTTTTTTATGTTGTGGCTTTTGGACAAGCTGGGCAATACGGACAATTGATTTTGCCACCCCTGCCTCTTTGACATATCACTATCTTACGTACATGTACATGCATTTTACCACAGATTGGGCAGACAATTTTATAAAAACAACTTTGTGAAAAAAGAAGGATTTGCTCATTATG
This sequence comes from Cerastoderma edule, assembly GCA_947846245.1. Lineage (NCBI taxonomy): Eukaryota > Metazoa > Mollusca > Bivalvia > Cardiida > Cardiidae > Cerastoderma > Cerastoderma edule. The sequence goes on from OX401411.1 coordinate 35,395,072, forward strand.
AGTAATTTCTTCTTTTGTCTCAATGGTTTTTACTAAGTATCACATTATTTTAAAAAGATTTTGATTTTCATCACCTTTTCTTCTCAATTTTGACAGGTCAAAAAAATATTTCATGGGCCAGGGGGAAATAGGTTAAGCATATCTGAGCTATTACTTTTTTTGAATGTTTGAATGGTGTTTAATGCTCTATCAACAATTTTTCAGTTCTGTAACGGCTTTCCTGGATCCACCAAAACTAGGCTAGGTATACTTGTATTATTCTATGTGGGGTTAACAGCACTGTCATCAGTTTTTCAAGCATAAAACAGTTTTCTTGGAATTCACCAGTGTTAGGCTAGGGCTCTGAAGTGTCTTTCCAATGGACACTCCCATAAAGCCAGTGGAGGCTGTGGGGCTTGAACCTGACATCCAGATTTACAAGCCAATTAAACACCTTAACCACTGAAGGACTGGGCCATGAAGGACCCCATGCAAGTCACTTATCAAAGTGGCAAAGTATTTTTGTGAAGAAATGTATAATTGGTAAACAAACTTATAAAGCCATTTGAAAGAAAAGAAGATAATGCTCATAATAATGGAAAGGGTTTTATCTTCACTAGTCTATTATGCCTTAATGCTAACACTAGAGAATGTCTTTTTAGCAAAGCATTCTTATGAACAGCTGCATATTAAGTAAATGAACATCTTAACCCATTGGAATCTTTTTTTCCAATTATAACCTCATGTAAACAATTTCTACACTGCTCATGTTACTATTTGAGTCCACAATGCTTTGCTCTAAAGTAAGGACAAAAAGGGAACATTAGAAACAACAATCAATCAGGAAAGTGACATTTCATGTGTGGTGAAATCATTGTCCAAAAGCAAATATATGCTCATTATGAATATTTTTTCTCAAAGTGGTTCACAATTCTTTTGGAAAAGTTCCCTTACAACAAATGCATGTTTATGTGATATGTTATATCCTATATGACTTTAATTTATGTTCCTTTGCACAAATTGATGTAAATCATTTTCATGTTAGACAAATTTGAATTTTATCTATAGCAAACTTTTCCTTCAGAAAAATTATTTCAATCTGTTTCAATCAATTGTGAAAAATTGATAGATATCTTATGTCATTTTCTATATGATTAAGCCCTTTACAAAACAATAACACAATTTGACAAGTTTTTTACAGGCGTCACTGGAAAACATTGCAGGAAAAGGAGAAATTGCTCTTTATGAGCAATTTCTCCTTTTCCCACAATGTTTTCTACCCTATCAGAAGATTATTTTCCAACTTCATCACATTTTGAAATGTTGTCTGCAAACTCTTTCAATTTGGGACAGTAAAAAATTTGGCATTTGGTAAAGAGTTAAACACTCCCAGTTCCTAGTGAATACCTCTTGGAAAGTCTAGGCAATTCCAAAACCTTTAAAAACTGCTAGGTATCTTAAAGTGCCAAGGCATTAAATATTTTGGTCACCTTGACTAAGTCCCCAATTAAACACAAATTGTCATGACATTCAGTAGAATTTCAACACTTAGGAACATACCTTTTTAATTAAACAAGCACAGTTTAGAGACTTAATAGATAATATTTTAAGAAAAGGAAGATAAATCATTTCTATCAAACAAGCTTTTTCTGTTGCTTTCATTCAATACAAATTACCAGATCCAACCATATTAACCAATTCCCAAACAGTAACGACATTTAAACACTTTCTTGCTGACTACTCTGGAAAACATTGTGGGAAAAGGATAAATTGCTCAATAACGATTCCCACAATGTTTTCTACTCTTTCAAAAGTCTATTTTCAAAATTCATCACATTTTGAAATGTCGTCTGCAAACTCTTTCAACTTTGGACAGTCGAAAATTTGGTGTTTGGTAAAGGGTTAAGAGTGTAAAGTAAATTGTGGAAAAGAGAAAATGAATTCTTTTATTTTGTGTAGGATTATTTGCATGTCCATAAATCAAACCAAACAAAAGCCGCAGCTATTTATAGATAATGTGTGCGCTTTTTTACATTGCACTATTATGACAATTCTCAGATTAACAGATAACTATTAGTAAGACTAAACAGCTGTTTTCAAATAATTCGGTCGTTTTCAAATAATTCGGTCGAACAAGCGTTAGTGTCAGATCAAGAAACTTTAGGAAAATTTGACAGTGAGACAGAGAGAGAGAGATTAGATGTGTATTTCTATTGCTTCCCTTTCCTTTAAATCTTGTATCCTTGAAAATTTGTATAAGTGGTTTTGTGAGCACAGTTTGTTTATATGAGGTTTAACACCGTGTCAACAGAATCTCAGTTTTTTTACGGCTTTTCCTGGATTTCACCAGTTCCAGGCACTCTGCAGTGTCTTACGCCAAGGACACTCAGATGAAAAATGATGGTACCATACCCAGAGTAAATGAATTACTAAAAGTTTGTTTGTCAGTCTCAGATGGGTCAATCTCTTTTCTAAAGCAACGAGTCCAGACTAAAAGGTTTACTGCCCTGGATAACTTATAACTTTCATCATGTGACCCTATTTAGTGGGTACTCATTAGAAATGTCTAGTCAAGCCAATCCAAATGAGGGCAATTTTACAAATTAGCAGTCATCTAAGTCATTCAAATATTGGAACAAACATTAACAATAATCCTCCTTTTGGACAACTGTAGAATCCTGTTGATAGATTGTGGTCTTTTAATTTAAGGGTGAAGTTTGTGTGCCAAACTATTTATTCATTCTATATGGGTTTTATATGCCCAATTCAGAAAGATGGAGAAAGACTCAGTGGTAGTAAAATCAATGTTCCATATTTCCCAGCTTGTCCAAAGGCCTTAATAAACACAAAGTTTTGCATTTTCAAACAAGTAAATGAAAATCAGGTTATGCCACCCCTGACAATTCTATGAGTATATACAGAATCTGCGGATGCACAATGGTAAGCGCTGGGTCTAGATTCAAGATAACATAGGTTTGATTCCCAATGGTGGCCAACTAGTTCACCATGGAGTTTCTTTTGGCAAGACACATTTCCTAGCCTAAAACTAGCAAAATATCCAGGGAACATTTATGATAATGCTCAAGAATGAACCTTTTTCATTAATGAAATAACAAAAATATAGGAAGCAGGATTTGCTGTATATCAGGCTACAGAGTAGTAAGTGTGGATTATTGGGTAATGCTAGGCTCTTGAAGCTTTATCATTCCCCTCATTTCATTTCTTACAATGTTAAAAACAAAATGTATACAACTGTACACAAGAATCTTCTGTGGAGGACAGAGGTTCTGTGGGAAAGTGTGGACCTCAGGAAATGAGGGTCAAACTTTCAAATCCTGTGAGTAGCTCGTCAAAATGATTTGACATGAAGATTGCCTTTTTTTTTTTAATAGGACGATCTAATGTTGAAATTTCGTAGGCAATATTTGTGGGTTTTTTTAACCAAATTCATATTTTCGGATTTTTTAACACAAACTGGCCATTCAAAATCAATCAATTGATAAGACAAGATATGTAAAGTAAAGTTATATACCAACAAACATTGGCTTCAATTGCTGTTAAACAATTAAAAACCGCTAAATTGTCATATGAGTTTGGTTTTCGCACATCAAACCGTTGTTAAATCATTGTCCACACAGTGGTGAAAGGTGTTCACATGTCATTGTTCTGTTTCACCAAAGGAACTGCCTAGCAGTTCGAAATCATTTCTTTGAACTACTTAGTAACTTTGATATATTAGGTAGTATTAGCTTGATAAAAGACAAAATGAAGTTGTAAAAACTAATGAAGATCTAATGGTTTATTTGATTGAGGCACCCGATTGCGTCAAATTATTTTGACTAGTGAGAAGCAGAAACCATCTTGCAACCTTTCATTGATCCACAATTGGCGAGAGTACTGTTTATGTATCCAGAAAGCAGAATCCGGACTGATACACCTTAGTTGCAATACTTCTTTCACAATTGATGTAAAAGAAATGTGATTTAACTATCAAGCCAGGGTTGTCATTTACTTTTGGAGTAAGACTTAAAGAGGCCAACATTTGATCTGAGGAGGCCAATGAATCAAACACTCAACAAAAATTAGCAGTTACCGTAACTTGTGAACACTATCATATTTATTGTCATTTGAGCCAACGACAGTCATTTGAAATGGACGAATTGGGTGGCGGCCGACTCTTAATGACAACCCTGCATGCCCTACCCTTCCAATGGGCACAATGTTGACAATTTAGTGGTTACAAGATAGTAAGGAAGAGACATGAAACAAGTTTCAAATAAACAATACCTTGGCCGATGCCGCTTCTATAGCACTGGAAAGCGCACTTTGATTGTAGAAGGCATAACTGTGGTGATTTCCCGATGATCGACATCTTCTGTTGGACCGGAAGTTCAGCTGGCACGAGCCAAGAGAGCCGGCAGCGAGGCGAAGTGTCTGTACCGGTCTGCGGCCCGCTCGGAAACAGCTGATCGATGTCATCACGGCGCGAGGTTTACCAGGAGATTCGGGTCAAGTTCAGCAGTTCCGAACCATTTAATCCCGCGGTTTCTCGCTTAATAGAACACGAACTGAACTTTTTGTGTCTGTAGAGTGAGTATATTCGTAGAAAAGAGGTTCTTAGTGGACACATTACTTCGCACACCGTTGTGTTTTCAGTCTGAGAAAGATTTCGTACATGGCCTTGACCACCGGAAACTTGGCTGGTTCCTAATTTTTCGCTCCGAGTTAATTTCGTTCTACTATTGTTTCGTGATTTGGAAACACACCGCTTGACACCAAGGTCCACTGTATATCTAGACAGTTTCATTTCTACTCGGCGGAGAAACAATGAAAAACTATCCAAATACACTCAATTGAATAGATGCTGTATGTAAATACATGTTTAAAAGCATATCCGTTGCAAACATGTATATCAGATTAAGAATGATTTCCAAATCAAATGCAATGTATGTTTAACATGTAAGAAAATTCGTGGCCGCTTACCAGCCCAAAAATACTGAACCTTCGATGTTATGCCATAAAATTAAAAACCCAAACCCAATGAGATATGGGATAATAACTCAAAATGGACTAATTGCCAGTTAGTACTAAAACAAGTCAAAACGTCTCAAAGCAAATCAATTATTTCATAAATCTGAAACATTCTGATCCCAACAAGTAATGGGACAAGACGAAATGGTCCAATGCAAATGAGTAATGAGATGAGTTATAACAGCCAAATGTCAGGAGGTTTTGAGATAAATCAAAACTCCCCAATGCCAATCAGTTATGGGATAAACCAAAACAGCCAAATGTCGGGAGGTTATGAGATAAACCAAAACTGCCCAATGCCAATTAGTTATGGGATAAACCAAAGCAGTCCAATGTCGATCAGTTCTGGGATTAACCAAAACAGCCCAATGTTGATCAGTTATGGGATAAACCAAAACAGCCCAATGTCAATCAGTTATGAGATAAACCACAACAGCACAATGCCAATCAGTTATGGGATAAACCAAAACAGTCTCATGTCAATCAGTTATGGGATAAACCAAAACAGTCTCATGTCAATCAGTTATGGGATAAACCAAAATAGGCCAATGTCGATTAGTGATGTGATAAATCAAAACAGCCCATTGCCAATCAGTTACGGGATAAATCAAAACTACCCAATGCAAATCAGTTACGGGATAAACCAAGACATCCCAATGGCAAACAGTTATGGGATAAACCAAAACTGCCCAATGCAAATCAGTTACGGGATAAACCAAAACAGCCCAATTTCAATCCGTTATGGGATAAACCAAGACAGCCCAATGCCAATCAGTTATGGGATAAACCAAAACAGCCAAATACCAATCAGTTAAAGGATAAACCATAACAGCCCAATTCAAACAGTTATGGGATAAATCAAAACAGCCCAATGCCAATCAGTTATGGGATAAACCAAAACAGCACAATGCCAATCAGTTATGGGATAAACCAAAACAGCCAAATACCAATCAGTTAAAGGATAAACCAAAATAGTCAAATGCCAACAAGGTATGGGCTTAAACAAAACAGCCCAATGTCAATCAGTTATTGGATTAACCAAAACAGCCCAATATCGATCAGTAATAGAATAAACCAAAACAGCCTAGTGTCAATCAGTTATTAGATAAACCAAAACAGCCCAATTTTAATCAATTATTGGATAAACCAAAACAGCCCAATGTCAATTAGTTATGAGATAAACCAAAACAGCCCAATGTCAATCAGTTATGGGAGAAATCAAAACAGCCAAATGCCAATCAGTTATGGGATAAACCAAAACAGCCCAATGTCATTCAGTTATGGGATTAACCATAACAGCCCAATGCCAATCAGTAATGGGATAAACCATAACAGCGCAATTCAAACAGTTATGGAATAAATCAAAACAGCCAAATGCCAATCAGTTACGGGATAAACCCAAACTGCCAAATGCTAATCAGTTATGGGATAAACCAAAACAGCCAAATACCAATCAGTTAAAGGATAAACCAAAATAGACAAATGCCAACAAGGTATGGGCTAGAACAAAACAGCCCGATGTCAATCAGTTATGGAATAAACCAAAGCAGTCCAATGTCGATCTGTTCTGGGATTAACCAAAACAGTCTCATGTCAATCAGTTTTGGGATAAACCAAAACAGCCAAATGTCAATCAGTAATTAGATAAACCAAAACATCCCAATTATAATCAGTTATGGGATAAACCAAAACAGCCCAATGTCAATCAGTTATGGGATAAACCAAAGCAGTCCAATGTCGATCTGTTCTGGGATTAACCAAAACAGCCCAATATCGATCGGTTATGGGATAAATCAAAATAGCCAAATGCCAATCAGTTATGGGATAAACCAAAACAGCCCAATATCGATCAGTTATGGGATAAACCATAACAGCGCAATTCAAACAGTTATGGAATAAATCAAAACAGCCCATGCCAATCAGTTATAGGATAAACCAAAGCAGTCCAATGTCGATCTGTTATGGGATTAACCAAAACAGCCCAATATCGATCAGTTATGGGATAAACCAAAATAGCCAAATGCCAATCAGTTATGGGATAAACCAAAACAGCCCAAAATCGATCAGTTATGGGATAAACCATAACAGCACAATTCAAACAGTTATGGAATAAATCAAAACAGCCCATGCCAATCAGTTATAGGATAAACCAAAGCAGTCCAATGTCGATCTGTTCTGGGATTAACCAAAACAGCCCAATATGGATCAGTTATGGGATAAACCAAAACAACCCAATGTCAATCAGTTATGGGATAAACCAAAACAGCCCAATGTCAATCAGTTATAAGATAAATCAAAACAGCCCAAGGTCAATCAGTTATGGGATAAACCATAGCAGTCCAATGTCGATCTGTTCTGGGATTAACCTCTGGGATTAACCAAAACAGCCCAATATCGATCAGTTATGGGATAAACCAAAACAGTCCAATATCGATCAGTTATGGGATAAACCAAAATAGCCAAATGCCAATCAGTTATGGGATAAACCAAACCAGCCCAATATCGATCAGTTATGGGATAAACCATAACAGCGCAATTCAAACAGTTGTGGAATAAATCAAAACAGCCCATGCCAATCAGTTATAGGATAAACCAAACCAGTCCAATGTCGATCTGTTCTGGGATAAACCAAAGCAGTCCAATGTCGATCTGTTCTGGGATTAACCAAAACAGCCCAATATGAATCAGTTATGGGATAAACCAAAACAGCCCAATGTCAATTAGTTATAAGATAAATCAAAACAGCCCAATGTCAATCAGTTATGGAATAAATCAAAACAGCCCATGCCAATCAGTTATAGGATAAACCAAACCAGTCCAATGTCGATCTGTTCTGGGATAAACCAAAACAGCCCAATGTCAATCAGTTATGGGATAAACCATAACAGTCCAATGCCAATCAGTTATGAGATAAGCTATATAACAGCGTAATTCAAACAGTTATGGGATAAACCAAAACAGTCCGATGTCAATCAGTTATAGGATAAACCATAACAGCGCAATTCAAACAATTATGGAATAAATCAAAACAGCGCATGCCAATTAGTTATGGGATAAATCAAAACAACCAAATGACACTCAGTTAAGGGATAAACCAAAACTGCCCAATGCAAATCAGACACGGGATAAATCAAAACACCCCAATGTAAATCCGTTATGGGATAAACCAAGATAGCCAAATTCCAATCAGTTATGGGATAAACCATAACAGCCTTTGCCAATCAGTTATGGGATAAACCTGAATAGCCCAAAGTCGATCAGTTATGGGATAAACCAAAACAGCCCAATGTCAATTAGTTATGAGATACACCAAACAGCTCAATTCCAATCAGTTATGGGATAAACCAAAACAACCCAATTCCAATCAGTAATGGGATTAATCAAAACAGCCCAATTCCAATCAGTTATGGGATAAACCAAAACAGCCCAATTCCTATCAGTTACGGGATAAATCAAAACAGCCCAATACCAATCAGTTATGGGATAAATCAAAACAGCCCAATTCCAGTAAGTTATGAAATAAAACAAAACAGCCCAATTTCAATCAGTTATTGGATGAATCAAAATAGCCCAATGACAATCAGTTATGGAATTAACCAAACAGCCCAATGTCGATCAGTTATGGAATAAATCGAAACAGACCAATGGCAATCAGTTATGGGATAAACCAAAATAGCCCAATGTCGATTAGCTATGGGATGAATCAAAACAGCCCAGGCCAACAAGTTTAGCAATAAATCAAACTGGTTAAATGCCAATAAGTTATTGGATAGGCTGAAATGTCCCAATAACAATGTCTTATAGGATAACCCAAATGGTATAATGCCAATGAATTACGGCATGATTAAAAAGGTCACAATCCAAAAAGGATATGGAATGATAAGACAAAAAAGACCAAATGTCAGATCGTTATGAGATAAGTCAAAACAACTCATCGCCAATGCAATATAGAATAATAAGTCAAAACGCCCCAATGAGTTATAGCATGAACCAAATTATCTCAATTACAATGAGTTATTTCATTGATCAAATGATACACTGTCTATAAGTTTGAGGGTAAGTCAAGAAGGCACAAAATGTCAATAAGTTAAGGGAAAGTTCAAAACAGCTCAATGCAAATGGGTTCTGGGATAAACCAAAACAGCACAATGCCATTGAGTTATGGTGTAATCCAAATTGTCACAATCCCAATGAGATATGGGATAATCGACAAAATTGAAATGCATCAAATGCCAACAAATTATTGGATAAGTTGAAACAGCACAATGCCAATAAGCATCAATAAAATCATCAAAATAAGTTATGGCATAAGATTATACGGCACAAATCCAATGAGATGTGGGATAATACCATAAAGTGCTTGTAAGGTATGATAATGAGATAAGTCAAAACGACTCATTTCCAATGAGTTATTGTGTAAATTCAAACAGCCAAATTCCAATGAGTCATAGGAATCATTGGATAATTCAAATTGGGATAAGTCAATAAGGTCAAGGGCAACAATTAATGTGAAAAGTCAAAACGGTCCCAATGAGATATGGGATAAGTTAAAACTGCTCTGTATCAGCAGAGACATAAATAACATCTATAAATACATTACTGTCATTTAAAGCAAGATAAGCATAACTATTGTTTTTGTTCTACATTCTACATTCATTGGTAGTTTAAGTAGGAGCGACATTCCTAAGGTTTATCGTAAATTGTTTTATGTTTCAAAAACCGGGCACAGTTTGAAGCATTTTGCCACTTCTATCATTCTTCAAAAACTTAGACCATTCTCTTCCGTTTTTGGTACGCCTGCGCATAATTAAAGTTCCCGGATGTACGCATGCGTACTGCCCCTGTCCGACATTTTGCGCCAAGTTTTCTGGAGAAAACTTTTAACAAAACAATAAATTCCGCTTTTGCGAGAAATCAAGAGACAATGCACAAAAATGGTTATCCAGAGCAAATTTGTCATTAAATTTGCTATCGACTAGGATTTCTTTGGATGTGGCAAACTTAATTTGGTCGGAATAAACAGTGTTTAAACTTCCAAAAATAAACCAACTTCACTTCATCACAAAGTGATCAATCTCATAATTTATACAAACGACGAATTTCCACTATGAATGCCGTAGAGTACGACCTCGATACATCGGGAGGGCTAATGGACGTAAGTTTTATTCGCCGTTGTTTGATACATTCTTCACAAACTGGTGCTTTTAATGCTTTCGTTGAAATGAATGGATTTTGCCTGTTTGTTGTTCCAAGGTGTCATGGCAGCTTGTGAATGACCTACTTCATAGGTCGTGTTCCTAAAGCTCTGCATGAAAAATATTGCCCATTACTCTACACAGAAGTCAACTCTCCAAACAATATTAGTCCATACAGATGACAATTTATTTAATTAATGAGAATTCCAACACATTTGTTGGAAATGGGTGATCATTATTTGTGTTTATCTGTTAATGTGAAAAATGAAATGGTAGTTGATGTTTATGTCCCCAACTCTGTGCAATGCTTAAGGGCTTGTTGGCCCAAGAGTGATTTGTGCTTTGTAACTTGGTAGCAACGACAGCAACTGTTTTGTCATTTTAACTTTTTCATTCAAATTCACAGAAGGTTTGTTGTATCCAACCATACACCCACATTGAAAGGTGTATCTGAAAAAAGTATGTGGACAACCGGAAGAAGAGTAACAAACTATCATTTTTCAAATGTTGTAATCACTAATATGGTATAAGAATGCTGTTCTTTCTTTTAACAGGAGATTCAGCGTTTGATTGCTCCTCCAATCAGTGAGGACACATCAAGACGACAGAAGAGAGGACATAAAGAGTTTAAGAAACATGGAAAGGCGATCAATCATGATTACTGTGACAGTTGTTTAGAGGGCGGGGATCTTGTTTGCTGTGATAGATGCCCAGCATCATTTCATCTGCAATGCCAGTAAGTAACAAAGCCTTGTAATCATTGATGCAGGGCTCACGCTGTTGGTCGCAAAATGCGAATATTTTTTCCATTCTGGCAAAAGATTTCCCAATTTGGCGAATTTGGTTGGCGCATGTTTTTTTCATTCAACTTTACCTTATTTTGTCCGGATATTACAGACAGTAATATCTTTTGACACACTTAACAGTATCTCGGGGGAAAAAAAATTAATCTGCTAATTGTTATCCCCGTGTCAAACAATGCCCGAGGCGCGTATTAATAGGGCCATCATTATGTGTCAACAACTCAACACCCTTGATTGGTAGCCTCGATGCGGTTGTTCCACGAAAACCGAAAACGTATACTGTACCTGTACTGTACCTCATTCCGTCTATTGTGTTACAATGCATGGTAAAATGCGAGAATTAAAAGAGAGTTAATTTGTAAAATATTTCGATATTGACAGTTTGCTTCCTTCGCTGATGTGATGGTACTATTCATATTGCGATCGTCCATTATTTAACATTTGAATCATCAGACCGGAGTCTTGACGAGAGTAGAAGCAAAGAGACCTAAAATCATGTTTACACTTTTCATTTATCTATCTGACATTTCTAAAATGATTAACAAAACGGAGAATTCAGAAACATAATATCTTCAATTTGATTTAATGTTATCTGAGACAAAAGATTCATTTTGATTTTGTCACTCACGCAAGCGTAGCCTTTAGTTACACCATCTTTCTTTTAAATTTGTTCGGAAAGGGGGGGGGCACGTTATTGGCTTTTTTTTTTTTTCTTTAACATATATTTTTATAAGCAATACATTACATATTTATGACAATACAATTTTAATACAAATGGTGAAACATAACAAAAAGAAAATAATTTACCAAGAGGATTTAACACATGTGCACATATAACAAGAAATTTTAATTTGCTCAGAATTTGGCTCTTACTTCTTAGATTTGGCTCCTTTTTTTGTCATTTGGCGAATATGCTGGCGCAGACTTTTCGCAGCCAGGGTGAGCCCTGGGCGAATATGCTGGCGCAGACTTTTCGCAGCCAGGGTGAGCCCTGTTGATGGCTAAGTTTCAGGGTCGACACTAACATCTATACCAAGGCGGTCTGCAGAATCAGTAACTTGTCCAATCTATGATTCCTACACAACTTCAACTGGACCTTAAGATGTCATGTTGTTAATTCTGAAATATTATAAGATAAGGATGTACACTGAATTTCCTCATGGGAGATTAAGTATATAACTAACAATATCCTTCCATCAAAAAACTGTTGACAAAAATCTGTGGAAAGGTACGATTTCAAATAAATTTTCCTCAAGTTCTCGCGGTCAAAAGGACCACATTTGAAGTTACTGGTCCTGCAGGCAAAACAGGTGGTCAAGGACCTAAAGACTTGGAAGAAATATTTAATCCTGCTGTTGACCTTTTTTAGGATTTCATAACAAATCTCCAGTAAGTCAATTTGGGAAAATAAGAATCCCAGAACACTTCAAATTGGAGATTTTTATCTCAAATTGACTGAAAAGGGTTTATCTTAACTAATGTTTTCCTGCAATTTGTCCTCTTTTATTGATGGGACATTCACTCACTTTGGAATATGACTTAAATGTTAACATAATTCATTTACAAAAGAAATTAGAATAACTTAAAAATTTGAAATGGTGAAGGTGAAATAGATATTGATTTTTTATATATGCATCTTTCCCTAGTGATCCACCCTTGGAAGAAGATGATATACCCCCTGGGGAATGGGTCTGTCATCGCTGTAAAAATGGACCCCCAAAACCTGAGGTGAGACTTTAAGTACATGCGCTTTTTTTCCAGAGGAATTTTCCTTTTTTTTCGTAAGATATATATTTATTGGGTCAATTGTTTTCGGGTCTACCTTAAAGAAAGTTCATTTCCAATATCATATGTCTGCTTTATGGATAGATTTCTGTTCATTGTTAAATATAGTCTTATGGTAATTTCCTCTGAATCAAACACTATCTGGCCTTAACATGGCTTAAAGATGTTGTTTTTTATAACACCTTGCAAAGAAGTGACTCTAATTAAATGAAAGTTCTTTCTTTTCTTACAATATTTTATGTTCAACGAGAAAATATATCCAAAATTCATCCCTTTTCAAAAAGTAACGAGATCTTGTTGCTTGGATGGACAGTCAACTCGAATTTTCTGTTCAAAGTAATTTGTTCTTATATGAATCTAAGATATCTTATTTTTTGGTTTATATAGGCAACTAATTTTCTGATTCAAAGTTATGTGTTATAATATGAAGCTAAGATGTTTTAATGTTTGGTTTACAGAAAGATGAGGATGCTTGTTCTACCAAGAGTGGAGGATCAAGTGGTGGTAGAAGTTCAAAGTATGCTGCACCATCACCCATTCCTATCCCCATCCTCTCTGAGAATCCTTTACATACCCTGGCCGAGGCTGCCAAGGTCCTCAACCCAGTACAGTTTGAGCTGCCGATGGATATAGCCTGTAATACTCCACTTCCAGGTAATTGCAGACCTTTTCTCACTCTGAGGGGGGGATTCTTTTATATAGTAGAATTTGGTAATTAGGGGGGGAAAAATCATGCTTGCTTTGTCAAAAGGGAAAGAAAAAACCCAGAGGTGAACTCATTCCAGGGGAAAACTGCATGATTTTAAAGAAAATCATGGGTATCCATTATATAGTGAGAAAAAAACCTGAATTTGGTCACTCTAACTGGGATTTGCCTCAACTTGTTATCCAATATTGGAATTTGTGACTGGTCCGAGTTGAAAGCCCAAGCATACATTAAATGATAGCATTAAAACATACTTTCTTTCAAGATAAAGAGAAGTAGTGGTCAGGGGTGGCAAAATCAATTGTCCGAGTTGTACATTTTCGTCAACGGACAATTGAAAAATTTCGTCTGGGTTGTCCGTGGGCAAGTGAAAAATCCAGATTTCTGAGTCACAAAAAAATAATCTAGCAACATTGTTTTTACTTTGAATCAAAGCCGATATTGACTTTTCGATGAATGCGTTAGAAAGCGGATGTTTACATATGTCTGTTTGGTTAGGTCTAAATATCAATCTGATTGTCGCGGTATCAGACCAAACATGGGAGAAGGGACGCAACTCTTCAGAGCCTCCCCTGGAATATTTTTTCTTGTCGCAACCACTTTCGCAAATTGGATATTTTTGGAGCCAAATTTGAAAAAGTGGAGCCAAAATAGGAGCCAATTTTAAGTGGTCAATAATAAGCCGTACTTGAGTGAAAGCTTCTTTTTATTCTTAAATCTAGTGCAGCTCATTACTGTTTTATGAGTACTTAGAAATTGACAGACAAAAACAACTAATCACATCATTTTTTACATTTTATTTTACATACACTTTATTACAGTACATAGCATCATTTTTTACATAACAGTATATTTCCCTTTTCATACTTTTGGAGTTTGCATACTTTGTCACATTCTCCTTCTTTAAAATATTGCAACCATTTGAAAAGCTGTTTGATTTTTGTGCCTTTTGGCAAATCTCACAAAACATTGATTTTAACTTCGGATCATATCTTAACCAACTGTTCCCTATTTTCCATGAGTCTTTAAATGCTCGAGTTTTGGCAATTTTAGAAGGAGGCAATGGAAAGTCAGAGTCTAAAGGACGTTTCAAAGCCATTTTTGCAATTGACAATGATTCCCGAAATCATCAAGGTTATATAGCGAATGCATCTTGGATGCAATTACATAGTCGCATTGTTTGAAGTGTATGCTTAATTGTAATTAATGAGCAACATATCCAAAAATATGTACGTAATTACTTACCACCGTCTTTAATTTTCAACACCCGACACTGTTTGATAATTGCCAATTCAATTTCCTATTGTCTCTGATCATGCGTTCACGCCAATCTGTCTTAATTACACACTGATTTAAGCAAAGGGTGTAAAGGCAAACACACGTGGCGTAGAAATAATTATTGCCGCTAGATCATTTGTTGTTTTTATGACGGGATTAAACTTTAATCCGATTATTGACAGTCAATTGTGTACGAACTGGATTGGGTGCAAACTGCGATACATACGGGTCTTTACGAGCTGGTTCCCGTGTTATACAGGGGTAGAAATTCTCCGATAAGAGCGGTGACTTCCTATTATTTCGCACAGGGAGAAAAATCATAATAGACCTTTATTAACACTATATATAGTGTTAATAAAGGTCTATTATGATTTTTCTCCCTGTGTTATTTCGGGGGTCGCTTAGGCCTTCGACAATTGGAAAATATGTTTTGTCGCAAACACTTTCGCAAAACTGTTTTTTTCTTCTTAAATCGGCGAAATTTTTCGCAATTTGCGAAATTGGCGATCGACAGCGGAGGCCCTGCTCTTACTAAATTTCATTACAGTCGGGTAGTGGTTACTGTTATTGTCTGCTAAAATGTAACATATTTTCGCGTCTCGAGATGACTCAACACATCACCAGGGCTGATGAGTTGAAGCTGCTTCAAGCATGAGACTGATTTGGCTAATACTTGCAGACTCTAGTTAGAAGATAAACGTTTGTTTGTATTTTTAATTATCTGTGTATGGGCAGAGATCTAGCTAAAACTTTTAAGCTGCCTTAATAAATACTGAAGTTAGGTGTTGTTTCATTTTCTTATGGGTTATATTAAATACTGTTAATATAAATGCCATCTGTTTTATATTTATTTCACTCCGGACAACCTGGTTTGAAAAGTTTATTTCTATCCCTGACTCAATATACGGACAAGTGCACTTTGGGTACGGACAAGTGATATTTTCAAATCACTTGTTTGTGGACAAGTGATTTTTTTCGAGATTTCGCCACCCCTGGTGGTGACAAATAGGCTAGTCATCCTTACGTTGCAGTGGTTCCTTAGGACTTCTGCAACATGTGCAAAATGAAGTTAGGCATATATCAAGTCTTATTTGTTAAGGTATTAGATAAGGAAACATACACTAGACTTTTTATGTAGTTATGATATAACACTTGGATGAATCTGATTATTTTGGTATTTACAAGTCTGATAATTCTCGCCTAAAGGAGACAGAACCCTTTTGTAGGTGCTGCTTAGAATCATTTCAATAGATATTATTTGAATTGACAGTAAGCTAGTAATAATGATATCCACCAAGACCAGGGGTCCGTTATATCAAATGTCTTAAGTGCACTTAGCTAAGAGAGATTCAAATCACACTTAAGACGGTTCTAATGTGCGTTTCATCAAACAATCGCAAGTCATTATGAGGATCATAAGTTAGGAGCGAAATCAAAATGCTCGCAACTATCTCATATTGACCGAAATGGCCGGCATAACGTAAACTTTACTGCATTGTACCGGAATTTAGACACATTCTAACCATCCTTTTAAATAGTTTAAACCTTGATTCAACAAATATTTGTCATTTAACATATTATATTTAAGGGTTATCAAAAAAATTAGGCATAAAAAGGAACAAAAATAAATAGAAAAAAAATGGTTGCATGATGATTTTCCAACACCAACCTGGCTAAACATAAAATGCGTGATACGGGTAAACCTTGACTTGACACTTCTTCGGGCCCTCGCTTCGCATATTTACAACTTGTTTAGAGGTGAACAAGTACATATTGTCGCGCGTCTTACTGTTTAAAAAAGACAATGTACATGTGCGAATGGAATCATCCATGTTGTGTAATTCTAGATCATTTATAAACAGTATATATATCTCGTTCATTTACTGAATGAAGTTAAGTCTTTCAAAATCTTAAAAAAATGGCCGCCATTCTGTGACGTAATCACACCCCCGGACCTCTCTTAGAGTTAAGAGCGTTTTTTGCTCATAACATCTAAGAGTGAAAATTGATGAAACGCGCCTGAGAAAGAAAATCTGAACTAAGAGCGAATTCGCACTTAAGATCGTTAATGAAACGGGTCCCAGGAACCCATGAAATATTGAAATTTTCATTTAACTTGAACAAATAAGGAAAGTTTAAAGCTAATGAAATCTTTGTCGGAATAAGACCTGCATTTATCCTTTTCTAACCAGGAACCTTTGAATTGTAAAAATAATTTAGATTTGTATTATTTTAACAGGATCTTACAAGAGAAAGTGGTGGGGTAAAGACAGAAATATGCCTATGAAGAAAGCTGCTCATGAGTTGGATAATGGAATGGTTCCTCTTCCAGCAAAAATCTGTTTTGCTTGTAACAAGTAAGTTGTTTCTAGATTTCAACATTTTATTTGAAGATATGTTTTATAGATATATGATCAACCTGTTTTATTTCGTTGAGTAATTTGAAGCTGATAACCTTAGAACAACAATCAATGTGACAAAATATTTCTGTAAAAATTCTTTTATG
The DNA here is from genome assembly GCA_947846245.1 of Cerastoderma edule. Taxonomy (NCBI): domain Eukaryota; kingdom Metazoa; phylum Mollusca; class Bivalvia; order Cardiida; family Cardiidae; genus Cerastoderma; species Cerastoderma edule. The sequence continues at coordinate 35,412,355 of OX401411.1, forward strand.
TTATTTTTTTCTGATTTTTATTATACAACAATGGATTTATTGTTTAGATAGGATTTGTACCTGGATCTTTGTAACCAGAAAATTTTAGACTTTGTAGGATAAAAATAGTGTGAAAATTGTTAGTCTCGTCAATCCGGATATTTTCGTAATTTTGATATAATTTTGTAACCAAGATATTTTACCTCTCAGACTAAATTAATGATCTCAAAATAATTTGATAAGAAAATGCTTTTTAACATTGTGGCCAAGTCGTAAAACCCAAGCGAAATAATAATTGTTGTGTGGAATCTGAATTTTTGACAAATTTTTTTTTTTTTTTTTTTTTTTTTTATTTTGTCTAATATATATTATGTAACTAGACTTTTTTGACAATTTTTATGCTTTAAATGAGCAAGATAATGCTTCGATGTATCACAGGTGGAAAGAACAATTGTTTGTATTACCCAGCTTGTACAAAAGCAGTAACGTTAATGTGAATTATTGAAAATCAACCATTATATGGACAAGTGCATAATAAGAATTGGCAATTACAAACAAGTGAATCAAACCAGATGTAAATTGACTGTGAATTTCTATTTCTTTGGTTAAAGGCATTTTCGATAAAACGAAATTCCCTTGTATTCCAGGAGTTGTCGAGTGGCGCCCTTGTTACCATGTGACTATTGTCCATGCCTGTACCATCTGGACTGTTTGAACCCACCGCTGGCCTCTCTACCTACAGGACGCTGGATGTGTCCTAACCATGTAGAAAACGCAATTGTAAGTAATGGCTATGTACAAATTTATGGTCCTCAATGGTTTTATTGGCCTGTCTTGTCTGAAAAGAATCGGAAGCTCTGCACTTCTTGGGGTTTAAAATGAAATGATTAAAAAACATTAAGACAAATCCCATATATTGATACCCATAAGAGGTAGTTTGAAACAGGTTTTTTGAGACATTAAGATATTAAAGTAAGAATTTGAAGCATATAGCAATAATCCTTACAGTTAGGCAATTTTAATATAACATTAGTTACCTTTTACCAAACACAAAATTTTAGACTGTCCAAAATTGAAAGAGTTTGCAGATGACATTTCAAAATGTGATGAAATTGAAAAATAATCTTCTGGTAGTGCAAAAAGATTGTGGGGAAAGGAGAGTTTGCTCGCCACTAGCAATTTTTCCTCTTCCCACAATGTTTTCCAGAGTCATCTGCAACAATCTGGTCAAATGTGGGTATTGTTTGGTAATGGGTTAAGGTACCCAAGCAAATAGTTGAAATTAAGGTGTGTTTGATATTTATACCCATTGTAAGTAGCTGGATACTGTCAGGTTATTCATATCCATTTCAACAATTACCAAACTTTTAGTCTTTTAATCAAGGAGAAAGGACTTTCAAAATATCTACAACAGCTGTTCAAACATAGTGTCAGAAAGAAGATAGGCATGACATGAAGAAATCCTCTTTATCCAGGGCTGTCATTAATAGCTGGCCGTTGTTTTTAGAGTTTGTTTCATTTAAAGGCACATGAAAGGAGATAAATGCTATATCAAACTATATAATTTGGTAAATTTTTGGTCAGGTTCAAATAGTTATCACCAAAAAAATCCATCAGCACAACTTAAACATGACAACCAACAAGAAATAATCCAGATTAACCAGTTTAATAATTCAGATTGTGTGATTTTTTTACCCCTGACCTTGACAGTTGATACACAAATGTTTGAACCGACCAATCAGAATTCGTTATTTTGAATATGTAAACAAACAGGTTGTTGATAAACATGATTGAATTGGAGGCAACTATATTTCAAGCACAAAATAACTTATGTTAAAGGACTCTATGTAATAGGGTCTCAAAGCATTCGTAAATTAATTTTCATGAATTTTATGAACATGATAAAAGAACTCCATATATTTTTTCAGTAATTTATTTGTACTCCTCTCCTTTTATGTGCCTTTAATGTTTTCAGATGTTTAGTGATAAATATAACATTTTCAACTTATATTTTAGGATGAGAAGATAGTTAAAACTGTCAGTTTAACAGAGAGGGTCAAATTGTGGGACTTGTACAACGACAGGGTAAACCAGCACAGTGTTAAAATAGGCTTCCTGCAGAAAATACACAGACAGAATCCTCCCTTCAGATATAAGCTTAAGCATCCAAAAAGGAAATCTGCCCAGGTAATACTGCTTTTCATCTAAAACCTCATTTTAGAGTCTCTTGTTTTAACACATGTCAAGAGCTGTCCATGAAAATAAGATAAAAAAAAGTTTTGCCAGAGGCAGAAATATGAAGGTATATCAGTCTTAAAGATGAAGCCATTTTCACATGTCGTCTGGATCCTTTTTTTTATGGTCATTCATTAACTGGATTTTTAGTAGATCATTCCATTGAGTACATCCAGAGGGTCTATGAAAGAAATAAAGGAATTATATTTGAAATGTGCCTTCAATCTTTGCATTTAATTGGATATTATCTATCACAATCATTAGCAAGAAGTTTATCTCATTTTCATTATTTCACAAAATGCTTTGAACTTTGACTTCCTAGTCTTGCATTATTGATAATCAGCTAATAGATTAATTAAAGATTTTTACTTTTAAAGATTCCTCCAGCGATTGTGGATTTCTATCGACATCCTGTGGACCTTCTCCCGGCTCCAACGTTTGAACCAGGAGGATCGGTGAGTGAGGAACAAACAACAGAACACTTTACATCAGATACTTCATTGGACGAACAGGAAACTTGGCTGAAATCTGTTGTGTCGCTTCAAACAGGAATTGCGCAATACCTGGCCAAGAAGCAGCTAGAGAAGACTATATTAAGTGAAAATGCTAAGTTATGTGATGCCAAAGAAAAACCAACGGCTTCTGTCCAGCCTGTGCAAAACCGGGAGCTAGCCGACAAAATCGCATGTGTCCCATCAGACTCAAATCAGACTCCATCGAGTGGCGAGGCTCGATTACGAACAAACGGAGAACAAAGTGTAGCTAACGGGCCTCTAGTCTCGACGAGTGAATCGTCAAACCCAGTGAACAATGGACCCCTGGATGTAAACAAAGGGGCTGTGTCTTTACTCAATCCCACAAACTCTCTCAACGGTGGAGAGATCTTTGAAATGACAGATCCCCCGTTACGATCAAAATCTGAGTCTGGGAGTAACGGGGCCATTAGTGATTGTAGTACCAACAGTGTTTCTCAGGAATCTCCCCAATCCAACGTTATGAAAGTGACATGGCCCAGTGGAGATAAAGTGGCCTCTGTGTCAAATTCCTCTTCCACGACGCAGAATTCCGGGAACAAAAACATTGTAATTAGTGCTATAAATAGAACAAACAATGTTTACACGAGGGTGGTGCCCGGCGTGTCAGGTAAAATTTCTGGGCCCACTTCAATACTTTCTCCACGGGCTGGGAGCCAGACGGGAAAGGCGGGCAGCAATGTTCTCAAGTCAAGCTCTTCGACTGGCAGCTCATCCACAAAGGTCATCACAGTGAATCCACCACAAACAGGTGAGACATCAATATAACCAGAGATTATTAATAAATAGTATCAGACAAACTGGGAACAAATCCAGGCATTTTCCTCTAAAATCAGGTTTTTGAATTACTAATTTCAAACATAAGCTTTATTGGGAACTATGGAAAAATGGTCAGTTAATTTGATTGGGAATGAGGCCATTTTACGGTACCAAACATAATAATAGTAAAGAAATCACTGACAACATACAGTCAATCTTGTTTTTAAGTGACCACATTACAATGATGAAGAATTATGGGTGCAGGGGTGAAGAAATCTGATTTTGATCCATTTGTCCGTAAATGTCAAATCCTTTTCTGCGCTTATCTGTATAATGGCTATATCAGTAACATTCACTTGTCTGCTAGAGCTTTTGGACAAGCTTGTCAGTATGGACAATTGATTTTGTAAACCCTGCAGTGTTGTTTAAGACAACTTATGACTAAATGAGTATGCAAGTCATTTAGAAATTTGGGTTGAAAGCTTGCCTCCTTTATTATAATACCCTCAGACTAATAGCACTTTTCACACACTGTTTAAGAGTGGTTGCATAGAACAGGATTGACTGTATTTTTTATAAAAATATCGAATTGGCTCTGTGGCTTAGCTGCAGGACTTTGTATCTTTTAATTGGGAAGAGGCCTTAGCCTGTTGATTTTTTGGGAAAATTGTCTAACTTTGTTTCATGGGGTGTAACTTTGTTTCAGGTCTTTTCTAAACAATACCAGTGGCCATCACATTCCTATTAAAAAATCTTTGTGTAAGATATTGAAAGGTTATTAGATTATATAATATTTCCTATTAAAGAAACAAATGTCATTTTTATTTTCCAGCATCAAAAGTCACCATCCCATCCCAGAGTAAAAGTCAGGCGTCGGTATCCAGTAACCAATCATCATCGGCAATAATCTCACTCAACCATACTTTACAGCAGTGTCTGGAGGGAACTGCAGGTAATAGGACACACCATGGTCTAGATTAATCCTTTCCCAAACACCTAATTTTCTACTGTCCCAAATTGAAAGAGTTTGCAGACTATATTTGAAAATGTAAAAAGATTGGAAAATAATCTTCTGATAGGGTAGAAAACACTGTGGGAAAAGGAGAAATTGCTCATTATGAGCAATTTTTCCTTTTCCCACAATGTTTTCCAGAGTCGTCTGCACAAAGGGGTTAAATGTCGTTATTGTTTGGTAATGGGTTAAGGGGGTCTTTTTTCCTTTGAATTGGGAAGAGGCCTATGCCTGCTAATTCTGCGAAATTGTCTCAATGAACTTGCTTAATTGGGAAACGAAGAAGCCGGTGGAACTTTGAATTTTTGGGAAAACTGCATTATTTTAAATAAATTTCCAATTGGGAAGGTGTCTTTGATGGTCCTTTGATATATAATGTGGAAAAACCGTGCCTACTTGGGTCCTTTATCCAAGTTATTTTTGGGGGGGGGGGGGGGGGGGGGGGGGGGGGGGAATGATGACAAATCCAATTTTGTTGGTTTCATAAGAATCATCCTGTCAAGACAATTCTAATGAGTACCAACAATATCGAATGTAGAGAAGTATATGATAAGTTAGCCAAGGGGAATATGATTCCTGTCTGAACCATCGACACTACAAAATTTAATGATACTAATAAATGTATTATCAGATTCTTGTAGCGTAGGGCTGGCAAAATCCATAATCCATATTGCCTAGCATTATTAGAATCATCTTGTGTTATTGACAGATAATATTTATTCCAAATTCTAGAGATAATACCAGTACTGTACAATAGCAAATACTTTAAGATGTCTAAAATCTTAACATAAATGATAATCATACAGATTTTGAATTATGTGAACTTGTTGGCAACACAGTTGACTTTTTCTTTATCTTCTGGTAAGGTGTTTCCATTCTGCAAATGGACTGCCATATAGATGTTAAATACCTATATACTTTTATTTCAGATCTCGAATTAAGTAAACTTGATGAGAAACTGATACAGATATTGGCGTGGCAGCGATTACAACAGTTGACCCCGCCCAAAAACTCCACAGATATTTCAAAGAAAGCTACGTCAGGGACATTGAATGGTCTACTCACTTCTCCAGGTGAGAGCACTCATTACTACTCAACCCTTTACCTTAATACAAAATAAATAATGCAATAATTTTTATTTGAAATATTATTCATATATACAATTATATGCTACATATTGGATTCAAAGGGGTCTTGTTGTTACCTTGTGATTAGCGTACAGAACTTGAAGTGACGTGGCCTCTCTCCAAATGGGTTCAAATTATGGTGAAGGTATTTTTATTTTTTGTTAAACATACTCTCTTGGTTGACTAATGGACTGTTGGAAGCTGCTTGACAACCCTGCTGGCAGTAAAGTTTGGAGGCTCCCTCTTACATTATGACTGATGCATATAACTGAAATTCTGTTGATTAAACAAAGGGTTTACTTACAGAATATCCTTTGTTTTTACCAGACTTGACAAGCCCTTATATATAAGTATATTCTATTTATGATTCTTGGTACAAGTGAATTTTACAAAAAGAAAAAGTATTTATTTACAAGCAATATATCCTTTTTGTCTAACTACTTTCTAAAATAAACTGCAGCTGATACCATGTGAAGAAGGAGATTTTTGGCAACAATCAAAAGATTATATAACTTAGGTTATTAACAGTTGTAATTGAATGTCTATTCTATAAAATATATGAATATTTCCTCATCTATCTGCAAGTCTTCAGGACGTTCAAACACAAGCAGTGCTATGTCCATTACTAATTTATCCAAAATGATTGGTTGTAATTGAATTTCTGTAGCATAAACTATAAGAATATTTCCGTCCACTCTCTGCAGGTCTTCAGGAAGTTCAAGCACGAGCAGTGTTATGTCCATTACTAATTTATCCAAAATGATTGGTTGTAATTGAATTTCTGTAGCATAAACTATAGGAATATTTCTTCCACACTCTGCAGGTCTTCAGGAAGTTCAAACACAAGCAGTGTTATGTCCATTACTAATTTATCCAAAATGATTGGTTGTAATTGAATTTCTGTAGCATAAACTATAAGAATATTTCCGTCCACTCTCTGCAGGTCTTCAGGAAGTTCAAGCACGAGCAGTGTTATGTCCATTACTAATTTATCCAAAATGATTGGTTGTAATTGAATGTCTATCCCATTAACTATAGGAATTTTTCTTCCATTATCTGCAGGTCTTCAGGAAGTTCAAGCACAAGCAGTGTTATGTCAATTACTAATTTATCCAAAATGATTGGTTGAAATTGAATGTCAATCCCATTAACTATAGGAATTTTTCTTCCATTATCTGCAGGTCTTCAGGAAGTTCAAGCACAAGCAGTGTTATGTCATTTACTAATTTATCCAAAATGATTGGGTTGTTATTGAATGGCTATCCCATTAACTATATGAATTTTTCTTCCATTATCTGCAGGTCTTCAGGAAGTTCAAGCACAAGCAGTGTTATGTCCATTACTTATTTATCCGAATTGATAGGTTTTAATTGAATGGCTATCATATAGACTATATGAATATTATATGTTGCCTGCAGGTCTTCAGGAAGTTCAAGCACGAGCAGTGTTATGTCCATTACTAATTTATCCAAAATGATTGGTTGTAATTGAATGGCTATCCTATAGACTATATGAATACTATATGTTGCCTGCAGGTCTTCAGGAAGTTCAAGGACAAGCAGTGTTACGTCCATTACTAATTTATCCAAAATGATTGGTTGTTATTGAATGTCTGTAGCATAAACTATAGGAATATTTCCGTCCACTCTCTGCAGGTCTTCAGGAAGTTCAAGCACAAGCAGTGTTATGTCAATTACTAATTTATCCAAAATGATTGGTTGTTATTGAATTTCTGTAGCATAAACTATAGGAATATTTCTTCCACACTCTGCAGGTCTTCAGGAAGTTCAAGCACGAGCAGTGTTATGTCCACTATCAGGGAAAGGAGAAGCTGTACCTATGCCATACAGAACCTTGTCTATAGGAACAGGTGTGTATATAACAACATTCAATTTAAAGTTTAATTTAGATTTATTTATTTAACATCAATTTGTGACTGAAGCTTGACTCTCATCAAAGTCACTCTTGATGGCTTCCTGGATACAGAACCAGTACTTGCATATTTGTTTAGTACTCAGGGCATTTTTATATTGCCACTAACAGGGATCAAAAGCAGGACGCTTGATACCAGAAGGCAGCTCCCTACCACTGCACTGCTGTCTCCCACATTTTAACCTTACTACTCAATATGTATGATTTGGTTTGAAATCCAATTTTCGTTATTATTTATCACTTAATGTGGTATAGGGTTAGATTGTCTGCTTGATTTAATCAGTCTTCATGCTGTTAACTATTAAACATATGGTCTAATCTAAACTTTATTGATAAATATGGCATCCTACTTTCTTTGTTATTTAGACACTTTTGATCTAGTATAGCATCCAATTCCTTCCTGTTTTAACTGTCTTCTCAATAAAACGTTTGATTGTTAATTCTTTTTTTATCTGTAGGTGCTGATATGGACGTGTGTCTAGGCCAGTTTGGACAGTGCAATTTTATTTCTGCAAAACATGCATTCATCTTCTATGATGAGGTAACCTTGATAACATTTATTATTGAACCACTTTGTGTAGAAGTATCAACGCACATTAGAATTCGACTCGTCATTTCCAATGATTACATACAATTAAGAGTTTTGGTAAGAAATTAGCAAGTTGGCAATGGAATTGGTCTTTTATCTTGACCTAAGTGTCTGTCACATTATTTTGTATCTGCATAAGCATTATTAATGATAAAGGTGCAGGGCTTTTTTTTCCCTTCAATTAGGAAGATGCCCAAGCATGTTGAATTTTGGGAAATTTTATCGCTGAACTGGGAAGCCTAAAAGCTGGTTTGACTAAGTTTTTTGGAAAACTGCAAGATTTTAAAGAAATTTCCAATTGGGAAGGTGTCTATGGGAGTCTGTTATATAACGTAAAAAAGCCCTGCCAGGTGTAATAAGCAAATCTTTTAGAAAGTGCATTTTAAGCATTGACCACATTTACCATGAAAAATATGACAGCGTTATTGATAGAGGTCTGCAAAGGCCAGTGGTAAATGTGATGGTTTTAGAACTCAGTGTTCCCAGTTTCAAGTGCCACAGTTTTCATGGAAGTGTCCTTTGGCAAGATACTTCAGAGCCCTAGTCTAGTACTGGTGAATCCAGAAGAGCAGCAACATAACTGAAAATTGTTGACACATCTTCCATCCCAATAAAAAAGGGTTATGTGTGGCGAAATGGTTGAAATGGAGGACTTCGATCCTAGGGTTATGGGTTTGATAACCACCCAGACCTCTGATTTCTTGGGCGTGACCTTTAGCAAGTCACTTCAGCGCCCTAGTACTTTTGGATCCAGAAAAACTTTTACATAAGTGAAAAATTGTTGATACGGCATTAAAACACCATACAACTAAAAAAAAGTATTAACAAAGCATTAGTGATATACATTTGATCCATTTTGATTTTTCAGACCACGAAGCACTATGAGTTGCTGAACTACAGTGAGCATGGTACCACTGTTGACAATGTGTTATACTCCTGTGATTTCTCCGACAAACCGGCCACCACTCCACAACCCTCGGCCGTCGTCGCAGCTGTCAGACATCTCAATAGTACAAATAAACCAAAAATGAAGGCAGACGAAAGATTAACCACCGTGTCTCGGAATTCTGATGTAAGTTTTTGTGTTTTCTCTCAAATCAGAGTTATAAAGCCAACTTTGGGGACAATGTTTGTCTACCAATGAAGTACAGTGAACCCTCGTTTATCCGGACCCCGATTATTACGAAATTGTAAGGGAACGGAATTATTTGACCAGTTTGTTGCAGACAACTTTTGAAAACATTGTGGGAAAAGGAGGAATTGCTCGTAACGAGCAATTTCTCCTTTTCCCACAATGTTTTCTGCCATATCTGAAGATTATTTTTGGACAATTTGGCGATTGCTAAGGTGTTATAAGTATACACGTGCATACAGACCGTTTATGTCTTAATGTGTTCAAGAACATGCGCTACTTCATTAGTCCGGATGAATCGGTAATCCGGACATTTTGTTGGGAACGGACGTGTTCGGATTAACGAGAACTCACTGTATATGAAAAAATAACAACTATGTCATGGAAGTCTGATGCCAGTTTTGATGTTGACGTTTCACAGCTCTAGCCTTATATGGGAGAATCCAGGAAAGCTGTAACATAACTCAGTTTAAAACTGAAATTTTGTTGACAAACCACATGTAATCAAACTATTATTTTGACATTTCTTATGAAATCCTTCAAAATTAGATTTATTTTACCTTTTGAAAGTGTGCAAGAAAAGGCCTTACACATATTATACTTAACCGCCTGGGTGATAGGCCTGTATGATTGATATTTTCATTTCCTGGTTCTCTATTTCAGATGAAGAGATTGTGTAACTGTAAAGGAAGCAGTTCCAGTCTGATCGGGGGCAGCGGTGCAGGCTGGGAAGGGACGGCCATCTTACATCACGGCAGCTACATCAAACTTGGCTGTATACAGTATGTGTTCAGTATAGTGGATCACGCCACGTCACAACCGCTTCACGCAAATATCAAGCGGGAATCGATGTCCCTGTTAAAGTCACATCTCAAAGGCGTACCCTGATAGGGTGTGTCGCCTTGGCATTGTTTTATATGTTTGTCTTTTTAATTTGTTAACTATTTTTTTATAACATTGAAGTGCACACAATATGGAATGATACCAGACAGAGGGGTAGAAGAAGGTGCACTGATTTACCTGTCGACTCTTCCAAGTATTTCATTTTTTTTTTTTTTTTCCCCCACATTACAACTGCTTGTTCACAGATGCGAGGAAGTTTGGAAGTTAAATCTTATTTTCTAAAAGACTGTTCAACAGCTGTACTGTTGTATGATACACAGTGGAAAATAGCTATTGGAAGGAAAATATTGTACTGAAGTTTTGGGAGCTATTTACATAGAATTGATATGTATTTAGATCCAAAAGTCTTGCAATGGTTTTGAAATCTTCTGCATAAAGTATGTAGACTTAGGAATTGTGAGGCTTCCTGAATTAAAGGCACATCAAAGGAGAGAAGTACAAATAAATAACTAAAAAATTTGTGGAGTTCTTTTATTATGTTCATAAAAGTCATGAGAATTAGTTTACGAATGCATTGAGACCTCATTAAATAGATTAATTTAAAATAAGTTATTTTGTGCTTGAAATATAGGTGTCTCCAATTCAATCATGTTTATCAATAACATGTTTAAAATTACGAATTCTGATTGGTCGGTTCAAAAATGAGTGTATCAACTGTAAACGTCAGGTGAAGAATCAGGAAATCTGAATTATAAAACTTGCTTATCTGGGTTATTTCTGGTTAACTTTCACATTTAAGTTGTGCTGATGGAGTTTTCTGGTGATAACTATTTGAATCTGTCCAAAAGTTTACCAAATAATATAGTTTGATATAGCATTAATCTCCTTTAATGGGCCTTTAATTAGGCTTTCAATAACTACTTTTAGTGGTATATCATACAACAATACCAAAACTTTATTGTTCTACAACATTTTATTTTGACTTTAGATTTTCTCATTTGTGGACAAGTAACTTTGAATTTCCAAACTGAAAGCAACATTAGAATCTTGTTTTGAAAGACTCATAAAATACTTGTCAATGCCTTAACTTTGCTTGAGGTAATAATACTTTTCTCATGTACTATTCTTCTGCTCAAAAGACTTACAGGGAAATTTAGAGTTAAAGAGGGTTTCATAGTAGAGAAGTATATTCTTATAACAGTCTTTTAATGGGGCCTCCATGGCCTAGTGGTTAGAGTAGAGAAATTAAAATTGCATAGCCTCTCTCTGCATGGGCTCTAATCTTTGTAAGAGCATTGTGATTTTCGTGAGAGCAGATTCATGGCTGACTTGACCCTTTCCTAAACAACAATTTTTCGACTGGCCCAAATTGAAAGAGTTTGCAGACAACATTTCAAAATGTGAAGAAATTGGAAAATAACCTGATAGGGCAGAAACATTGTGGAGAAATTGCTCGTTATGAGCAATTCATCCTTTCCCCACCATGTTTTCTAAAGTCGTCTGCAACAAAGTGGTCAATTGTTGTTATTGTTTGGGAAAGGGTTAAGGAAATCCAATGGTTCTATCAAGGTTCAACAGTCATTATGGTCAGTTGAGTATGGGGTCTTCCTCCATCGCAACATGACTGAAATAATGTTGATGCGATGTAAAACTCCTATACCTAAAAGTTAAAAACTGATTAATGCAAAATTATATGGTATCTGCATGCATTGAACTTGTTGATAGATTTGATCACAAGAAAGGAAATGATGGACAAATCTTGATTATTTTTGGAAGGATGCACATTCTTTGTTAATTGTGTGAAGAAAAATCTTTTATTTTTTAGTTTTACAATTCTTAAAAAATAAAATCTTGTATGTCAAGCACATAGTGCGCCTGTTAGTTTAAGTTATTCAAAACACTTTCAGAGCTTCCAGGGGATAAATTGCGCTCTACATATAGTAACCAATAATGTGAGTGAATGCATCGGGATGAAATCTATACATTTGCTCGCTTTAATAGGCTATTTGTATTGGGATAATATAATTGCTAGGAAATCAAGAAAAAAAAAGCATTGTGACAAAAGCCAATGTCACACAAAACAAGGACTTTCTTCTTGTATAGCAAAGTTTTGAAAATCTTGTCCGCTTGCTTCAAAAATTGTATGGCACGGTTTCAAATAAGAGAAGTATTTTATGAAATTTCGATATGCTCTGTACTTTGTGTACTTAATGAACTATTTAGGTAAGATGCAATACCCTAATCCTTTGTTTTTGTATCATGTTAAGGATTGGCCTACACAAACTTTTGTTATTTTCAATCATGAGTTCACACAGATTGATGTTTTTAAGCTGTTTTCGGTAAAAATAATGAAATTATCAGTTAATGAAAATAAATTCGGAAAAATATATAGAAATGGGAAAAGGGGAATTTCGTGATTTCGTTTTACTAAATAATGCTGAAGTAGAAAAAAGATCAATACTTTGAAGGTTGTTTGCAAGATTGTAAGTCCTTCACAATTATGAAGCACTTACTATAGTGTTGCACAGAATCTTCAAATTCTCCTTTTCTGCAGGTGTTCCCAGCAAGTTGGTCTTAATTCCTTCACAAACTTTCTATGTCTCATATTGAATAAGATAGCAGACAATTATTGAACTTGAATTGAGATTGGTTCACAATTTACTGATGGTGGAATCGGTTGCTGGAAATTGAGGAATTGGACAAATAAGCAATATTTCCTTTTTCCCACAAGTATTTCAAGTCTATAGCAGACTCATGAACTATTTATATTGTTTGTTAAGGAATTAAGACTTGCAGGCGATGGAAAGGAAAGATGTTAGTTTCTGGTTATTTTGTATGTATGTAAATAAAGAAATCTCTATTAGAAACATAAACCACTGGATTTTGTGTTAATCATTTAAGTTTTTCCCCCAGGATTTAGTATGGTTTCCTGGTGTAGTGTAAGAAACATTACTCCACTCCTTTGAAGTACACTACATGTATTTCGTAACACCTTTATTTAAGGTTCTGGAACTCAAATATCAAACATATTCCAATGTTTCTATACATAAGATGACTATAAAAGCTACAAAAAAAAGCAGTTAACATACAATGACCACGTTGTCACATCACCTTATGGTATAACTTGTAGTTTTTATCCCCATGTTTTCTTGAGTTGTCTCCCCTGAAATCTGATAAAATTGATTTTCTGTTTTCTATGGTCAAGTTTGGATTTCTCTTTGAAATCTTAAACAGGATCATGTAATGCATCTTTCTACAGAGAGTTTTTTTTTCTAAAAAAATAGAAGCAGGTTTGCCATCACGGCAGAAATATTGAATTTCCCATAGGCTTCAATGTTAATTTTTGAATTGATCTTCCCTAATTTAGGTTATAATGGGAAAAAATCTGGTGTTAAACCTTTTCATTTGTGAAGATTTTTAATGTAATAAAGTTGCTACCATTTAGTGATGAGATAGCACCACTTTTATTACAGTTTTGGAACCCTAAACTTCAATGAGATGTTACATTAATTAAACACTCGTGAACAATTTAAGAATAACAACGATTATGATTGACCTGGCTAATGCCACATGGACCAATGTCGTTTGGCATGCCTATACTATATATAGAGAGAGAAATATAGGTCTTTACAAATACCGGACCGGCAAAGGAACAAATAGAGTAAAAAATCAGATACTTCACAGTTTTATGTTAAATCTAATTTAATTTGGTTACTTTAAGAAAGAAAAGAATATTCCTTTTTGTTTTCTTGTTAAAATAAACATATTAAATTAGATTTAACATAGAAGGCGTGTGAAGTATTTCATTTTTTTGCTCTCTTTTGTGACCAAAATGATGAACTGCTCTTTTTGTTTCTGGCAAGGGACCTATTGATAATCAGACAAAATGTAAAACCCTTTTTAGGGAAGGTTCTATTTTGATACGATATTGTTCGGACGCTAAGAATGTCACTTAGATTTGGGACCTGTTATTTACTTCGACGTATAGAGACCTTCGACAATGGGAAGTTCGGGGTATAGATATTCCGTTTTTCAATGATTAATCATTAAGTATTCGTTAAGACAGTTTCTGTTAAAGCATCATACGCCCGACGTCGCAAAAATTGAAATCTAAAGAATGGAATACAACGTAATTTTCTCGCACTGCTTCCAAATCACAATGGCACATGAATTTGAACTGAGCGGACGCCATCTTAACATGGTTCAGTTTCAGCTAAATATCAGCTAAGTATATTGTTTTGTATGTGTGTCTGTGGATGAACTACTTTTGATATGTACGATTCCAAAGGCAAATCATTCATATAACATCATGAAAATGGGTTTAAAACAAAACAAGTCACAAGTCGATATTTAAGTTATGAAAATATTTTTTTTATATTTATGGCGATACTTACAAAAAAAGCAACAACAAATAAACTACATATAAATTTAATTAAAAAACAACAATTAACTACATCTAACACGCTGTTTGGATAACATATATTAAAATGAATCTGACTTTGTTCAACTGGGTTTTTACATAGCGTCAACAATTTGCGGCTAAAGTGCGATGTCCAATTCACCATTGATAGAGAAAGACCCCTGAGAATGCTGGATGATTTTCTGAAAATATATTTTTGTGTCGTATGCTTTCCAAATCCTTAAATATCTGATTTTGATAAGGAAAGATACCCAAAGTAGCAAAAAAGTAAGATCACAGGCCAGCCGCCAATTTACTTGGCGGCTGGGCTATGATCTAACCTGTTTGCATAAACCTGAAGTCGATTCCAGCACAATATGGGTTAACAGCCTAAAATGACCGGTCATGACGGGTAAAACTCATTGAAATCTGTTTGTCGGCTGAGGGATTTCCTCTCGTGACTATTCAAAGCTTTAACCTTGAGCAAACTGCAGAGCCCTGCCTTGTACTGATGAAAACTGTTAAATTACTGATTTCGAGGACTGCCACGTAGGACAAGATACATTTATGCAGTACATCAACAAAGAGAAACATGACAATATTGAAAAAGAAACGTTTATAACAGCACTGTTTTTAAGGGCAGTTAATAAATAATTAGTGAGCACGATTTTCAAATTCACACATGACAAGAGTTCACATATAGGGCCTACATGCATTCAGTGTGATAGGCCTACTAGTAACGGAAATGATCCCCATTCTCATTACACAATGATAAAGAATCGACATCCACTTAGGATGTTCGAAATAGAAGGCATTCCCTAACTACAAGCCATTTGTTTGTACCGGCTAGGTTTCAGATTTCCGTTTCAGCGTCCTCAACTAATTCATAGTCTAAAAGGTGCGCAAAAATCGAACTCTCTTTACCGGCGGCAAAGCGGGCAAACACCTTAAGAGTAACAGCCGCGCTTCCGGTCGGTACAGTTCCCTCCCACGTAAAACCAAGTTTGCGCTTAAGATGGTGCCAGAGGTCGCCGACGACAACGAAAACCTCCGAGGCGCCAGGAATGTCTAACCGGAAGGTGTAGCGTTTGTTCGTCATCAGATCCCCGGATACGGGTTCGTGGAGTGTGCAACGCTGCCACCGGTGATAGGTTCGTGGGAACGGCAACACGGCCGGGTTCGGCTCCTGGCATATAATGAGGTACCTGTATGCACAGTCGTAGTTCTCATTATCCCCCTCTGTAGCATAAAGCGAGAAGATGTAGAACCCTTCCTTCGGACAGCGTATCATGTACGTCGAACCAATCTCGTTCCTCGATTTCAAAAACACATAACGGTCTATTTCGTTCACAGCGCCCTCTTCCGCGTCGTAATATTGAAACGTGTGCGTGACCTTGACATCTTTGCCCATTTTGAACACAATGTCAAGATAATCACTCTCGGACACGATTAACGGGTCGATCTGGTTCTCCGGGTTAATCCCGAGCTTCTCCATGATTGGGGTGGGACCAAAGAACGGGACCGGGGGATATGGGGGCGCTGCGGCGCCCATGTTCTGTGTGCAGTTCACCATGAACGAGCATGCGCTTTCCAAACAGTCACTGTGCCAATAGTCTCCGGTATAGATCGAGAAGTAGTACAATCCGGGACGCGGGAGATTCACCGTGAAGATAGCCTCGTTTTTCACGTACCGGAGTAATGTTCGTCCCTCCAGGTTACTCGTACTCATCGACTTATCGTACGGCTCCAACAGAGAGCCAAAACCGAGCACTTTGGGTGTGATGATTCTCACTTCAACCATCCCAGTGTCTGTTGTCAGGCTTGCGCCGTAATTGGAATAAAACCGCAGCCCGTAATTGAAAAATGGCGACTTCACCACTGGCAAGTTAATGAATTCGGAAAACGGAAGTGGGATTTCCAGAAGCTGCCATGCCGATTCGTCCGGATAATGTTGGTATATATAATCTTCCGGATCGGTGAGGAAGTAGAACTCGTCGTATTTCTGGAATATTTCCGGAAGGTCGTCCATTAATCCGGTCACGTGACGCGCCGCCCATGTGCAGTTCACGAGGCGCCAACTTCCGTCAATGGCGACGGCCGTCCAAGAGTTACGGAACATGTTACCGGAAATGGGCATACCAGGCTTGTACCCGGTCCCCTTCGAGTAGCCCAGCACCACCTCGCAGTGTAAACCGGCGTAACTGTAAAACGAATTGACAATTTAGGGACTAAAATGTATTATATCTGTATTGCAAATTTTGCAAGCCGTTTTAACGTGTTAATATCGTAAAAAGCGATCTAAACTTAAAATAAAAGGAGGTATTATTTTAAAAAACATGGAATTTCAGCAACTTAGAAGTAAAGAAATCGAAAATCATTTTTTGTTTAATGACAATGATTTTACATGTCAAGTTTTAATGTTTATTGGTCTCAGAGCATAAATCTCTGCGTTAGTCCCATAGTAAAGTGTACCGCATTTAAACCCGTGGTTTGCTCGATTTTATTTGTCTTTTTGGCTCATCATAAATAGGGGAAGACCTCTAATCTATCAATTGCAAATAATGATGAATCACGCGGAGAAGAGCATCGGCATTCTGTTAGACAAACAGGAGACTACCTCACCTTTATATCCAAAAACAGTTCCAGGATTCTTATGCAGAGTTTGGCTGCAAGATAACAAGTTCTATACTCTAACCATAAGCCTCGGCGCCGCCTAATACATTATCTACAGGTAGCTAAAGGTTTAACCCTTTCCCAAACAACACATTTTCGACTGTCCCAAATTGAAAGAGTTTGCAGACGAGATTTCAAAATGTGATGAAATTAAACAAATTTCTTCAGATAGAGCAGAAAACCTTGTGGGGAAAGGAAAAATTGCTCGTCACGAGCAATTTCTCCTTTTCCCACAATGTTTTCTAAAGTGGTCTGCAACAAAGTGGTCAAATGTCGTTATTGTTTGGGAAAGGGTTAAGCGAAGGTAAAACTCGGCCCATACCTGCACAGACGTTTGAAGAGTTGATGATATGTTTCCCGCCCACTTTTCACGCCCTTTAGTAGAGCGATGGAGGCGCTCGCCCTCGTAATGTCTGTCGGTGTACTTTTGTTGAGATCCTTGGATATTATCCACCGAAATATGGCTCTAAAAAAAGAAAATATGATCGGTCGAATTTGAATATCATCTACCAAAATGATGCTCCAAAAAGACAAAAGTTTGGTTAAATTTAGATATCATCTTTTTAATATGGTTCTAAAACTGGAATATATGGTCGGTATAGTTAAGATATCTTTTGCTGAAAGATGGCTCAAAAATAGATAGTATGGTCGGTTGAATTTGGATATCACCCAACGAAATATGGCTCTGAAAATATGGCCGCTTAAATCTGGAATTGATCCATCTAACAAGAAAATTGTTTCAATAACAAAAATATAGTTGGGCAAATCTGGATGTACCTCCAAAATATGGCTTTATCAAAAGAAAGGAATAATTGATCAAAAACTCTTTCGATAATTTCAAACAAAATATGGCTGTAGAAGAAATATACCAAAAAGGATTGATATTTTCACTCTCTGAATATTGACTCCCGGAAAAGGTTTCAAGAAGATAGACAGTGATCGCCTTTTAGATAATTTGAACAACACGATTGATCAACAAGATTATGTAAAAAAAACAATATATGATCAGCTTTGAACATCATCCAACAAAATATGGTTCTAGAACGAAAATCCAAACGATTAAATTTCAATATACCATCCTTGATATGGCATCATGATAATGACCAGGGCTGGAAGTATCCACCATTCCTATAGAATTAGAAAACTGTTTTTCCAAAATGAAAACAAAACCAGACAGTATTTGAAGATTTTCAAACGCTTGATTATGATGGAAAGAACAGTGACTAAACTATCCATTACTTACCTGACTTTCTCTAGCTCTGAGTGACATTCTCGCGTGAGGTCTCGAACCAAATCCGTGAACGAATTATAGTCTCGCTTGGCCAACTGAAAGGTGAGATAGAAGGATAAGTCCGGTTCAATAGCCTTAACCCTTTCCCAAACAATAACGACATTTGACTACTTTGTTGCAGACAACTTTAGAAAACATTGTGGGAAAAGGAGAAATTGCTTGTAACGAGCAATTTTTCCTTTTCCCACTATGTTTTCTGCTCCATCAGAAGGTTATTGTCCGATTTCATCACATTTTGAAATGTCGTCTGCAAACTCTTTCAATTTGGGTCAGTCGAAAATGTGTTGTTTGGGAAAGGGTTAAGCACAAAAAAGGCTTTTACCGTAATAAAAGAAAAAACAAAATGTCATCAATAATGAAGATGAGTTAATGTATCAAACAAAACAGCTCCGTCCCAAATGGGTTTTCATTTGTTTTTGTCCTATGTCATACCTGATCGGGGCTTTTTTCACTATCTAACAGATACCCACGATTTTCTTTAAACTCTTGCAGTTTTCCCCTAAAATGAGTATACCTCAGAGGTTTTCTTTCCTCGAAGCCCACATGATCTCCCCCCACCCCACCCCCCACCCCTAATTACCCAATTTTACTATATAAAAAAGGGTATCAAATTTTACCCCTCAGAGTGAAAAAAGGCCTGCTGTTGAAATTTTGCCTAACTTAACATGTGTGCAGTTTATACTTACTACAAGGGCAAAAAAATGCTTTTCGGTGAGCAGCCATTGTTTGTTTGATAAATACTATAATATAACCTAATGCTGCAATAGGTGTCCCTTTTAAAAAGAAAAATGACTTGATTTAATGATGAAATAATAAGTTGTCAATTTGACATGAGAATATAGACTTATTGTCTTGTCATCTGATAGGAAATACCCGGAACAAGGATAAGAAATGAGCTGATCAAATTCCCTTAAGTAAAAACACTAAGTTGTTGTCGATTTAAAAAGCACAACATACCTCTATAGCCCTTCTGTCTATCTTTTCAAAGATGGCGGGAGACTTATAGAGTTGTGACTTTTTGGTTTCCGGCGGAAGTACTGCCGGTCGCATTGAGTGGTCGTAGAGGGCGCTGCCGTCGACTTCCCGGTCCTGTAAAAAATGGAAGTATCAAAATATCACTTCAACTGCTGGTGTTTATTTCTTAAAGTAATTGGTCTTACCAACTACCATAACCCAGCATTGACTTTTATCAACTAAGATACAAGCATGTATGACAAAGAATGTATGAGTGTTAATTTCTTATGATATAAGGAAGTTACAATGGCTTCTGATTGAATTCGTTAATGGTTGGCCCATAAAAGGCTCTCACTTACTACGTTCTCTTCACTTATTGAGGAGCATAGGGCCGACACCTAGACTAATCGTTTTGGGGCGGTCTACGGCTATTTCTTGTGTTTCACTTGAATTCTCCTTTACGCTGGGTAAGTCGGGCCCAAGTTTTTAATTATTATTCATATAATAAAGTTCCCACTATTAAACACATAAACACCCACCTTCTCAGCGATCAACAACAACATCTCATAAACACTTCATAAACATAAACACCCACCTTCTCAGCGATCAACAACAACATCTCATATACACCTCATAAACATAAACACCGACCGTCTCAGCGATCAACAACAGCATCTCATAAACACCTCATAAACATAAACACCAACCTTCTCAGCGATCAACAACAACGTCTCATAAACATCTCATAAACACCCACCTTCTCAGCGATCAACAACAACATCTCCTGGCACTGCCTGTCCATCATGCGGGCAGACCTCGCCTTCTCTTCGGCTGCCACCTTGTCCATGGCGCTGCGCAGTCGGTCATCGCGCAACTTCCGGAAGTGGTCCTCCAGGCGCTCTCGCTCCGCCACGAGATGTTGCTGACTCTGTCCCATTGGCATACTCTCCAGGCGGGAGATAAGTTCGGCTGCAGCGCGATCGCGTTCCACCTCGAGGTTGTTGTCCAGTCGCTTCATTTCCTTCTCCCGTTCCTCGGATAAGAATCGTTGAAGCCGTTCTTCTTGTTCGTGGTGCCGGCTCTCAAGAATCCACTGTGCATCGAAGACGCCATTTTTCTCGAAGTCCTGTAGCGATAAAAAAAAATGTAATGAAAAAGTTTGTCTTTTTTTAAAATAGATGTAAAGTAAACTAGATGATGATATTGTACAATACTTGAGCAAAGATTAGAATTACTTACATCAGATGGTACTCAAACAGATCGTGAATGCCATGAATCAATTATGCATTTTGCAGGGGCTTTCACTTTTTTATTGATTTTCCTTCACATGTTGCTGAATACATGTATACGAAACAGGCACGAACAAAGTCAACTCAACTAATCATGGATTTTTCCTCTTTTCTTTACTTGTAGTGTTCTGTTATTTTCAATTTTGACCGGTTTTAAAATCCCATATGAGGAGTTGATTAGATTTATAAATGATAAGAATTTACATTACCTCCTAACTGGTAACTGAGAACAGGGCGGGGCCTACTGTAAGCTCCGCCCATTATGATGCTATTCTCCAGGTTTCTTGATGTTTCATCTTTTCTTCATATGTTATATACTATAACTTTGAATTTGGACCTGTCTTGAAATCCCATATGAGGAGTTGATAAGATAACTAATTTGAAATAAATACTATTACCTCGTAACTCGTGAAAACGGGGCGAGGCCTATTGTTAGACCCGCCCATCATGATGCTGTACTCCAGGTTTCTTAATGCTTCATCTTTTCGTCATTTGTTATATACTATTAGTTTCAATTAAGGCCAGTCTTAAAATCCCATATGAGAAGTTGATTAGATAAATAATTAAAAATGAATGTTACCTCGTAACTCGTGAGAACGGGGCGTGGCCTACTATAAGCTCCGCCCGTCATAATGCTGTACTCCAGGTGAGTCGGCGTCTGCGTCATCCATGAGCTTCCATTCAGACTTCTAGGCGTCACACTGACCATGCTCGATCCGTAACTAGTATCGTGGACGCTTGGTTTCGAAGGTGTGACGTCACCGTGCGGACTCCCCTTGGGGCTACCACGCGGGCTCGGCTTGGGACTGAACTTTGGGGCCGCCGGAAGGGCATTCTGTCTCGGGCGCCCAGATGGCTGTAAGTTAAAATGAACATGTTTAATTCCGGGTTTGAGACCCATGTTGTAAGTCATTGCTCATGTTCTTTCAACTCACCCTTGATCATTGCTTCATATATGCAATTCCGGTGGATTAGATGAATTTATAAAACACATGTTTTGTATTTCCAATGTTCCTTCACACATAATTTAGCCGCCTACTGTTCACTTTCATGTATGTTATTCAAGGTTTCATTCCGTAAAATGTTTCCATTGTTCTTTCACAAACAATCTATTCGCCTTTATAGAGGGTCAATATAGAGAGTACTAGCTCGATGTTTTAGACTAATTATATTAAACAGTTCACATGTTATTTCACGCACAGTGTTACCGACATAAAACACCCATGTAGGTAGCCTGTAGGACAGGCAGTGTATACAGTCATATCTTAAACCTACCAAAACTGTTTACAAGGTGACTCTTTCACCTACAAAACAAAGTATCTTATTGACTACGCGCGAAACCATTTTATCGCTTATGGCTAAAGATTGATAGAAAGAACGTTGTTTAGAAATGTGGCAAATTTACCACAATGAAAACACTGCAACTTTTTGTACACGTAGTTCATCAATTATTTCACGATTCAAAAAAGAGAACATCAGAAGAAATTATTTTAAGGAATAACAAAATCATTCGTGCCAACATGAAATATTGAAAGAGTTATACGTTAAGTGCGCCAGATATTCCTGCGCTGAGAAAAAGGGAAAGTGTGGTTTATGTATTGGTGGTCGTTTAACCCTGGAGTAACAACAACTCCACAGGTATTTAATACTTAACACGCAATTAATTATCCTCATGTCATTGTGTTTACCTGTAAAACGTATGTACTGGATTGACCAGAAAATGGCCTGGAGAACGTAACCTTGACAATGGACGTAGAGTGACGTCGTTGATCAGAATTAACATGTTAATCCAACACAACTGACACTTTCTGGCATTCTTTAGTATCATTATTATTCCTACAAGTGATGAAGCATTTGCATTTAAAAGTGTGTAAACGTGACCTTGTGCTGCTTGTTTATATAATATATCAAACAGTGTAAATGGATTTGCAAAAAAAAAAATATGTTATATGAATAAGTTCATTCACGAACTTCTTTTTATGCGTAAGAAAATAGTCCGCTTCGCTCATATTTTTCTTCCGCTTAAACCGAAGCACACAATCACTATTGTACTTTATTCAACGCCCTAGGCGGATGTACGACCATCTTTCTATTCTATTTCTCATATTCGATAAATTGTTCAGCAGGATAACAAGTGTCCGAAAAGTCAATCCGGATCCGTATGTGTAGAAAGCATCTGGTTTATCTGGTTGCAGGTTGTTCCCTGAGCTGTGTGATCTGCGCTTTCTGATTGCTTGCGTTTTTGGTGATGAATAATGCATGGATTGGGGATCTGGCAATTGCAATATGAATGAAAAACTGTTTAAAAACACCTAAACCCCAACTTAAAGGCACATCGAAGGAGAGGAGTACAAATAAATTACTGAAAAAATATATGAAGTTCTTTTATCATGTTCATAAAAGTCACGAGAATTAGTTTAGAAATGCATTGAGACCCTTTCAAATAGACTCATTTAAAATAAGTTATTTTGTGCTTGAAATATAGTTGTCTCCAATTCAATCATGTTTATCAACAACCTGTTTGTTTACATTTTCAAAATAACGAGTTTTGATTGGTCGGTTCAAAAATGTGTGTATCAACTGTCAAGTTCAGAGGTGAAGAATCAGGAAAACTGAATTATAAAACTTGCTAATCTGGGTTATTTCTGGTTTACTTTCACATTTAAGTCGTGCTGATGGTGTTTTCTGGTGATAACTATTTGAATATGTCCAAAAGTTTACCAAATAATATAGTTTGATATAGCATTAATCTCCTTTTATGGGCCTTTAAATCAAGAAGCCGTTCCTGAACTGAAAAATGTTGTTACGGCACTGACAAAGAGGACTCATATGGGACCTGTGTCAGATAATGACTCTAATCTAACCTAATCTAAAAAAGTAATTTCTGTCACATGGCGTAGTACTAAACGTGATCCATCCCACCTGTACGTTACCGAAGTAAACAATGTGCGGCCCGGATTGCGCATAATCAAAACAAAATAAAGTTCACTCTTCAAGTCGAAAACTCGGTATTTAACTATCGTAGCTCCTTCACAAACACGAACTACTTACAACAGTTTTGCAAATAGCAATAAAGAACGTTCATGCCAAAACTGAAGGCATTTGTTTGAACTGCGTGATGAGACAAAACAAAACAAATGAAATTCAAATTTCAAAACGGTGACTCAGAACAATTTATTATCAGCTGACAACACTTTTTCGCAGATCCATCAACTACAATAACATCATATGGACATTGTTGACTGGTTCAAACTGAAAGAGTCAACAGCCGACACATGATGACAAGGTAAAACACATTTGTTTTAAGATATTGGGTATAAACCAATAATACAAAAAATTATATAGTTCAAGAAGGGCAATGTACCCTTTTGTCGGGATGGTTTTATAATCTTCTATAGCATTTGCAAGGTTTTATGGAGTTTTTGTCAGTACAAAAGGCGCGATAATCCACGAAAAACACAAGCTTGGAACCGCACGCAGTTTAATAAGGTAGAATAACCATAATCCGCCATTCTGAAACATTTTTCTTCGTCGGAATACTTCGGTCGTTCTGGGTAAACATCGATCGGGGCCGGAACTATTCGGTTTGATACCGATGTATACAGAGAACGACCGAGGTATTCCGACGAAAGAAAATGTTTCAAAATGTCGGACTACGGTTATTCTACCTTAAGATAAGTTGGGTTGTGTTTTATTTATATCATGGCGAACCACTGCGGTCATGGTACATTTTGCTCGGTTACAAACGAATCACAATTTGGAACGTCTGCGAGTTTACAGCAAACTCCTCCTCAATGTCAATATCAGGTTTTACTACATTAACAATTCATTTCAATTACGTATTCGGCAAAATCAGCACAAAAATGCTTTTGATCATAACAGTTAGCCATTGCCATCATATACGTCACGTGACATCATAAACACTATGTGAATTGTTGAATTGTTGGAATGCTACAATAGCGAGCCAATGAAAAAAAAGCGGACGAACATACGAGTGCCGGAACTTTGATTCCTTTTGAAGGCTCAGATTAAACATAGTAACTTATATGCATGTGTCTCCTTTTTATCTGATAAAGTATCCTATGATCTTTACATCTTAAAAGTATCAAAATTAAAATCATTTAGAACAAGAACAATAATGACCAGTTAACAGCTTATGTTACTCGGCTTTGTTCGGAAATGTGCTGCAATATTAAATGGGCTGCAATTCAGTCCGAAAATTTACGTGAATGCAGTCTCTTGAAACGTGGGAAACAGTTGTATATTTCAATAGTATAATTATCGGAGCGTTTTGGTCTTATCAGTTAACAAATGACTTGCCTTATGAAATCGGAGGTGAAGTGTGAAGTGAATATTGGCTGACGACATCACAAGATAACATTGTTTTCAATTCTAATTTCGAAAACTTGTTTATAGTAACTGTGGAATGTCTGACCCTTTTTCCCGTTCAGATTGAAATTGATGTCGTTTCTATCCCTTTAACGATATTGTGTTTAATTACATTATTTTCAATTATAAAATTATAAAGCATATATAATTAGCATTTTTACTTCATTCATAGCATTGTTTATCAACCATATTTCAAAGCCAAAAAGCAGAGATATATTAGGGGCCTCCGTGGCCTAGTGGTTAGAGTAGAGAACTTGAAATCACATGGCCCCTCTCCGCGTGGGTTCAAATCCTGAGAGGGATATGGATTTTCATGAGAGGCAGTCTCCCGACTGACTTACGGAATGCCGATGGTTCTACCCGCCTTGACCAGCCCTTGTGGGCAGTTGAGTATGGGGTCTTCCTCCATCATTAAGAGTCGGGCATCGCTACATAACTGAAATAATGTTGATGTGATGTAAAACCCATATGAAATGAAAAAAAAAGAGATATATTAAGTAATAAAATAGGCTAAGGAGAGGGGCATTCGCTAAAGTTGTTTTAACTTGTCACCAAAATCGATTGATTCTTACCATTTAATACATATTCTTTAAATACATGATCATCTATTGTTGCAAATATATCATGCATCTCATACCGAATGAGTGCAATAAAACATAATTAAGGTAGATTACCCATAATCCACCCATTTTGAAATATATTCATACGTCAGATTACTTCGGTCGTTCTCAGTAAACATCGGTTGGGGCCCGAACTATTGATTCAAACCGAATAGTTCCGGTCCCAACCGATGTATACCGAGAACACCGAAGTTATCCGACGAAAGAATCTGTTTCAAAATGGCGGATTATCGATATTCTACCTTAAATCAAATCCACTGCGTTTGTTATATGCTAAGGCAGACCAGGGACACGTTATCTACATTGATCTATACACACGCGCATGTTTATATATACACACGCGCATGTTTATGTTTATGTTAAAAAGGCATTCCTTCGTGTTAAATGCTCAATATTCATCGGCATTTTCCTTTTATATGCATTCATTGATAAAGGTTATATTGGTGTGATGATTCTGCTGTGTTTCGGACGAATAATCACTTATAGGTATTTTAGAGGTGTACGCCTTTGGCAAGCCCGGAACTATTCGTACTCAACCGGAAAGCTCCGGCCCCAAACGATGTATTCCGAGAACGACCGAAGTATTCCGACGAAAGAATCCGTTTCAAAATGGCGGATAAAGGGTATTCTGCCTTAGCCCAATGACATTTGTCTCGTCGACAAAGTAACTCGAAATAAATATTCACAGCGGTTAAGCCATAGAGAGATTTACACAACCCTCGAACAAACAATTGCACGTGCGCATCGCTTTCGATGGCTTCTGTTGACCGGTTGACAGAACGCCTTAAAATGAATATTCATAAAGATTTGACCAATATAAGTGTGTTCATAACTCCGACAAACAAAAACATGTGTGCTCGTAAATATTGCTTTCAAAAGATCTTATAGTGAAACAACTCCGACAAACATTGGGGGCGTTATTTTGCAGATTGGTCAATGGTGAAATAATCTCCGGCAATTGTCGACTTAGCAATTGTGTTTAAAGGCACATAAAAGGAGATTAATGCTATATCAAACTATATTATTCGGTAAACTTTTGGTCAAATTCAAGTAGTTATTCCAAGAAAACCCCATCAGCACAACTTACATGTGAAAGTCAACCAAAATTAACCCATCTTAGCAAATTTAATAATTCAGATTGTGTGATTTTTTACCCCTGACCTTGACAGTTGATACACAACTATTTGAACCGACCAATCAGAATTCGTTATTTTGAATATGTAAACAAATAGGTTGTTGATAAACATGATTGAATTGGAGACAACTATATTTCAAGCACAAAATAACTTATGTTAAAGGCGTCTATTTAATAGGGTATCAATGCTTTCGTATATTAATTCGTATTACCCTTATGAACATAATGAAATAACTCTATACATTTTTTTCAGTAATTTATCCGTACTCATCTTCTTTTATGTGCCTTTAAGATTCATGGCGTAGCGTGTACAGTTTACGTTTCTCACAAAACGAAGCAAATGTTCGCCGACATAGTTTGCATATTTGAAATGCTTCTTATCCTTTTGAACGAACAAATAAACGTAATTTGTAAACAATTGAAGATTTCAATGGGTCGAGAACAAAAGAGCAGACATTAACATAAATGAACGTATGAATGGAGATGGCCTTTTCGAGTACATGTTTTTGTTACTTTTGTTAGACATACCTTGCATGAATAGAGATAGTTACATGTGTGGGTAAATTATGGTTATCCTGTATGCTAGGTGATGAAAGACATTTCGAAAATATGCACTGGCATAATGTTGATTAAAATTGGCTTTTATGTATAGTTCAATATTGCTCGAATTCATACATTCCACGAAAGAGCTTTTTTACGTTATATAACAGGGACCCATTAAAGGTACCTTCCCAATTTGAAATTTCTTTAAAATCATGTAGAATTCTAAAAAAATCAAAGTCACGCCAGTTTTTGGTTTCCCAATTCAGCAATTCTATCGATGCAATTTCCCAAAAGCGACAGGCTTCTCCCAAATTTTTATGAAAAAGGCTCCTGTTTGAAAAGAGAAATGTTCGTGCAAATGGTATTTCCCATACGCTAAGTGATGACAATCATTCTGAAAATACGCATTCGTTTATTATCGATGAACATTGACTTTATACATACAATAATAATAATAATAATAATAATAATAATAATAATAAAGACTTTATTTAACGAGGAAACTCATTTGACAATTTAAACTGACAATCTTCCATAAGATCCTCAACAATGAACAAGTGAACAATAAAACTAAAAGACTAAGGACAATTAAGGTAGTTTGGCCCATATGTCGTCTGACAGTAAGGTATCAATATGTCTGAGAAAGGTATAAGGAGCAGTGAGGAACAAATGATCTTAAAACTAAATGAAAGATGAAGACAACTTATCAAGCAAATCAATACTTGTCAAACACATTTGATACATACTTTGATATTACTTGAGATCATGACCAAATGCAAATCTTTATCAGATAATTCACATTTAAATTTCATATTATTATCATATTCAATTTCATAGATGTATTACTTTTGGCATTCTTGCGCGATATCTAAGTGTTGAAATGATGAATTATAATACATGAAATACGTCGATAAAAACGATACTAAATGACTTAAGGCGATTGGTTTGGTAAGTAAACCTCTTATTTAGAGAATATATTCATAGGTTAAACAACATTAACAGTTCAGCCGTGAAATGTTAGTTGGTTTCGAAAGGGCGTAACATTTACCATTCATAACATTGTATACACAACAGTCGGGACAAGTATAAGTAAAGGTCTCAATTTAAAAACATATTCGAGCAATTTCCCATTTAGTCACAATGGTTTTTAAAGGTGCTTATTCACAGATGTCAGCAATTTTGGAAGTTAAAAATTAATTTCTTTAAAACTGCACATCAGATGCGCTGTTATATGGTACGCACTGAGAAATAGGCAAGGGAAGCAACATTTGATCGTTTTGAATACTTTAAATTGTGTATACAGTGAATAAACATGAGTCTTAATCCTAAAACGTGACATCACTGTTCAAATCTACCACATATAAACCGTATATATTTAGATAAATTGACACTTCCTGAATAAATCATGCTTTCAATAGCTAGTGTTAGTTGTATATCAAATAACAATGTAAAATACGACAGTTCATTTTGGATTTCGAATTTTCTCTTCTGTGAATAAACACCTTTAAGCCTGTTTTGTCTTCTGTTACAGGTGCTTTTGAATACTGCTTAACGAATACATGTGAGTCTTAAGATCGCGTCAACAATTTTTCAATTCTATTGCGATGTCAAGTTCATTATGGCTTGAGGAAGACCCCTGACTTTTGACCCCAGGAAAAACCATCGGCTTGCCGGAAGTCAGTCGGGAGACTTCCTGTGGTGCAAATCCAAACAAAACCCTAATAGAATTAGAACCCACACAATGACAGGCTTTGTTGATTCAAATTCAGTACTCTAACCACACGTACACAGAAATTGACAACGTATGATTCAGTAGCCAATATTCCAAAATGGTACCCTTATCTAGTTTCTTGTTTATTCAAAAGTTTCAGCTTATATTTATCATTTCATAAATCCGTATCATCTTTACAAGTTACAAGAAATATAGTAAAAGAGATATGTACTCTTACTTGGATAATAAGGGATCTATGGTTATAAAAAATGTACATGTAATGTTTTCAATCAGGTATGTTTTAATATATATTTTGTTTAATTGTTGTAGTACCCAAAATGTAGTATCATTTCCTTAGCGTAGAAAGTTTTTTAAATTATCAATTGGGTTACCCTCAATTATCCAAAAAAAGTTTTCAAAGTATCAATTAAATTAGAATTTTGGATAAGCAGGCATTATGAAGTTCATTGACCGCTATCTCTCACATAAATCCCTGGATTATACTAGAATGTTTCAGGCGACTCCTTTGTGTAATTATCAATGAAAAAAAAACGAGAAAAAACCCCGAAAAGAAACAAAACAAAAGTAAACAGCAAAATATTTTGTTAAGTAAAATCTTTGAATATGTCATGTCTTTTAATGAATGGCTTTTAAACTGAAATGAATTGACCATCCGACCCAATTTTCTTTAAACGTGACAATTTTATTTCCCGTCAAATGAATATCTCTAAAAACTTTAATTACAGGTCGGCGTGTTGTGAAGAGAAAAAACTTTGGATATTCGGAAGGTTCACTGACCTATAACCCTTAGAATGCTGGGTAATTTTCTAAAAGAAAAAAGTGTCGTCTACTTTCAAAAACCTTTGTCTGCTTAATTCTGATGAGGAAAGATACTAAGAGTAGCAAACAGGTTAGATCATAGGTCAGCCGCCAATTTACTTGGCGGCTGGCCTGGAACTAACCTGTTTGCATAAGCACGAAGTCGGTTCCAATACAACAAGGGTTAAAATGAAATAAACAAGACTGGTATCAAACTTAGCTTCGCCAGGATAAAACAACACACAAAATTATCTTTCGCAGTTCATGTGAAGGATAGTGGTCCAAGCGGTTTGAACGTCGGCCCTGGGAACATGAGGGTCGTGGGTTCGAACTCCATGAGTGGCGAGGTCCGCTTTCCGACCAACCATTAATCAACATTCGACGCGAATACTGGTCATGCACCCAGGAAGCAGAATTGAGAAAATAAATATAAGTTGTAAAGACTTGTTTTAGTTCACGATAAATTTAATCGAGATGAGTTTAAAGTAACTGATTCAACGCATCATAAATGAGCTAATTGCATCCCAAACGGCAATAAGTAAGAAATAAGTAGGAATCAAGTAAGATGAATCGAAAGAGTTAAATCTATGGAGTAAGAATTATTTTGTGTTCACTTGGGGTTTTTATATTGCGTTAACAGTATTTCAATTATATATATATCAATTGCAATATATGTGGTTTGTCATAATCAATGGAGGAAGACGCCCCAAAGGTTAACTATAAAAGTTGGTCAACTGAGAGACCACCTTAAGTCAAACTACAAATCAATTATTTTCCCTTTAGTTTGAAAGAGGTCTAGTCTTGTTAATTTTGGGAAATTATATAGCTGAAGTTCTTGAATTGGGTAACCAAAAAGCTTTCGTGACTTAGGATCTTTGCGAAAGCTGCATGATTTTAAAAGAATTTGAATGTATTTCCTTTTATAGGCCCCTGATATTGAACGCGAAAAATCACTGCAAATCCACCTCTTGCGGGATTTGAACCCACGCGAAGAGGGACAATGTCAGAGGTAAGATCCCCGACCACAATCGATGTTACTGATCGGAGTCTGGACTGAATTAACGTCGTATCCCGTAGTATGGTTCCGCAGTTTTTCGGACTTGAAATCGCCTACGAAGTTTGCAGAGGTGTCCGAAATTCATTCATTCGGACACCTCGGCAAACTTCGTAGGCGATTTCAAGTCCGAAATGCACCGGAACTCTTTTACGGATACTACCTCAATCGATCAACAATAGAAAAGTGTTGTTTTTTCTCTTGGGGCTGAATACATTGCGTGATCATTAGTGATTTGGTCTGGGTTAACACCTCATTCGTAACCTATCAGGATTGGGATCTTGGTTAAGGGGAGGTCGATTGTTTTTTATAGACCAACGACTATATATTGCTACAGGCAGGTTTGAGGTTGTTAGAAACGCTCTATAACGCCCGAACGGAAAGTACAATGCTGCTCCCAGTAGTTACTTACATAACGTATCAAAAAAGCTTACCACAGTGTCAATAATTCTACATACAGTGAACCCTCGTTTATCCGGACACCGATTATCCGGATGTCTCGCAATCCGAACAAGATTGTAAGGGAACGGAATTATTGGACCAGTTTATTGCAGACGACTTTTGAAAACATGGTGGGTAAAGGAGAAATTGCTCGTGACGAGCAATTTCTCCTTTACCCACAATGTTTTCTGCCATATCAGAAGATTATCTTTGAATTTCATCACGTTTTGATATGTCTTCTGCAAACTCTTTCAATTTGGGACGGACGACAATTTGAACATGCTCTGCTTCATTAGTCCGGATTATTCGGTAAACCGGACTTTTTGTTGGGAACGGACGTGTTCGGATAAACGAGGGTTCACTGTATATAACGGCCTGGATTGACCCGAACTGAGCATAAGCTCTCAGAGTCTTGCCAAAAGACACTCCTATGAGACCAGTGGTATGGTTTTTACGTTTAAATATAACAGACTACCATAAAAGGCACCTTCCCAATTGTAAATTTCTTTAAAAGCATGCAGTTTTCACAAAAACTCAAAGTCATACCAGCTTTTAGGCTTCCCAATTCAGCAATTTCAGCGATAAAATTTCCCGAATTCAACAGGCTTGGGTCCCTTCCTAATTGACGGAAAAAAAGCCCTGGGTGGTAGTAAGTCAACCACTTTAATAACTGGACCACGTAGGACCTTATTGAACATGAAAGCAATAACACATTAGGGGCAAAGAAATGTGTTCATCAAATATTACTAACAAAAATAACGGATAAGATATAGAGAGTGGTCAAAAACCTGCGCCTCGATTTTACGCAGATGTGATAATGAACGTTTTATCATAGCTCGGAGAAGGTGCGTATAAATCGATGTGGGGAAATCCCCGCCCTAATGGTGGGATTGAAGGGATCTTTAAGCTCTATGAATTAGCTTAATATACGAAAACCGTTTTCCCTTAGTTTAATGTATTACCAAACATTCAATTTTGCCGTGGGTTCGATATGTAGTATTATACTTGAATGGTCTGGTTAACCCATTACCAAACAATAACGACATTTAACCACTTTGTTGCAGACGACTCTGGAAAACATTGTGGGAAAAGGAGAAATTACTCGTCACGAGCAATTTCTCCTTTTCCAACAATGTTTTCTGCCCTATCAGAAGAATATTTTTCGATTTCATCACATTCTGAAATGTCGTCTGAAAACTCTTTCAATTTGGGACAGTCGAGAATTTGGCGTTTGGTAAAGTGTTAATGATACTAGTAATAAAGCAACTTTAAAGCTGCTTGTTCACAGATGTAAAGCGAAGTCATATATCATTTTTTTTCAAACAGCGTGCTTTTTGTACGATACATGTACACACTGAAGACAAGTAGACTGGTGGAGTAGGGACCTTTAAACCGCAAGCCACATTGCCTCACTTCGAGTTGATTCTGATCACGAAATCACGAAAGTGATAGATTTGAAATTTCAAATGAAAACTTAGGGAATGCTGAAATAATGAAGAAATGGTTGGCCGGAAGCGGCAGATTTGAAATTTAGCTGAGACTAACGGATAGCCGATAGTTCCACTGATACGTCTATTGTTGACGCGATGTAAAAACCGAATAAAAATACAATGATTCGAGATGAGGGACCAGCGCTACTTAATGTTAGTGACCAGGCGTGTATGAGGGATAAGGTATGTCAAGAAATGTGACAGTTTGACAGCTCATTTAAGCCTGTATATCTCCCCTGTCCATTTACCTGGTCATTTACGGGTGAGGACTCAATTAGGGGTTATGATGATTTGGGTTTGAGAGAGGGGTATAGTGAGAGGCAGACACAGATGGACTGACAGACGGGAATAGACGAGTAGGCAGAAAGATCGATACACAGACAGACAGACATACAGATAGACTGACAGACATAGAAACAGTCAAGGTAGATTGGCATGGATAGACATGAAGTGAGGAAATGATAGACATGGTATGAGGAAATGACGAGCAGGCAGACGCATAGACATACGCATAGACAGACGCACAACAGGCGCACAGACAGACGGACAAACACACACACAAACAAACAGGAAACTATACGAGCCATCTTCCTTTTTTTATTTCTTCTTTAAACCCTGTATTTTGGGTACTCAATAGCATCATGTCGACGAGACGGTTAAAATGAGCTCCCTCAAAACACGGTTTGCATGATAAGTACATAAATTCTTCAAAAAGATTGCGTATGAAGCATCTTATACCCACGCCTAACTAAACCTAAACCCTCATGACGTCATGCATACCGAATTGGAGCTACTCAGGTATTTCCGTGAGCTGAGAAATACACCTCGAAAATAAGTGTAGGGTTACAATACATAGTTTTAGATTTTTTTGTATCGCTAACTCATACGAAATGGCGAAATTATGAATTGTGATATGTATAACTGTTTCCTAAATCAAATTCAACGGCTTTTCGATTTCATATTTAAGATCTACATTTAAAAACGAAAGTACAATGACGTAAGTCTCCAAGAACCAACATGGCTGCATCCCTATTATCTCAGAGATGTTTTCATTGGATAAACCCGATGTGTTTAGATTGATACATACCGTATCCGCATGTTTCCCAGCATCGTGCGCGTCCTCCAGTCCCAGGATTGGTGCCCGTTCGTGCTGAATCTGGTTCAAGCTTTTACCGACGTGCGTCCGGCAG
This sequence comes from Cerastoderma edule, assembly GCA_947846245.1. Taxonomy (NCBI): domain Eukaryota; kingdom Metazoa; phylum Mollusca; class Bivalvia; order Cardiida; family Cardiidae; genus Cerastoderma; species Cerastoderma edule. The sequence continues at coordinate 35,446,494 of OX401411.1, forward strand.
TACACCTCCTTGTCCTGGGAACCATTCGCGTCGTTCCGGTGAAACGTCTGCTGGGAAAGCGGAAGTCCGCAGATCCGACACCGGAAACAGGCCTTGTGATAGAGTACGCCGATGTTGACCATCTGTTCCTTGTCCCAGATCCGCCGGTAACACCTGTAGCATGGATCGACGGGATCCGGATGTGGCTTACGTTCGTATTTGAATTCGTACAACGTCGCCCGTTCGTAACTAAACGCGTATTTATACGTGCCGTCGTCTGCTCGCAGCTCCGACACTTGGATGTCCAGGTCCGGGTCTTCCATAATGGGAATTTGGTGTGTATTTATCTATTATTTATCTGTAAGCGTGTTATAGACTCAGAGAGGATGTTGTTGACATATTACTAAATATCAGTTTAAACATATATGTATATAAACGTTTATGTATATAAATATTGATAACATATTCTGGTCATATAAAATGTATGTTCTTTTCTGTTTCGTTATTTTCTTGATTAGATCCTGGTGAATGCGGCTTACATATAACTAAATGCTACATGTACATATATCCTTATATACATGTATGTTAATAGTCGTTCATATAAAATGAATGTTCTGTTCTCTTACGGCCTGGTTTTTTTGTTAAATCCGGCGGAATGTGATTGATACTTAACTGAATATTCGCGAACACATATACAAATATCCTTATATGTATGTAAACGTTGTAAGCAGAATCGTCATATAAGAGGAATGTTCTATTTAGTTTCAATCAACTATTAATTTGAACATATCCTAAAACTTTTATTTGTTTCTATATGTATGCAGACCAACACATATATATTTGTAGCCTATTATGCACGCCGTCAAATAAAATGATTCCTCTATCCTCTTTCGTTTTATGATATAATCCGTAAGAATTTGGTAAATGTCTAAACCAATATATGCGCTAGTTTATAGACAAAGGTGTATCATTTAAATATATCCTTGTATTTGATTCTCAATAAACATGCTAACACCACCCTTAGCACTACACGTAAATCATATAATCCGGGTGAATATATTACTCAATACTCGCTAATACAAGGAGTGTCGTTATAACATATCCTTTCATGTGTCGATACGTATTCCTTCTTTCAACACTCTAGTATAACACACATATGTCACATACATTCGATTTAAATCCATATTAGCATATTGTCATAAACACTCCTATGAGACATGTCTGGATGAAATCACGATGGAAGGAATTTGATACGTTACTCCTGTGTTCAAAACGATCTGTTGTAAACATGTCACCGCTGGGAAAAACAAAAATAGCTCGACTCACGACACAATTTGACCTACATACCTTGACGCGTCATGTTGGCCCTGGAGCGCGCGTAACCGTAATTTACCTGTATAATAAGGGAGACAACTATAGAAACAAAATGAATTAGGTTTGTATTGATTAGTTCCCTTAAACGCCTCTTGCTGACCAATCTGTTTTCACCGAGTTTATTCAATGAAACACCTCTGAAGTAATAATGGAAGCCGCCATATTGTTTCTCGTGAGACTTCTTTCGTTTTACTTTTGTGCTCAAATATAGATTTTACATGTAAAATCTAAAAAGTCATTTAATGTGATTAAGGAAACAGATATATAAGATAAGATGAGATAAATTGAACTACTCAAAAAGAACGAACATATGAAATGATCTATAAGCCGGGACGATTCACCCGCAAATGTGTAACCCTACACTTATGAACGAGGTGTATTTCTCAGATGCCAGAAATACCCGAGTAGTAACGATTGCGTATTGACATCGAAAATTGGAACTATCTTGTTGAGAATAAGAATTTTGGTTATAACGCTCTCTATTGAGTCAACTACTTAACTGAAGAAGAAGAAGAGAAAGCAAAATATATCGTTTTTTGGAAAGCATGTTCGAAATGATAATCACAGATTTTTTTTCTTTGCTAAAGGATGTAATTAAGAAAGCGATTGAAATAGAAAAAATCGATTATCCTTATTATCAATAAAGAGCCCGTGTAATGATTACTACCATTGTGTTGGACGTTAACTTGCTCACGAAGTTAACAGAGGTTTCCGAAATGGATTTCGGAAACCTCTGTAAACCTCGTGAGCGAATTAAATGTCCGCAATGCTGCGGCACTGTTCAACAGATTAGTTTAAACCTTTTTTCACTCAAGAAAGAAACACCATATAGATACGATACATTAATACAAACGCTTTAGTGAAACGGATAGGGACAGAAGCTGAGATCTTATGAGTGTTCATCTCCTTTGTTTAACAGGTTCTACTTTAATCATTCATACACCATTTATAATAGATGAAAGGTCGTTCCATTCGTTATCTTTTCTTTCCGCCGGAAGGGTCATAGACTATCTGGAATATTCGAATGATAAGGGCGGGAGAAGGCAGAGTTCCAAATATGAAGACCGATTTGGTTTCACTGGTCACGTTCTAACTACGTAAGTTGGTTTATTGTTCGATATTTACTGAGATTTTGTCGACAGAAAGACGTTAGAAATTGGATAATCTATTTAATTCGGAGTTCATACGCAGTATTGGTGTTACAACCTTTTTGGGGTTTATCAGTAAACTAGGCTATGGCTAAGGCTCTGAATCAGGGGCCCGTTTTACTAAACAGTTTACGCTTAAGATTTGCGTAAGTCTAAAGCAACAAGTCCTTTTATTTCAATATTTGGCAAAGCAATATTGCAGAGTAACACATCATTGGAATCGTCTCTCCGAGACGCTTCCAATGACGTGTCACATTACAATATTGTACTTTCATTGAAGATATTATCCATGTTAATCAATTATGACTTACGCAAACATTTTCCATAAGTTGTTTAGTAAAACGGGCCCCTGGATGACATTGGTGAAGATGTAGAGCGTCGGCCTCTTGTACTGAGGGTTCCGGGTTCAATCCCAGTTAGGCGAGGTGAAATTGCCGGGACTAGCTCTCAGATAGGCGTGTGTACTCGTTAAGTATCCAGGAATCAGTAATCGAGAGTGAATTGAATAAGTTTCGAGCTTTCGTCACATTCGACGTAACACATTAAATAAGTTTAAACTACGTCTCTGAATTTTCTTGTCAAAGGAGACTCCAACGAAACCAGCGGCGCCGGCGTTGCCAAGTAAGAAAACGGGAAAATTGTACATAGAGTGGCAAAATCAATTGTTCGAATTGCACAGCTTGTCTAAAAGCCTAAACAGATAAGTGATTCCTTACTGTCATTTATAAACTATGATACGGACACATGCAGAAAGAGAGTTTTCATTTACGGACAATTAAATCAAAGTCAACATGTTCGTCAACCCTGTAGACACCTGACGTTAAGATAGAATACCTATAATCGACCATTTTGATTTTTTTCCTTCGTCGGATTACTTCGGTCGTTGCCGGTATACATCTGTCTGGTCGGAACTATTCTTTGTTCCGACCCTACCAATGTATACCAAGAACGAACGAAGTAATCCGACGAAAGAATGACTTTCAAAATGGCCAATCATTGGTATTCTACCTTAATAACTTATATTCATGTTCGAAATGGTTGTTCTTTACGATAAAACGAAAGCAGTAAGCTATGGTATAGCCATTCCGTTCATATATTATATGTGCCACCGAGGGTTTTAATTCTAGTTTATTCACTTCTTCACAAGACAGCAATTACATATTAAAGGTACTTGTTCATAGAGGTGAGAAGATTTGTAAGATAAAATGGATTCATCTAAAACTGAACAGCTGCACTGGTATGTGATACCCACTTAGAAATGGTCATTGGAAGCAAAATTTGTTTTTTTTTAATTATTTAAACCTAAAAGCGCTGGAACTGACTTCATGCGTATGCAAGCAGTTTTGATCCAGGCCAGCTGCGACGTAATTTTGCGACTGGCCTGTGCTCCAACCTGTTTGCTACTTTGCGTATCTTTCTTCATAAAGATTACGCAGATATTTAAGGTATTGGAAAAATATATTTTCAGAACATTACTCAGCGTTCTATGGGTTAAAGTGCGCATGCAGCGAGTTAGAGATCTACCGCATACAGAGTGTACATACTTAGATAAGTTGACGGTCCCTGAATTAATTATGCTTTCAATAGTTACTTTTAGCTGTACACTGTATATCAAACAGCAACTCAAAAACTGCTTTGTTTAAACGTGATTTCATTTCGACTTTCAAATCTTCTCCTCTGTAAACAAGCACCATATGAACCCGTATAAAGTATGAAAGAAACTATTTGATTTTTATAAAGGGTGATGGAAAGAGAAATTGCTCATCATTAGTCTGTTTATTTCTACACATTTTTCTTTCAGATAAGCTACGCAGCTGGTCGTACAATGGTTAAACGACCGGTTTTGAGGTCTTGTGTAAATTTAACAATCAACGCTGAACAAGCTTTCGTTTGCGGATTGATGTCGCTATAACTGGTTGAGGCATCTTGCTGAAACTTTGCACAGTCACCACAACACAGCTGTTAAAGGGTTAGGTGTAATTGTGAGAGAGGTAGTTTGAAAATACATGATATGTAATTTTATGGACGTAAACTTTACAGTTTCTAGTCATACAATTACTTTACAATAACAGCAAATACATATATTCGTTAGCAACATTTACATATATACATAAACAAGTAAATAATTTGATTTGACATATTATATAAATGTTTTTAATGGATCATAAGCAGTCATTTGATCTGCCTTTGTTTTGATGGTAAACTATTTATTTATCTTTATTTCAAATCTATATGGTAGGTAATTATGATATATCTTTAAAGATGAGAAATTAGTTTGCTAAATTATTAAATGAATTAATTGATTATTCTTTTTTTGTTATCTAATTTAAAATACTGATAAATTTAAACATATTTGGCCGAGTATGTGTTGACCGTTTAAAGCTCAAAACCTTTAAATCAGAATAGAGTGGGCAAACCAAGAGAAAATGGAACTCATCCTCAACTACATTCAAGTTACAAAAATAAGCACACCCTCTTGCTTCTTTCTATTAGACTTTTTGTTATATACATGTGTTTTATTTTAAACATATGTTTGAAGATAGATAAGGACGAAAGCAATGACCTCATAAAGTCAAATTGCTTGAATTCTAGCGTCCGTTCTTATCTTTCTGCAAATGTATATTATATGTCGAGCAATGGAGATTATACAACAGAGCGTTATAGGCTTGGTCTTAAAAGCTAACTACTCATAAGGAAGAAGGTAAGTTAATTTCTGTTGCTTTATTCATGATTTCCCTTTTAAACTCTCTCATTCCTACTCATTTTTCCTCAATCGTTTTAATTTATGTTTAATAACAGTACTTCCTTATTCTATGGTATCTATACCTAATAAGAATAAACAATTTGTTCTGTCCTTAATTTTTCTCGTTTTTACGAGTTATTGATTGGATGCTTAATTGGCGTACATGTATAAAAGCAATTATGTTGATTGATTGATTGATTGATCGCATGACTGATTAAAGATTAAGTGATTGATATATTGGTCGATCAATTGAATGGTTGGTTTATTGGTGGAATTGTCGATTGACTGGTTTATTGCTTGATATATTGATAAAGGGGGATACAATGAATGTTTGGTTGATGGATTGATCAATATATCATTATATAAAATGATATATTGGATAGACGATATAACTTTTGGTCGACTGGTCAATTTATAATTGATAACATGAGTATCTCCATCCATAGTTTGTGTGGCGAAACGAAATTAATTGGCAAAGACAATGTCAGTTTTTATCAATCGAATCGTTAATAAATGTCTGAATAATCCAGGCGTGAAATGTTTCAGTTATTCTTGGATTATTCGATTTAGATTTACTTGAAGACCAGGGTACCGTTTTACTAAACAAGTTACGGAAAATATTTGCGTAAGTCAAAACTGATAAACACGGATAGTTTCTTCAATAAAAGTACAATATTGCAATGTGACACATCATTGCTTCATCCAATATTGAAATAAGAGGAATTGTTGTTTTAGACTTACGCAAATCTTAAGCGTAAACTGTTAAGTACCCAGAACCGTTAGAGTATTGAAGATTAATTTATATCGTTTTTATGCTAATACAGAATCAACATTGTTTTGGTTGTGGTGGGGGAGGGGGGAATGTATGGGCAAAATTGAATTTCATTTGCTTATATTTGTTGTTAAAAGTGATTGTCTGCATTAATTGTAAATGTTCATTTACCAAGTTCATTTCATCTATTGTTCTGTTGCATCATCAGTTGGAGCAAAGGAAACACCTGCTTGGTGATTGAAGTATTTTGCGTTTTTTTCTGTTTGAAGCTGCTTGTATACAGATGTGAGGAAACTTTGAAAGTTTAAACTTGAATTCATTTAAAATTGTAAGACGCTTGTACTTTTGTATGACTTTTTAGGCACTGTAGAATGGTCATTGAAAACCAAACTTCTGAAAGTCAGAATAAAATGTGTTTTTATTAAAAAACATTTTCTATCGCTGTGCGATATATGATTATAATATGCTTCTGAAAGAATTATTAATCCAGGAAGCGTCAGTATATCCAAGTATGCACAGTCTACAGTCCAACTTGTATTAAGCAACCATCCTTTGAAACAGCCAACATGCCTTAAACAACCACTACTGAAAGTCCCATTGTTAAATCTAAAGTGTGCATCAATTTGTGATAAGCAGCCAACCTGTCTTAAACAGCCAATTTCCTTAGTTCCGTAGGCTGGCTTCTTAACACAAGTTATATGCAGACCGACGAACTACTCGAAGTGTTAATTAACGTAACAATAAGCACACTAAATGCCTCCCCATTTCTTCACACAGTCTCAGACTTGTTGTTCAAGCTAACGGCTTATCTCACGTTAACGGAAGCGACGTCTTTCACGCGTGCAGGGCGCATATTTTCTAATAAAGATAATTTGTAGTAATTACAGTAATATATATCACGTTAAATTCCTCCCCATTTCATCACACAGTCTCAGTCTTGGAATTTAGACTGTCGGTCCCAAGTAGCGAGAATGACGTCACTCAAGCGTAGCCAGCCCATATTGTTTGGATTATTAGTATTACCTCAATCGTATCTACTCGGCAATCCCCGTAACAAGTCGGTAGATATACCTCGTAGGCAGTACATGAATACACCAGAAATCCTGGGGTAATTTGCCTTATTTCCGGCGGCTAACGCAAAATGCACACAGGCACTAAATATGTATTTAAATACACACAAATTGGTTATATATCACAATTGAATGTTTGTTTTTACCCTTTTCATTAAAGATGACCAAATCAACACATCTTTGATTCATATTTTGTCAATCGTATCTACTCGGCAATCCCCGGCTTGTGCCGGGGATTTCCGAGTAGGTACGATTGCAAACGGGCATGCCCTTCGTTGCTGACCTACTTTCAAAAATGGCTCCCCATTGCCTCCGAGGTTATTTTAAGAAATGGCCGAGGTGTTCCGAATGGTATTACCTTAACAATGAATACAATTAGTATCAATCAAGCTATAAATTCGTATAATAGATCATCAATTCATTAAACAGATCCGGAATTAGTCTTCAAGATAACAGCTCACATTGGCGGCCCTGACGTCTTTCGCGCGTGGACGTACGGTGAAGGTACGACGTCTGACGTCGGCTGTAGAAACGTGCATATAAACGGCTGTTCCAAACACTATCGTCACCCATCTTTGGATAACTGGCAGGGGATAAAGAAGCATCTGGTACCGAGTTATATTTCATCTTCTTTTTTCCGTTACATCTTACTAATTTTCTGTGAGGTATTATTGATTGGATGGTATTTATAGCTATATGTGATTTAGATGGCGCTTTGTGCCATGTGATTGATCAGTGACGTTATCAGTTTAACAAATATTCAAAGTACTGAAAGTACAGTGATGCAAATAGTCATGTAGATCTAATGCAATGGCATCAAACCCGAATGCTGATGATGAAAAAGCCTGCACAACATTAATTATAACAAGAGAGTCTTCGTATCTTCGAATGAAGCAAGGCAAAGAAGTTCTTTTGATAATTCTTGTTTAAGTGACGTCATAGCCATAATTGCAAGACCAAATGACGAAAATTCATATAAATTCATACATTGTATATTGCAAAGAACCACTATGGGAACAAACGAATTACGCATTTTAAGTATTTTCTCTATCTTGCTCACAAAAGCCTAGAGCTGCTCTGATGTTTATATTGACACCTTTTTGACGGCATATACTTTCATTGAAGTGCATATATTTTAAATGACGTTTTCGCTATTTTCTCCAGATAAAGTATGCTCTGTACAAGAATGAGCAGGAAGTGGCCTCGATCTGGTTTGATGGAACCGGAAGTTCGATAACTAACTGGTTCTCACACAATCGCGTAGTAAATTCCACATGGACAGATTTAAGGACGTCATTTGGGTACATCTTTAGTATCGATGGTGCTGCGTGGTATGTTTACTTATCATAGATACCAGTCTACGCTCTTCGGGTTTATCCAATGAAAACACCTTTGAAATAACATGGAAGCCGCCATATTGTTTCTCGCGAAACTTATGTCATTGCAATCTGAACACATCGGGTTTATCCAATGAAAACACCCGAGGTGTTCCGATTGCTGTCATTGTACTTTCGTTTCCAAAAATAGATCTTACATGTGAAATCTAAATAGTCATTTTATTTGATTATGGAATATTTATTACAACTTATGATTTCTCTATTATGTATGAGTTACTTATAAAAAATGATTTAGAATGATGTTCAACACGACCATATATTTTGTACTAATTTACGTGGACGCTTATAGGAAACGTGTTATAAGCTGGAGATGATTTACCCGAAATAGTGTAACCCTTCACTTATGTCCGAGTTGTATTTCTCAGCTCACGGAAAAAACCCCGAATGGTTCCGATTACGTAGATACATATGTAGCCCGCATTACGGACCCTTGTGCGGGGTATTCGTACGGGCCAGGCCCAAGGCTAAAAGATACGTGCAGTCCTTCTTCGGATTAGCAGCGAGATAAAATCAAATCTGATTGCCAGTGGATTCCTTGTATACGGACGCTTAATCTCAATAATTATAAATACGAAGCAGTCCGTTAAAAGAACTGTGAGGACCAAAGGCAAATAAAAAGGTTTTATTTTGGACCCTCTTTCCATTTCAACGACCTGTAGTCTACTGTGTGAAAATAAAGGTTAAATTGTATGCCTCATCTAGTTTATACTTAATCCAACGAATTGAAAAACTACCAGGTCCCATGTTCCGTATAATTTTCTTTTGATTTCAAACTTGTATACGTGTGTAATTGTATATAGAGCCAACCACAAATAGAAGTTTCCCATTAGTATCTCCCTTGTGCGTTCTCTCTAGTGTGGAGAGTACAGACAGTAGATCCTTTTAAATGAGGGTGTAAACTTACTTCCGGTTACTGTCTATTTTCACTCAGATACCATCGCATTCAAGTGTTATTCTTTCGTGAGAAAAGAAAGGATATCGACGAGAAGATGTTAAAAAATAAAGATTGCTCAGTGTATTTAATGAACTCGATGAAAGAAATTAGGGTTGACAATGCAGACACAAACGTTTGACAAATATTCCGTATATGCATTCAAGAGTCTAAATGCATATAAAACACTTAACTCCAAGAGGAGGTTTTGCCCATCGTATTTACGTCGCAAAAAAAAACCCCAAACAACCTTTCCTGTAGCTGAGTCAAATTATCACGCTGAAACTTGGGAAAAGCTAAAGTAAAGCCAGTGTAGACTCTTCAAAAATAATCAAACTTACTAAATTAATGTCAAATTCCTCTAATCAAAATTACATTTCATAACAATCACTCAACCTGGAATCCTTTGCTCCCTAGGTCTCGCCGATTCTCCGCGCAGAACGGTTATGACGGATGTACGAAGGACTATGGCTGGACGGTGGTAATAACCGATCACAAACACACCAACTGTGTCTATGATCGCTTCAACATCACGACCCCCTACATTTTGTACGCTAGAGGGCACTCGAAGGCACACTATCCGGGTGAGTGTTCGCTCGTTGTTTTGTGGTTAAAGGGACGATCTCACAGATTGATGTCTATATTTTTTTTTTTAGATTAAGCGTCTTATAAAATTAGTAAAGGATAAAAGGTCATCACATATTTATATAAACTCATAAAACACGACTTTTGATACACGTTTCATCCCATCCCTTTTTTACAGTCGTATAGCACAATAGACATGCATATTAAAGCAAACCGTCTGCACGCTTTACTGATAAACATTGATCTAATATTTCTATCATTTACATGGGTAGGAACAACTGGGACCAAGAATATAAAGTGAATCGATACTCTTATTATGTGAAGCTTGCATGATGTGCGAGAAAGCATCGGATGACTATTCATAGGTCCTTTTGAGAAATCAAAGTACTGAACAGGGCGAATGCTTAATTTCACGAGTTCCGGTTTTTCAATTCTTTTCTTTTTAATGATGCAGGTAGTTTAAATCGTCCATTTAATGTTTGTTACTCACAGAACACAACCTGTGAGATGGTCACTTTAAAGGCATTTATCGACAATTTTTCTGTTATATCGAAGTTTTGCTTAATTCAACCCAGTGTTACATGTGCTCTAATTTTTTTTCATCACACACTTTTGTTAATAAGCTTGTGATTGAACGCCGATTACAACAATTCTGTAGTTATAGAGTGGCATTCCAAGTGAACGCTTCTTTTTATGAATTGAATTTGCTTAATACTTCCCCATGCTCTATGGAGTACTCCTAGGTGGTTTTAGAGTTGTTCAATACAATGTTTATATCTTATGTTTTTTCCTTTTTCAGAAGGCTTTGAATTTGCTGATGCAGCCGCAGTCTTCATAGACGGTCTGCGAGCGTAAGCATAGGCGGGATATAACGTTAATTGACAAAGCAATCAACCGATAAATCAATTAATTCATCTTTTAATGATAAACTAATAAATTCCTAAAGAGAATGACCCAGTTGGTCGTCATCAATTTTGTAACACAGAAATAAAGCAAACGATTGTATCAATGTTATTTTCCCATGATTTCGGACTCGCGTAGATTGAAGGGGTGTCCGAAAATTTAAGTATTCGGACGCCTCTGCAATCTATATGAGCGTTTATGCATTTGTAATACCAGTGAACCATTACATGTTTACATAAGACGACGTTCTGTGCCAGGACAAACGTCCTCCGCAGATGTGCGAGTTGGTGGGTTTAAAGTTATGAATCTAAGAATCTGAAACATACATCATCTTTACTAAGCAGTGAGCAATGTAATCGAGATCCATTGTTTTAACTTTTTAAGTCATCTTGGACAGAGAAGGGAATCAAGTGGCAAGAAAATATAAGTTCAATCCAAGATTGCATATAATATACGGTTTTAGCATCCCATTAACAATGTTTACATTGCATGCCGGGCCCCTAAGCAATGTCGTAAAAGCGCTAATGTGGCTGCCCACGAGGGCTGGTCGAAACAGATAGAACCATCTGCAATGCGTTTTGAACCCATATTAAGAGGGACTTTGTGATTTAAGGTTGGGGTTTAACACCAAATTAACAAATTTTCAGTAATGTTGCAGCTTTCGTGGACTCACTAGCACTAGGCTAGGGTCTAAAGTGTCTTGCCAAAGAATACTACCACATAACTAAATGTATTGGCAGGGTTTAAATCTTGAACCCCAGGGGGATGTGTGGTAACCACCAGGCTAAGGAGACCCAAACAAGGCAATACAACAAAATTTGTTATGAAATTTTCATTTATTTCAATTTTCATCCATTTCCTTAGGACAAAGGTTTAAAAATATCAAATTGATGGATGTTATTCCTTTGGTGTCTTTAAACTTCTTGTGACTTAAATGTTATAGGTCACATGTATTAGACAAATTGGTTGTACAAACTTATCCACACAATTAATATATTTATTACTACAACACAAATTAGTGATGGTTAACTCCATTTATAAAGAACAGTCCAAAGTTCAGACATAACATAATTATTTCGATTGTTTTTTCCCTTTATTTCTTTTCTAAAACCTGTATTTTGAAAACTCACTTTTTTCTTCTTCATGAATTCAATGGCTACAAACTTTCATTTATATTACGACTTTCCTAGAATTCACCAGTACTGGGCTTTGAGCTCTGAAGTATCAAAAGAAACATCCATGAAACCAGTGCCACCAGTAGGGCCCAAACTTAGGACCCCTAGTTACAAGCTCACCACCTCAACCACTGGGCCATGCAGGACCCCAAGCTGCCATAAAAATAATCTAGTAGGAAATATTCTATCCATAGGATTTACAACATAGTTTAAAAAAACTTCATGCAAGAAACTCCAAAACACCCCTTACATGGAGCTTGGCTGTTTATAGAGAAAAGAATCATTGATTCAAACATTTTACATTTACACTTCATTCTGTTTTATTCTGAACATTTAAACAATTTTACAATTTCTTATAAATGTACATTATTGCGCAATAAACATTCCTATATTATGAACATTTCGATGACTCTGATACAGTTGTAAGTCCTTTTTTTTGTGTAATGGTTTAAACATCAAACACCGATTTACTCATAACCTTCTGATAATCAGATTGTAACACAGAATAAAGTTATCAAGTAAGCTGCTCTTATTTTATAAGAAATTAAGTCTGGACCAAAACTGGAAACATATGAAATACTTTTTCTGACAATGAATTTCTGAACCATTATCAAAAAGGTCAATAGTAAGATATGGGGCCATTTGTTTTAGCTGCACCTTTTGAAGATAAAATATGGCTTGTGTAATTGTCTTCACAGCAAATCATTTTATTGAAACCCAAAAAGTTTCATAACATCACAAAAAGATAAAGAACATAAATGTTTGTTTTTCTTAGATAGAGAATAACAGCTTTTATTTCCATGTTGTTTACAAACAGTCCCTTTCTAATTTCATTACATGTACTGTAAAGTAAAAATTTGAACACTTATATAAATCCGTTGTCACGCCCCAACATAGTACTTAACACTGCAATAATTTAATTAAAATGTCTAGGTAAGGCACTTGTGTTACACAACTCGTCGCACTTCAAAAAATCTCTTCAGGTAGTAGACTTGACCCAGTGTCATCGCGCAGAGCACCAAAGCTTCGAAGAAAGACCACAGCACGACCCTTGAGTTGGTGTTATCATTGACTGTGGGAAAGAAAGGGATATGAAAAATAGTTATTTATAAAAAAAAATCAACAACATTTAATGGTGATCAATCACTGTAATGGGTACATTTGGTTTGTGGGAGAGGTATTCTCTCAGTGACTAACAGAATGGCCAGGGGTGCCAAAATCATTTGTTTGTATTGCCCACCTTGTCCAAAAGCTTTCAAGAATTTTTACTAAAGTTTACTGTTTAACCTTTGTACTGACAAAAGCAGTCAAAAGATTTTGCGTTTATGGATTTCTAATCAAAATCAGATCTTGCCACCCCTGATGATTTTTTCTATATTGTGTCAAATTAAGATATTGCTTGTTATAATGGGTATTTTCTCCAGAGTTAACACAAGTTTCTTAAATCTTCTGCCCAAGTGTTAAAACAATACATATCAAGGAATATGTTAAGAGATGAAATGTCAGTATCTAATCACAACAAAACTTGTATTGCATTTATCTTTGTTTTTTCCCTTAAGCTTTAATTGTTTTAACATTTTCGTATATAAGTGGAATTTCTAGTAAAATGGGGTATATGTGCTTGCAGAAGTATCCTTTTAGAAAATTTTGTGTCTCATTTGAAATCGCAACATACAAGACAAATGAATATATGCCTCATTTGACATTGGAATATGAAATTAGCTTTCACGGCAAACTCACATACATAAATAATAACAGTCTTAGCTCGATGCATAATGCTTTGCAAAGAAAAAAACATTCTTTGTAGGATTTATAGGCATACTTACTGGCTCTATGAATTCTCTCTCTGACCTCCATGTATTCTTGTTCATGTTTAACTCCTGTAAGTGCTGTTGATAATTCATTGATCATTTCTCCCAGCTTATTCTGATGCTCTGTCATGGAGAGAAGAACGAATATTTAACTAAAGGACACCCATAACCTTTAACCCTTTACCTAATGCCAAATTTGCGACTGTCCAAAATGGAAGGAGTTTGCAGACCACATTTCAAAATGTGATGAAAATGAAAAACTATATTTTGATAGGACAGAAAACATTGTGGGTAAAGAGGAAATTGCTCGATAATGTTTTTCAGAGTCATCTGCAAGAAACTGGTCAAAAGATGATATTGTTTTGTAATGGGTTAATCACCAATGTTGATTCATGATACACTGATTCAAAAAGCTTTAAATCAATAAACACTTTTCATGATGGAAACTTGTCCGAATAACAACTTTGATCAAAAGAATGTTCAGAGGATCAATTCTTTTCAAATTTTCAACAAAGGCATCTTCATACAAATTTGCAGGATTCAATAGTTTGAAGAACATTGTAACAAAACAAAAAATTGGTCATGATGATATTCTTATTCTTTTGTCAATGCAATTTCAATTTTGCTTATTCAATGCTTTTGAAAATCAGTTACATGATAATTAAGCTCAGTTTATGTGAATAACAACACAGCTTTTGCAATCCATAAAAAATGATAAAATAATCAAGAGAAATATTTTAGTTTAAAATGAGACCTAAAAGAAAACTGCTTCAAAAATCTTTCCTTGAAATAATTTAAAAAGTCCCTCAATATTGATTGGATTTAATAGAGTGAACATCAATTATCAATGAGTTAAGTTAAAAATTGAACTCACCATCACCCTCCATGTTTTCCTCGTGTTTTGGTTTGTCTCCAATGTCAACTGTAAACATCACTATTTTGGGCGTCATTGTAGACATTTTATTACTGAAGCAGTATTTGTATATTCCATCCATATGAGCTGCAAACATGTATTTACCATTCGACTCTCGGTCTACAGAATGTATCACTTTATCATCTGGAGCATATATCTGTAATACAAAGTTCACAAATTATACTTTCTATACGTAATGGGTTTTCATCACAACATTATTTCAGTTATGTTGTGATGTCCGACTCATATTGATGAAGGAAGCTACCATACTTAACTGCCCATAAGAGCTTGTTAAGCTGGGCAGAACCATTAGCTTTCTCTTTACAGTCAACATCATTTGTAAATTCACATTAATGATTATGTCGTCAAAAGGTCTTGAATGAGAACAGATAATGTAAATAAAGCAAAGAACACAAACCTTTCTTGACAAAAAATAACAACTATAGACAAAATGTTCAAGGTATTTAGGCCACCATTCCAAAGATGCTGGTTTCCTGATGCAGTCAAAGCTGGGACCAACATTCATTTTACAGTTTATACACATGTGAAAGAAAAGACAGTTATCTGGTTCCCAATGAGATAGGGAAAATATAAATTGATGCGGTTCCTTACTTTGCTATGTGGCATATGATGATGTGGCCTTTGCAAAATAGGATAAGTTCAAGATACTATATGATTATATATAGTCACACAATTTGTGTTACAGTATCAAAAGTGTGTATGCTTAATGCTTAATCATCAAAAGGGAAACTAAGCTTTTTGAAGACAGTTTGCAATTCCAAAGAGAAAGTCAAACAAATGAATATTTTGTCACTTTTTGGTAGGGTACGAAGATTTCAGGGTACGACTTCGCGTGTGGCACATATGCGACGCGCTCTCGTCTTTAAGATTTGATTAAACAAAGCATAAACATATGTAATGAATCACTAAGTGTGAAACTTAAAAATCTACAAACCTTAACGTCGATGTCAAGAAAACCTCCCTCAGCAACCTCAAACGTGAGACTCATCTTGGTTCCGGACGTCACTTTATCGAAGTAGCATTCCTCAGCATGAGCATCGATGTGAATGAAATAGCAATCAACTGTAGTAAATAATACTGCCAAAACGGCTAGAGGGACTAGATTCATGGTTAATGTCATACTTAAACGTCTATTTGATAGCCGATATGTTTTTGTTTACGCCAACTCAACTTTCATGCCACGTAAGGTATGTCTGCGCATGCGTGACAGGTCCGTATAAAATATATCGGCATATTTGATTTGTTGTTATAAAATGTTTTTTGAGAGAATAAAGGTGTTTCATGTTTAAGCCATATAGTGAGTTCTCGAATATACTTTTCAAACGATGCCTTGTTTCAATCCTTTAAAATTAGTAAATTACGATGAAAAATAGTAGACGGTGCATAAAAATCACTAAGAAGTGATACACACTCAAAATATTACCATTCTCCTCAAACTTTTCATTTTGGTTGGCAGTGATATTTTTCTAAATTAAATCAATGGGTTTTTTCGACCAAAACTTAAAACTCAATGGGCTTTTCTATAGAAAAATGATTAAAATGAATGAAAGTAATGAGTTTTTGGGAAATTTAATGAGATTTTTGAGGCCAAAAATTATCAATGTGTTAGTGTAGTGAAAGAAAGAACATTCCTGCGCGGAGTTCGAAATGTTACCCCAACCCCTCCCTCCTTGAGTTTCATTAATCTGATTTTAACATTATAAATTGGATGTTATGAGAAAGTTGGTTTTTTTTTCGTTTGAAATCAAGATGCTTAACCAATAAGTTAATGCATGAAAGTTAATCAAATGACTATGAAAAATAATTGCAAATGACTACAGATTGATAAGGACGGAGTCATAGTTCTAATCAAATACAAAATTATATGACTTAGTTACCCTCCTAAGACACAATATTGTACGTCTACAGTCATCGTTTGGTATAGAAGCACAACCGAGTCTCTCAGTACACTGGTACTCTCATACATGTAAACTGCCAAAACAAAAGAACAGTGTTGCAGTAGTAGAGTCTTGTATCGAGGGTTCCGGTTCGATTCCCCGTTAGGCGATGTGATAATTGCCAGGACTAGCCCACGAATCGGCGCGTGTACTGGTGTAGACGTCTAGCTTCCGTCACAATCGATGTAAAATAAATAAGTTTAAACTTGTTTCAAGACAAAGGGAGAAAATGCTCGTCACGTGCAATTTAACCCTAGAAAAATCGTCAAAGCTTCAGAACACAATATAACAGTTATTTTCATAATCAAACTATGTTGTTGCCTTTAATTTGGATCAATTTCAAAATACAAAGTTTTAGAGATTTTGAATTGTGATGTTCAAAATTTAATGTCAAGACAAACGATATCCCACGATTCTTCCTAAAATTTTCATGAAATTTGGGATTATGAAAAATCAAATACTGACCTTCTGTCACTCTGAGGGGAACACTTGTCTTTGATACCCTTTTTATATAGTTATTTTGGGTAATTAAGGGGAGAAACTATGCAGGCTTTGCTAAAGGGGAAAAACTCATTTTAGGGGAAAACTGCAAAATTTAAAAAACCAAAAAAAAAAAAAAAATAAAAAAAACGCGGGTGTCTGTTATATAGTGAAAAAAGCCCTGACATAGATAGCATTCACATTGCTCGTTTAAATTTGGTAAGAAACAACTAAATGTAAGTCACATAAGGTTTAGTTAGTAACGCATCCTTAATTACCTATGAGACATGCGATATGTAGACAAGATATTTGGTATGCTTGAAAGAAAAAAAAGAAGAAAGACCTCAATAAGTCTCACACATGTAGTGCCTGGTTTCGGTTTCTAGCCAAGCGCGTAGCTAGCCTTTCGTGAATGTGGATTCAGGATTAAGGTAGGGGTCCAGGGGCAATCACCCCGGTAAATTATAAAAATAATAATGCAATATGGTGCATTCTATGCAATTTCAAATAGAGTACATTAAGGCGTCAAGGGTTTGTACATTAATGAAGTAGATTTTTTGTGATTTTCTATTTTCAGAATCACGTGGGATCAGCCGCGTACTCGCGTATATATGCAGTTATGCGCCTGCAAGCATAAAATGTTAACATGCAGTGGCGTAGAGTTACTTAGACACAAAACGCATACACATTAAACCCTTTACCAAACGCCAAATTTTCGACTGTCCCAAATATAAAGAGTCTTTATATACCCCTGGGACAAAATGATTAAATGAGCAATTTATTCCATTGGTTTCAAATCTATACCACTACGTTTTTATGATTTTTTTGTCGTCTGCCGTTGTCTTGAATATGGACATTTATGTTTTCCAAAAGAGGTTAAAGAGGGCTTGTACGCGAATACTCGGCTGAATCCACATGATTCTGACAAAAAAAGGTAGACAAAAAATCGACCGTCACCCCCTAGAATGTACCATTTTTTATTCAAGGGAGGGCTAGCTATACGCCTGCATGATACCATTCCCGGTTGGCGAAGAATCTGGGGGATAACACGGACATGATAACCAACTTTCAAATTAACAAGGGGTATGGCATAAAAAGGCAAAATAATTCAAGACAATAATCAAGTTCATTGGGGAGTTTTTATTCGCATTTGACAGCAATTTTGACAAATCTTCCCCTTACCATTCCCGATCTCTTACGGAGCCTGTGCGACTTTAGATATTCGCATTTCACAATAAACAATCTGGGTGAAGTGATGGTGTTGCCAGTGTCTTCAAAATAGTGTACTTTGAAAATACTTTGACATAGATAGAGTCACCAAACGCCGTATTGTGAAAGATCGAACCAATGCCGAAAACGCTGAAAAAATAGAATCAAAGGACGTTTGAATTATTCGTGCGATCGTTTGACCCTTTTCGTTCGCGTATTTCAAGAAATGAATTATTTGTAACTATAATGGGAACAATTCGGCCAGTTTGGGGCTCGAGTCCCTGTCCAGTCGAAACCCATCGGGTTTATCCAATTAAAACACGTATTTCTCAGCCTACGGAAATAACCGAGTAGTAACGATTCTTCTTCTTCTGCTTCCTGATACTGAGCTCGGTTTTCAAAGGAACGCAATACGCTCAAATTGCCCCTGAAATTGGTCCCCTTTGTACTCTAACAATAAGTGTTTAGAGCAGGGTATTCCAGGCAACAATCTACCCCGCTATTGGTACGAATACCGAAAACCATAATTTGCACGTGCAAAAGACACTGAAAAGCTTCCGTAGTTTTTTACACTGATAGTAAATTTCACGATGTCCGTTTCTAACGATATTTATGTCCCGCAGTAAATGAGTCAGGTGCTTTATTTATTTTTTTGACAGATAGAGGGAAGGGAAAGTATGATAAGTTGGATTTTTTGTTGATAGGGATTTCAATGGATCCTTTTCCGGTACGGACTATGGAAGAAGAGATAATTACGGACCTTTCTGTGACGGATGTGTACGATCAAGCGGCAGGAATCGGGAAAGAATTCGAGAAGTTGATCGAAAGTTATGGTGTAGAATCGGTGACGGATTTAATGCCAAAAGTGATACGGGCGTTAGAACAGTTAGAAGCGCTTGCAGGCAAATATGAAAAGGAAAGTAATGAGATTTCGGACTTGAGACATGCTTTAGATAAGTTAGAGACAGAAAAAGCGGATAAAAATCAGGAGAGAGCGAGGTTTGAAGAGGTAGGTTTTCGTCTAGATTGTTATGTCATGCAGACGACAAATTAGGGGATTTTATTTCATGAATGTTTTGTGGAGTGTTCACTCTGAAGCATTATCGTACATGTTCCATTGATTATCTGGCAATACTAAGCTAAGAAACATGTCTTGAAACAGAGGAAGAGCATCAGCCTCTAGTAGCAAGCTTTGATTCGTGAAAATGCCGAAAAAAAATGCAGAAAGCATTCAGTGTCAACTATGATAATGGCTCATTGGTTTCAATTCTTTGGTGCTTAGGATAGTCAAACTAATTTGATGCGATTGGAAAATATTGAGAAATTTTGGTATCGGGCAATATCTCCCGTCACGCCAGACTTTCGAACCATTCATTTAATAATGGCCACTTGCGACTAAAATTTTGTCACACCGTTTGAAATCCCATATTTCCATTGTTAATAAAATTTATCGAATTATTTTACTCACAGTTGTGAATTAATCCTTTTTTAATTGATCTGTACACTTAACATGTTTGTATTCCGCATAATAACTTTGTAAGAACGGTTTAATTTAAGTAAGTTGACGATTTTATCCTCCCGATAATTGTTTTCTGCGCATGCACACTGGAATGGGAAAAACCTTTTCAGCAGTTTTTTAATTGTTTAACGGTAATTGATGCCATTGTTTGGTGTTATTTAAGTTCATATCATAATAAAAAATTAATCTTGTCATATCAATTGACTTAGAATGGCCATTCATGCTTTAAATCAGAAAAAATAGAATAAAATAAAGAAAGTCTGACATTATTTGGATTGGTTCTGTAGAACTCAGTTTGAGCTGTTCTTGTTCTTAATTTGGAGAGAGTTTTTTGTTTGAAACTATAAAAATGATGCACCTGCAGGGCCCAATTCTGTTGTCATATACTGAAGTTGTTGGTCAATGGTCTGGGCACGCCATAAATACAGTGTTTTCCCCAGGCTTTTTTTAAGCGCTGTGGTGCCCCAGCTCCGTGATTTTAAAATAAGCACTCCCTGGCACCTGAATTGATCCCAATGTGCTAAAAATTTGCCCACTGTGCTTTGAATTTGTATCCAAGCCAGTCACCTTGCTTGGAACATTGTTTGTTACATTTGATGTGGGTTCAAGACAGTATATTTTATTTCATTTCCAAAAATAAACTTGAATTGTAAAAGTTCTAGAATAATTGAAAATCAACTTGAAAGTACTTTAAATTCCCTTTAAAGAGAAATTGGGACTGTAACACGTTAACATAATGCTTTTAAAAGAGTGAACACTATAAGGTTTGTTTACAATTAGCAATAAAACAAAGTCATTCGAGAAACGCTGGGAAGCAATAAAACCCAAGAAATTCTACATGTTGATTGTTCACTGTTGTTTATATTGGATAAATGACAGTATTTCTATGTGTGTCACGCGATTTTTCTAACCAGGTGATAGCCACTCATTATTCCGAGCACTCCTTGCTATTTTAGATGTTACCCGAACATCAACAATTAAGTTTAATTGGTGGGCACAAAATTTACATGGGTAAAAGTTTTCCGTATTATGACGGAATTCCGTATTTCCGATCTTCGTCAGGGCCGTTTTTCCAAATCACATAAATTCGAGGAGAAAATGGGGGGGGGGGGTAATTCTGCGTAAAATTTCACCATGACATTCCTGACGTCCAAGGACCGGCAGGTCAAATTGTTGTTGTTATCTTCACTAAACGGAGTAAATAAATAACGTCATCCCATTGGTTAAGAAAACAATGATGATTGCCGAATCAATCGAATTTTAATTTTGACAACCGATGGGATTACGTTATTTATTTACTCCGATTAGAAAAAGTAATGGCCGACTCCAAACGTCAAACAGTGAATATTTATTGTTAATATCGCAAATGTGAATTGTGTGTCCGATGCCCGATGTTGTAACCGCATCATATCGAAAGAGAATGGACATATCTTTCGAAGGTATGTGGCTTTTGGATATTTTCGGGGAGGAATTAGTGAAAATTTGCTAAAAACTACCGGTTTCGTGCATCCGTCCGTGGACGTCAGGAATGTCATGGTGAAATTTTACGCAGAATTTTGTGAAACTCTTTGCTGTTTCTGATTGCATTGACGGATTTTGATAAAACAAAAAGTGTTTTTGAAAAGAAAAATCATTCCTAGACACGATTCAGTAGAGATTTTTGAGATCCTGTCAATTTTAAGTGACTTTTGGGTGATTAGTAACTTTCTCATCTTACAGTTACTGATTGTGAAAATAAATTGACATTGTGTAGATCAACTTTCTGCTTTTCTAACTTTTAAACCTTTGATTTGTAGTGTTGTCATCTATTTCACCTTCAAAATGTAGAGAATAATATCAGTGTTTAAGTATATTTAAAGGCCTCAGATTGCACTCCAATATGCTAAAATCCAGGAGCCCCAGCCAGGGCGTTGCCCTGTACCCACCGGGGGCCCTGCGGCCCCCAGGCCCCCAGCTTGAAATTTCAGTATTTTCACTTTTCTGAACTTTTACCCATGAATTTATGAAAATATCACTTTGAAAAATAGACAATAAATAATGCAGACATTATATTGTCATGATCATGTGGGTTTTCGCTATGTTTCAAGAAATTCTATCATAATTTATGTATCTCATATACCCGGTTTTTGCAGTTTTTCAGCGCTAGTATGCTTTTTAATGTTTAAATATATGATTTACACACTATCATTGAAAATATCTACTCGAGGAATCAACATTTATTTTTATCTAACAGCAATCAACTTTCACTTTTAACCGAAAGTTTATCTGAGATTTATTTGTTCTATTTTCATGTAACTTATAAATAATGATCACATGATGATAAAGATATACATGTAATTATCATCAATGAAAACATTAGATAATAGAGTAAACAGTGATTTCTTTTGCACATGTATTTAGATGAGTATACATGAAGTTATTGCCTGAATTGGAATAGGCACAAAATTTTGCAGGAGGGAATATGTTTGAATTAGTATTTATTGACACCCTTACACTGCTAGAACCGACTTCAAGCTTATGCAAACAGGTTAGATCTAGGCCAGCTGTCAAGTAACTTGGCGGCTGGCCTGTGATCTAACCCGTTTGCTACTCTAAGTATTTTACCTTATCAAAATTAAGCAGATATTTAAGGTTTTGGAAAGCGGACTACACAAAAATCTAATTTAAGAAAATTACCCAGTATTCTAAGGGTAAAAGCGATCAACTCGCAATTTTACAACCTATCTGGAATTTCTAAAGTTTGTTTTTGCTTTCTTTAATGTAGGGGTCCAGATAAGATGTGATAATTCAGTCTTTTTCAAGCAATGTTTTAATGACTATTTAGCAACATCCTTGTTTTTGGTGCTCATAGGAATTTTCTCGGCAAGACAATTTTAATGAGTACCTACAACATTGGGTTAAGATAAAGAATATGAAAAAGAATCATTGAAAGCTACTTATATATTACAATTTGGAACAATTTGGTCACATGTATGGATGACATGTATGTATAATTAGTCTATCTATATTATGAATGTCAACCAGATAGCCTGGAGTCATACATACCTGATTACCATGTCTGGTCTTTGTTTTTATCTGTAACTGTCAACATTAACATGAAAACGATAATTGACCCCAACCCCTTCTTCACTTGTACGCATCGTGTCCACTTTAAGATGTATTTCAACCATTTACCAAACAATAACAACATTTAACCACTTTGTTGCAGACAAATCTGGAAAACACTGTGGGAAAAGTAGAAATTGCTTGTCACAAGCAATTTTTCCTTTTCCAACAATGTTTTCTGCCCTATCAGAAGATTATTTTAAATTACATCACATTTTGAAATGTTGTCTGCTAGTTACCTCTTAATTTGGGACAGTCGAAAATTTGGTGTTTGGTAAAGGATTAAACCAAGCAGCTGAGTTATCAAATCTATTTGATTTCATGTAAATATTTTTAAAACATTAAGTATGAGCAGGCAAAGGGTGGGATGCACAGGTGTAGGACAATTCCCCACTAGGACGATTTCCCACTAGGACAATTACCCACAGGACAATTCCCCACTAGGACGTTTACCCACTAGGACAATTGCCCACTGGGACAATAACCCACTATTTGATATAAAACATATATTCAAATAAATTATGTTTTTTTTTTTTATTTATAACATAGATTTTGCGTTACTTACGTTATCTGTAATAATTAACAATGAAAATAAGAGTGGAAATTATCAAAATAGAGATTTGAAGCATTGTTTCTTTTTTGTCTGCAAAAATATATACTGATAAAAGAATTGTACAGAATGCACCTAACAATTTATCATCAGTAGTATTGCAAAAGCCAAGTTAACATCAATGACCAATTAATTGGACTGTTGATTAAAAGTTTTAACCTAATATGAAATACTTTACTTTGCAAATATTGAAGATTCTAATTAAAAGACTCTTTGTGAATTCTGATTATATTGAATTTCAAATGCTTACATATTTCAAGTAGATGGAATGTGGGGTCTAATGGGATAAAATATAAGGAAGAATAAGGATGATAAAACAATTTTAAAAGAATAAGAAATGAAGAATTAAGATGTGAAAATCCAACACAGACTGAAAAACATATACATTATTGATATATCAAATATCAATTAAAGACCTCGTTAGCAAGGTGTAGCTAAAGGATGATTAAAGGTGTGGAGCAAATCAATCGTTTATTCAACCCAAACCCAAAACTAAAAAGCTTACCAAAATATAAATTTATCAAAAAATATGTTTTCAATAGCCTAAATCAACAAATGGGTTGATAATTATTGATAGGATAATTGAATTGCAATTCATTCTTTTCTACATTTACATTATGCACAAATTATATGCTTAAATCCATGATCACTGATTTTTGATTAGTTTTAATTTATTGCCTCAATAGTAAAGATTCATGAACATATTAAAGATATAATATTATTTCATTGCTGTTATTTTTAAAAGTGGGGAATTGTCATCATTCTCATTACAAAATGATTTGTAAATGGACCAATCTTTTGACCTTTTTCAACCATGTGTTATTTGTTTGGCTCTTGTAATATAAATATATTTTCATGTGTAAATTGAAGATAATGGTTTGAAAATTTATTTTGATACTTCTTTAATTCAGATTCTTGAAAAAAAAAATGTTTTATGACGATTTCATTTTACCAGTGGGGAATTGTCCTATTTGACACAAATGTGGGGTATTGTCCGGTGGGTAATTGTCCAGTGGGTAATTGTCCAGTAGGTTATTGTCCTAGTGGGTTATTGTCCTAGTGGGGGAATTGTCTGTACCCCGGGGTGCACCATGCTTTATCAAAAATTTACATTTTGAGGGTTTAGTCCATGGTTATATATATAGTAAGGCCTTCCCTGAATGAATTTTAAAGGAGTCCTTGATATAGTTATATAAATTTATTTACGTTATAGACAATTAGTACTTTTTTCTGTTAAAGGCAGGCATTTTGAAAGAATTATAGGTTGCTTGTTACAAGTAATTTCCCCTTCCAATGCAGAGGAGTATTTTCGTCATTTCTGATTGATTGTTTAAACGAAAAATGCAGAGAATTACCATTTTTTGCAGTGAAACAGTAGACAGAGATTACGAAAAACCAACTTAATTTATTTCCTTATATCTATTGTTTGACTAGTCCGCATTGAAAGTGATAGAAAATGTAAGATATAGCTAGGGTATAAATAAGCATTTCCTAAAGGTGATAGAGAGCCTTTAACCTTTGTGACAAAAGAAGACATTACTCATCTGGAGCATCATTTTCTTATCAATGCATTACAATTATTTCTTGAGTTATATGTAAAAACTTACAACTCCGAAGAATGTGAATAGATGATGGAAATCTCATCTTTTTATTTTATTAAGAATAAGAAAAGGGTTGACAGAGAAAAACAACAGCATAAGAGCAAAAAACTTGAAGCCATGTTTATTTATCAGTTATATAATGGCTTTCTAATGATATACCAGTTCTAGGCTTGGCCCTGAAGCATCTTGCCAAAGAACATTCCAACAGAAGCGGTAGAGTCTTTAGAGTTTGAACCTTGAATCCCAGGGATGACAATTTCTCCACATTAACCGCTCAACCAGCAGGACCATGCCAATAAACAAAAACAATGAATCTTAATCTCTTGTTTACCAGGAGCTGATACAGATTGAAGATGAATGGCAAAAAGAATCAAAAGAGCAAACAGCGTTGATCGGCAAACTTCAGGAAGAGAACAGACGACTCAAGGCGTCATTATCGGACCAAAAACAGGCGGTTGTCGAGGAAGTTGCCGCTATTACCAAAAGTAGGTTTTAATACTTAATTAAAAATATTCATATTTTTTTTGTTAAAGTGGCCAGATTTGTGGGTTGTTCCTGAGCTATTTCTTTAATTGCCTTTCTCATTCCTATACAGTCTAACTTGTGTTAAGCAACCACCATTTCAAGCAGCCAACCTGCCTTAAACAACCACTACAGAGAGTCCCATTGTTAGATTTATAGTGTACATCAATTTGTGATAAGCAGCCAACCTGTCTTAAAAAGCCAATTTATTCTGTCCCATAGGCTGACCTCTTAACACAAGTTTGACTGTATTATGGAAATCATTAAAAAAAATGCCAAGATGATAATGAGCACAGGTTTCATTAAGAGCCGGGGGTGTGTGTTCTGTTAGCACTACATGAAAAAAGGCAGAGGAACCAAGTTATGCCCATCATATATTTAGAAGTGCTTGTTGAAAAAGACGATTTTGCCATCCCCTTAATTTGAGTTTGCCTCAGGGTTTTTATTTCCCTTTTGGCAAAGACGGCATGATTTTTCCCCCTAATTACCCAATTTTACCATATAAAAAAGGGTATCAAATTTTTCCCCTCAGAGTGAACAAAGGCCTGCCATCTTGAATCAAGTAGCACATTGTAACGAAAGATGAGTTTGTTCATTGTTGACAACCTTACTTAACTCTAGTTTAGGGCAATCACTCAGAAGGCATTTATAGATAAACTGTCAATTGAAAAAACATGTAAGTAAAATATTGAAATGGAAAAACAATTAAGATATCAAGATAATTGAATGGTTTCAAGAATTGTTATTGGTGATTCAATTCAATATTCATCCGAAGTTAGTCCAATTAACCCATTACCAAACAATAAGGACATTTAACCAGTTTGTTGCAGACGACTCTAGAATACATTGTAGGAAAAGGAGAAATTGCTCTTCACGAGCAATCACTCCTTTTCCCACAATGTTTTCTGCCCTATTAGAAGATCATTTTTCAATTTCATTACATTTTGAAGTGTGGTCTGCAAACTCTTTCAAATTGAGACAGTCGAAATTTTGCCGTTTGGTAAAGGCTTAAGAAATATCAACCTTTTCAACATCCTTCAGGTAAAACAAATGTCAATTAAAATGTCAAAAAGTATAGGTGTTTTTTTTTTCTCTGGAGACCTTGGTAAAAATATTAAGATAGCTTTAAGATGGATATGTTTTGATCAAAATGAGCCCCATGCTTTGTCACACAAAATACCAGATACCAGTCAAATGTCAAACAAAATCAATTGTAACAATTGTAACTTACTTAACTCATTCCCAGATAGTTTTTAATGGTCTTTAAATTCTGATTAAGAACAGCAGGCAACAAAAACGAGCATGAAATGATAATTGCATTTTTGTCATGATTTCGAGAATAAATCACTGTGTGATGAGAATAAAATACTCATTGGGAGCAATTTATTCTTTTGTCACAAGGCGTTTATAATCGAGTAAAAGGTTAAATACATTAAGTTCGTCTTTGAAGGTAAAAAGTATCGTGATAAAGGAATTATTTGTTTATTCGGAGCTTTCACTACTATGGTGTCTGTCACAATAATCCACAGCAGATGTGTTAAAAGGACTAATGGAGAATTTGCAGATTATGAACTGATTTACCATTTGGCATATTGATTTGAATGATAAAATTAAGGACGCACATATTTTTTGTATGCTTGTCTTTGATTATAAATCAATTTTCAAGATGTCTATATCAAATTGTTTCCACAAGGGAAAAAAATTAAAACTGAGATGGTGTTAATTCAATTAAAAAGAATTTCATTAATTCAATGCTGTGGTTCCTTGCCAAGTATTTTAATCCAATTTTTAATCCCTTACTCTGAAACACCTCACTACTTTTACATATCTGCTGCAAGGACTTAAAGGCACATAAACGGAGATTAATGCTATATAAAAGTATATTAATTTGTAAACTTTTGGTCAGATTCAAATAGTTATCACCAAAAAATCCCATCAGCACAACTTAAACGTGAAAGCCAACAAGAATTAACCCAGATTGACCAGTTTAATTGTGTGATTCTTCACCAATCAGAATTCGTTATTTTGAATATGTAAACAAACAGGTTGTTGATAAACATGATTGAATTGGAGACTACTATATTTCAAGCACAAAATAACTTATGTTAAAGGAATAATATATTTAATAGGGACTCAATGCATTCGTGAAATTAATTGTCATGACTTTTATGAAAATAATAAAAGAACTCCATATTTATTTAGTAATTTATTTCTACTTATCTCCTTTTATGTGCCTTTAAGTTACCAATAAGACAAAAGAAAAATTACTCCTTTTGAGTAATTTATCCTTTTTCGTAACACCTTTTAATGCATATCATAAAGAAATAGTGATTTTTTTTTTGTCTTTAGAAACCATTGTGACCAAAAGATGAATTATTTCTCCTTTTGAGTGTTTTATCCTTTTCATAACAGATTTTGCCGCATGTTGTAAAGAGATTTTTTAAAATTTTATTTTTGTCTGTTAATTCAATTTGAATAAGACACAAATTATCCTATTTGGACAATACAGTTGACATTTCACATGCTTTTAGCAGTCTGTTTGCAGTTGGCCTATATAAGACCATTGTCCACCTTAACAAAATTTTAATATGACTAAGAATAAGTGCAAATCGAAATGAAATGGGTCACGTCACGCGAAAAAGGGGCACTCGGACAAAGCAAAATAGTGTAGCCCCAGACCAGCAGCCACGTCACTGACGTGGCGGCTGGTCTGGGGCTACACTGTTTGCCATCCAGAGGACATCCAGTTATACCTTTAGATAAATACAAATGATAACTTTCGTGACTAGATGCTGGAATAATAGCGCTAAGATAGAGCTGAGTCAGCGCTTTTTTTATATGTTCGAGTGCCCCTTTTCGCGTGACGCGGCCCAAATATTAAAATCCTTTTGACAAATGGAGAATTTGCTCATCATGAGCTGTTCATTTTGTCACAATATTTCAAATTTCTTTTTATATATTTTTCTACATCAAAACTTCTATCAAGGAAAAGGTTTTGAGTTATTTCTTTGGGAACAAGACTATTTTGCAGGGGTAAACTTTCATTTATCGAGTTGAGAAGTTTTGTCAATAGATGCTTTGGCTTTTCTCCAAGGGATTGAAAGTTGACTGAGCACAGTAAAGCTAATCAGCTTACGTTGGTGTGTCAAAGACTAGTATCAGAGATTCCTAGTGTATTCCATGAGTGAGGTCAAAAAATAGATTGAGATTTTGAGACATTCTGCAATATCCATGTACCGATAATAATTTGGCCAGACAGCAAGTGGAGCTATATTTGCCTAATTTTATTGGCAGAGCCTCAATTTTATTTATTTTTTTGTTGTATGGGGTTCTTCTGTTATAATACGGTTTTCCTGAATTCGCCAGGACTATGTTAGGACTCTGAAGAATGTTGCCAAAGGACTTTTACATGAACCAAACAGTGCTGTTTGGGACTCAAACGCTGGACCCCAGAGTTACATTATAAGAATAAAAAGTTGTTGATGGGATGTAAAACCCTCAAAATATTAATGAGCATATTTGAAAACAGTGGAAAAACTATGTATATTACATGTATTGAAAGATATGAAAAAGGAGGCGTTTGTCTGGAAAATGATTTTCTCAGGACTTGCACTGAAATGACCACGCAGTTCATTAGACGCGAGCTATTTAAATTTAATGGTTACCGACTTATATCCACCTGGCGCCTGGTATAGTGATAGAAGTTGCAAGGTATTTAAATTTTAGTATTATCACTGAAAAGTGTCTCATAAGCCAAACTGGCTAGCCCTTTCACTAGGGGTGACACTATAATAAACGAAACCTTTTAGCCAAGTGTACACAATGCAATTGACACATTGTGATTATGACTCTTGTTAGTTGAAGGGAAGTGGCCCGGGGATAACTTGTGTACCAGGCTGTAAAAACGGCAATTTAGACGGCTTCTAAAACTTCCCTGTTACAGTGTTATACACAAATATTGATAAAATGAATGAAACATATATACATTGCACCTCCATGTTTGATGACACAATAAAACCCTTTACTCCCTTCCTGTGGATAGAAAAGTTTTAATCCTTAAAGTGCTGGAACTCTGGAAGTCCAGCACTATAAGGGCTTATAAACAACTGATCACATTTATTTTATGTATAGTAAACAATTATTTTTATTTCATATATTTTTAGAAACTGAAGAGAAAGAGATAGAAGTTTTAACAAAGCTGAAGGAGACCGTAGACAAGCAGAGAGAGGAACTGCGTAAAGTTGGTCGAGAACTGAAACAGAAACATGTGGATGTGGAGGCAGTAAGTCACATGTTAACACCTAAACCTCCAAATATTCAACTGTCTCAAATTGAAAGAGTTTGCATAAGACATTTCAAAATGTGATTAAATTGAAAAATAATAAGAAGATCTGATATCAAGAAAACATTTGTTTCATTCTAAGCTTACCATACTTACATTCTGAAGTAAGACTCTTACTTTATGGGTTTATCACCCCCTTAACCTAACGCCAAATTTTGGACTGTCCCAAAATGAAAGAGTTTGTAGACGACATTTCAAACTGCGATGAAATTGAAAAATAATCTCCTGAAAGTGCAGAAAACATTGTGGGAAAAAGAGAAATTGCTTGTTTATATTTTCCAGAGTCGTCTTCAACAAAGTGGTAAAATATTGTTATTGTTTGGTAATGGATTAAGACATTTGTCCTCACTTTGACAAATCTGCTGCCGAAAACTTTGGCAAGCTGACAATGAAACAAAAGTTTTTTTTTCTTCTTATATTGGATCAATAAATCACATCTTTCAACCTTTTTATCAAACAACCCCTGGGTATTATCAATGTGAAGTGAAGCGTTAACTAAAGCAATAAGTGATTGATGTTGAGCCTCTAAGTTATTTACATGTAATTGAATTGCCGTGGGATTTTACCTACTGTATGTTTATTTGTGTGAATTGAAGCATAGCCATGTGAAATTGGAGGCTATAAAACACATTGTTAACTGTTTCCTATTTACTGATAATATTGAGTAATAAGAAATGAGAGAACTTTCGTGTTTTGATTGAGGTATAAAGGGTTTAATGCAAGGCTGTATAACCGTGGCCTAGTGGTTAGAGTACAGAACTTGAAATCACATGGCCCCTCTCCCCGTGGGTTCAAATCCTGAGAGGGATATGGATGTTCATGAGAGGCAGTCTCCCGACTGACTTACGGAATGCCGATGGTTCTACCCGCTTTGACCAGCCCTTGTGGGCAGTTGAGTATGGGGTCTTCCTCCATCATTAAGAGTCGGGCATCGCTACATAACTGAAATAATGTTGATGTGATGTAAAACCCATATTAAAAAAAAAAAACAAAAAACATGTAGCACCTACTATGTTCTTGTATTGTATTGAGCCCTTCGTACAAACTTTCATATTCATGAAACTGCTTCGTATTTTCGTACAGTGTGATATTGGTATTCATAGCGTTTAGTATTACCTTAATGCATTTTAATCCCTTTTTACTCAACAATTTTTTTAATAACAGAATTATCGTATAGGGACCTCTGTGGCCTATTTGTTAAGGTAACCAGGTTGTCTTAGAGCTCTGTGGGTTCTTTGTTTGATCCCCGCCAGTATCTCAGATTTGGTGGAAATGTCCTTTGACACTTCAGAGCCCTAGCCTAGTATTGATGAATCCAAGAAAGCTGTAAGTGAACATAACTGAAATATTGCTGACATGACGTTAGACCCATATAAAATGATCTTGGATATGATAAGTAATATGATAACAAATATTACACATATCTTTTCATAACCCTTTACCAAACACAAGATTTTCGACTGTCCCAATTGAAAGAGTTAGCCAACGACATTTCAAAATGTGATAAAATTGAAAAATAATCTTTGGATAGGGCAGAAAACCTTGACGGAAAAGGAGAAATTGCTCGTTAAGAGCAATTTCTCCTTTTCCCACAATGTTTTCCACAGTCGTCTGTAACAAACTGGTCAAATGTTGTTATTGTATGGAATTGGGTTAAAATGATTTTTACGAATGGCTCTTATTTACTACAGCTGCAAGCCCAATCTGAAAACCTGGTAAAAATCAACATAGAGTTACGCCGCAAGAATCAAACACACCGGAAACATGCAAGGGGTCTTATCACGGAAAAGGTGGACCTGGAAACGATGCTGGCGGAGAAGGAGCAGCAGATAGTGCAGGTATGAGGATCTTTAGTAGTGTGAGATCCTACAACATAGGGTTTTAATTGTGTCGACAACCCCCCACCCCACACTATACTATGGCTGTATTTAACATCACTGTTGTAAATATACTTAGAAACCACTCTGACATATAATATTGTTTCTTGATGTTATTCAGTAGAAATCATAATAATAATGATAATAATAATAATAATAATATTTTATTTATAGAGGGTGAAACTCATTTAACATTTACAGTACATAAAAATACTGCTGCTAATCTCCCATGAGGCCCTCTGTGAAAGAAACATATATGTTTTTGAGACCTAACATTCTTGGTCACATCTATAGCAAATAAGAACATTAGTAAAAAGGCAAAGTGATTCAAGACTGTTAGTGATTAATCAAATTTCGGTGCACATAATAAGTGTAGCACTCATTCTTGAAGGAATTAAGGCAACTTGATGACTTAATAATTATGTATTGGTAGTTTGTTCCAGATATTAGAACCTGAGTATGCAAATGACCTTTTCCATGCATTAGTTCTTGGTTTTCCCAGTCTTAGGTCTTGGTTAGTCATTGATCGGAGGTTATAGTTAATATGATCGTCATTTGATGGTCTAAGTCTATTTCTCATGTAGTCATTCTGACAAAATAATACATTGCTCGCAAGGTGTAATAAATTCTTCTGTCACAGTGGATTTTAAAGACTTCTGCATCAGATAAATCAAAGTGGAAAGGTCCTGCTAAATCGTGCAGGTCTTAAAACTCAGGGATAGTTTGTTCAAGCATTACCTGTACCTTTGGTTTCACTAGAATGTCCTTTTCCAAAACACTTCATAGTCCTAGCCTATTACTGGTGATACCAGAAAGCTGTGACATTACTGAAAAATTGTTGACATTGCGAAAAAACCCATATAATCAATGTGAGGTAATATGGATTAGAGGGTTATACAGAAAAGAGAATAGTTACCTTGGAGGGTGAAATCTAAAGGAGAATATTTGCAGTCAGGTTTGAAGACTTAAAATCCCTGTGTTCAAATTTTGGTTTGATACCAAATGAACTCAATATGTTTCGTATTTTTTTTTTTCAGGTGAAGGAGTTATTAAAAGAGCAAGAAAGTTTAGATGATATGGAAAAAACACCTGGCAGCATTGTAAGTCTTCTTAAGGTAGAATACCCATAATCTGCCATTTTTAAACTCATTCTTTTGTCGGATTAAATTGGTTTTTCTCGGCATACACCACCAGGGACAGAACTATTTTCTTTGAACCAAATAATTCCGGCGCTGACGGATGTGTACCGAGAACTCCCAAAATAATCTGATGAAAGAATGAGTTTCAAAATTGCGAAATATGGGTATTCTACTTTAAAAATGCCGGAAGGTAATGTCATTCCCACCAATTGGTCACAGCCAATGTTCATGTGGATAGTATGATCATTGAGTCTAACTCTGCCAATGCAGTTATGTTTGGGGTCTTCCTCTATCGTTTTGCGTCGGGCATCGCAATATACCTGAAATAATGATGACACAATGTTAAACCCAGTTAAATAACAAATGAACAATCTCTCTGCAGAGACTTAAGATGAGTAAAATAATTGCTATAGTTTTTTCCTATTTTCTATTGACTTCTATTTGATAACCAGAAAAGTTTAGTGTGGGGTCTTGCTTGTCCAAGTGATTAAGGATGCGGGCCTGTATCCCAGGGTTCCAAGGTTTGATCCTCAATTGAGCTACTGGAGTCTTGGGAGTGTCCTCTGGAAAATAATTTCTGAGCCCTAGCCTAGTACTGGTCATCCCAGTAGGAAAGTGGTAATATAACTTTCAATTTGTTGACATGGTGTTAAATCTCAATAAGAAGAAAAGGGACTATTTTGTAGGGAGAAAGTGATAGGAATGTAGGATGACCCTGGATAGATAACCTAATTTTTGCTTGGTGATAACGATAAACACAATCAGTGCAATTAATCCTTAACATGTCCTGATTAACTTGCAACAGATAACTTAAACCCATTACCAAACAATAGAGACATTTAACCACTTTGTTGCAGATGACTCTGGAAAACATTGTTGGAAAAGGAGAAATTGCTCGTAACGAGCAATTTTTCTTTTTACCAAAATGTTTTCTGCCCTATCAGAAGGTTATTTTCCAATTTCTTTACATTTTTGAGATGTCACATGCAAACTCTTTCAATTTGGGACTATCAAATATTTTGTAAATGATTAAAAGTACATGTATTTGTTAAAGATACACAATTAGTCCCATGACAACTGCATATTTTGCAGTACTTAGAAACAAGCTGCTTAGATTATATTTTTTTTTAAAATCAATTCAATGTTTACTAATGATTCATACAAGTTTTTCGATGATAATTTTTGCCATCTACATGTATATTGTTTGTGTTAAATAAAAAATATTGCATATCACACATGCTATAATATATGCATTTGAATTAATGAGCTGAAAACACTCAATTTCAAGGAATTGAAGGCCGACCCTTGATTGGACCTTTTATTTTAGAGAAATCTTGCCTGTGGTGCCAACAGGGGTCTATAGTTATCCTGGTGTCAGTAGTATGTAATATAATATATTACATACTACTCACCCTAGGCCAACTATAGACCCCTGTGGTGGCGCCAGCTGCCTACTGTCGAGAAATCTCACCTATGGCAATGAAAGGGTTATGTAGGGATGGGTTAGAAATGCTATTTTTTCTCTTACAGCCCGGAGAGAGGCAGACAATGGAGGGTGCCACTGTTTCCTTGGTAACAGAAGATGGGGTCCAAACAGAAGATGAAAACCCAGAGAATCTTATGGAAAAACTCAGCACCATTGGCAAGATTATCATAGATAAACAGGTATTACGCATTGTACTATAACCCTTTCTCTATTCTAAGTAAATAGCTACAGATGACATACTAAACTAAATGCTTAAGATTCCATAGAAAGCTCATAAATATTTGAATGTTTATATCACAGACATTGAAGTCATTAGTAACTCTATGTCTTATATACATGTTTTGTGAAATTAAGGTCTTGACATTACCTTTTAAAGTCACATGTTCATTTGCACAAGCTGATGGAAAGTGGATTTCTTTAATCACATCTAATACTTTTCAAGACATTTTAAGTACAGTTTGCTTTTCAAGATTTAAATCAAATCACATTTTGTCTGACACCAAATGGATGTCATGCCCTGTAAGTGTTCCATCACTTCTTTTGATTAAATTAACCAATTTGGACTGCCTGCTAATAAATTTTTTACACTGGTCAAAAAAGAATACATCCTTAGACATTAAAGAATTAAGTAGGAAAAAACAGCATTTTCTCTAAGATATTCAGTAGAAGTCATTATGAAATAATGAAAATTGCTGTACTTTTCAATATCCCCTTAGCGCCCTGCGGTTTCTCAATTCCATGCTGTCATATATTGATATGAAGTATATATAGGGTAAATCATCATGTTTCCCTACAGGACCCCAATCGACCAAGATTCACGCTGAATGAACTTCGTACTGTCCTGATAGAGAGAAACGAGTTGAAGGCCCAGCTTATGGAGGTAGAGGAGGAGTTAGATACACTCAAACCAAGGTAAGAAGGAGGAGCTTTCTTTATCCCAACAAATCAATTCATGGTCAGAGGGAGGGACTAACTGTATTCAAACCAACCATGAACAATTAGTTGGAGGGGCTAAAATGATTCTAACTCATGAGGGTGGAAGAGGAGTTCAAATGTTCAAACCAACAAATCAATTTGTAGTTAGTGGGAGGGACTAAATGTATTCCAATCAACCAATGTAAAATTAGTGGGAGGGGCTAATACATTTCTAACTCATGGAGTTTATCCCAACAAATCAATGTACAGTTATTAGGAGGAGTTTACAGTTTTCAAACCAACCAATACATTGTAAGTGGGAGGGGCTTATTGTATTCAAACCAACAAATACGTTGTAAGTGGGAGGGGCTTATTGTATTCAAACCATTAAGTGCTTAGATAATGGGAGAATGTATTCCAAGAAACCAACTCATAGTAAGTGGGGTGGGGCTTACTGTGTTTGAACAAATCCTTGCACAGATGGAAGAAGAGGTGCTATATTCCAACCAACCATTGTAAGGTAGATAGGAGGGGTTAACTGTTTCCCGCTCAACCATTGTACATTTAGTGGGAGGGTTTACTAGGATTTTAACTTATCAATTTACAGTAAGTGGGGGTAGAACTGTATTCAAACAAATCAAGACAAAGTTAGTGGGAGGGGCTAATTGTATTCTAATTAACTAATGTGCAGTTGGTTGGAGTGGGTAACATTTTTCATTCAAATCAATGTACAATTAATTGGAGGAGAACTGTATTCCAACAAACCAATGCATAGTTAAAAGGATGGGTAAACTGTTTTCAAATCAAACCAATGTACAATTAGGTGGGGGAGCCAACTGGATCCTAACCAATCAATGCACATAAAGTTGGGGAGCTATCTTTATTCCATTCAATCAATGCTCAGTTTGGTGAAGTTTCAATTTGAGGGAAGTAGGAGGGGTTGACTAAACATGAAACAAGGTGAGTGGGAGGGGGCTTACTGTTAAAGAAAGTGAATGGGAGGAGCTAACAGTATTTTAACCAATGATTGATAGGTAAGTGGGAGGTTTTCATAAATTTTCTGGCAGAAAGAGAAATTTGAAAGATCATAAACATACATGTACATACATACATCATGTTATTTTTGCTTGTTTCTTTAATTTCTAATTATAGCTATTTAGTTTGTTTTTGTTTTGTTTGCCTGAGTGTTTGCTTTAACATTCTCAGTTTTGGGTGCCACCTCATAAACCCGCACGTTTGGCTTGAGCTGCAGCAGCAATTATCAAAACTAATCATTGAAGTAAAATAAGTGTCTGCTTTAAATTTGTATCATAGTTCAGTATACACTAAACTTACACCATGCTTCTCTATGTTGTCTTAAATAATGCAAAGTTGTATGTATTACAAAAGGGAATTGAATAACACCTCTGGATGTAAAAAACGACCAGCCGGCAAACCCTGTTCCCTTCAGGGCTGGCGAAATCAGATTTTGATTAACTTGTCAGTAAATGTCAAACCTTTACCTGCACTTGTCTGTATGATAGTTATATTAGAAATATCAGTCAAGTCAGTGTTGCAATTGCATCATCATAATTGAAATTATTGCGGGATCAATGCAAGGCTAAAGTAAGTCCTTCACAAATGTAAAGCACTTTGGGGTACTTTAGTGTTGCATTGAACCTTTGTTATGCATGACAATAGTAAGGCCTTCACAAATGTGAAGCACTTACTATAGTATTGCATACAAGTCTCGATATACAATCAATGTTGCAAGAAACTAGTGGACCATATTTAAAGAGATGGTAGCACTTATCTACAGAAAAATCTTGCGAGTTTTGGTACAATTGAAATTGAAAATCAAAAATTCAAAATTTAATTATATTTTCATAACCTTTTTAAGAATATAGGTACAGTGAACCCTCGTTTATCCGGACCCCGATTATCCGGATGTCTCGCAATCCGAACAAAATTGTAAGGGAACGGAATTATTGGATCAGTTTATTGCAGACAACTTTTGAAAACATTGTGGGTAAAGGAGAAATTGCTCGTGACGAGCAATTTCTCCTTTTCCCACAATGTTTTCTGCCATATCAGAAGATTATCTTTGAATTTCATCACGTTTTGATATGTCTTCTGCAAACTCTTTCAATTTGGGACGGTCGACAATTTGGCGTTTGCTAAAGGGTTATAACTATACACCGCTCATACAGACCGTTTATGTCTTAATGTGAATAAGAACATGCTCTGCTTCATTAGTCCGGATTATTCGGTAAACCGGACATTTTGTTGGGAACGGATGTGTTCGGATAAACGAGGGTTCACTGTATATAAACAAGGTCAAGTAATGCTTTGAGAAGCCTAACACTAATGAGGTCTGTTTATATTTATCGCAAAAAGGAGGGCAGTCGAGAATTGCCTGTTAAAATATCATTTAACATCTAGGACCAATGAAATTGAATGTG
Organism: Cerastoderma edule; assembly: GCA_947846245.1. NCBI lineage: Eukaryota > Metazoa > Mollusca > Bivalvia > Cardiida > Cardiidae > Cerastoderma > Cerastoderma edule. Next base: position 35,484,499 of record OX401411.1, read on the forward strand.
AAGGTCTTACTCTGAGTTGTTGTTGTTGTATCTTCATAGTTTGTATGTATCACATGACTTTTCCAAACACGTGTCCCTATTAATAAGTTTTTGTCCAAGTGCCCTTGAATAATTTTTGATGTATCTCAAATGTAAAGAGAGTTGTCAAATCTTTGGCCCAACGATTTGTGAAAATAGGACTTTGAAGCATTGATAATAAATATGGCAGAAAGCAATAATCATATATACTGCTATGTTTTTACATAAGAAATTATTATATATAACTCAATTCACACAATTTAACAGTTTTTCGGCGACATTCTGGCTTTAATGTTTCTGTTTTATAATGGTTGTAGAAAAAAGAGGTAAGTTTATGTTTCTACTAAAGACATCTTTTTGTAGGCTTGTCTTAGTGGTGAAGGCTGAAGTAGCATTAATCCTTTACCATCTAACTGTGTTGTCATTTTTCCTATTAAGAATTTGTGATGGGCTCAAATGAAAACAGGAGAAAACAACGCTAGTTTGCTATATAGGTATCATTTTAGCTCATTAATATACATTGTATTCCTGAATAAATTATGCTTTCACTAGCTACTTTCAATTGTATATCATGCAACAATACTTAAGCTGAATTGTTTCAAGGACATTATTATGTTCAAAATGTTCTCGTCTGTGAACAAGCACCTTTAAAGTTGAAATGATTGAATGAAGAGAAAATGTGAAAGCTGAAATAAAGTGTAGTTGAAACAATACAGTCTTTGTATTGTCGTTGGGTATAAAATAAAAGAAGCTATTGGTATCATATTTAATTCAGGAAGCGCCAATTTATTTAAGAATGTACAGTATTATGTGGCAGATCTCAAAAGCCATGTGACAATTTTGAATTAAAATACATGTTAATTCACTGTATATTTGCTTTAAAGAATTAAAAACCACCTAATTTTGCTTCAAATGGCTATTCTTCTGTGCATTTCACATAACAGTACAGCTGTTGTGCAGTTTTAAAGAAATGAATCCTTAACTTTTAAATTTCCTCACATCTGTGAATAAGCCTATTTAAAGTCGAAATGATTATTTTGAACAAGAAGGAATGGCTTCGTAGAATAGCTTCATTATCAGTTGTTGTAGCTTTAAATACTAAGGTCAAGATGAGAGACAATTAATTTTACCATGCTAACTTTTAACATTTCCACTCCAAACTTATATCATGGAAGAAATCTTTCCTTTTTTCTCCAAATCCTATATTGTTGGTACTCATTAAGATTGTCTCGTTGAGACCATTCCAAAGAGTACCCACAAATTTTTAAAAAAAATACTGCATGCAAATGCCCTTGATTTGCTTCCTCATTTGGACATGTGTTAACTCGCATGCTTAGCTTTATGTACATGTAACTGTAAAATCTGTCTGTAACAGCCACTCTTAAATGTATGGGGGAGCACTTTGGTGGCCTAGTGGTTAGAGTACATGACTTTAAGGCAAATGGTCCGTCTCTGTGTGGGTTCAAATCCTGGCACCGATAGATTTGAGTTTTAATGTGAGTTAGTCTCCCAGCTGACCAGTATAACAGATGCCCAATGGTTCTACCACATGTGACCAGCCATTGTTGGAGATTAGATTCAGGGATCTATCTCCATTGATAAATAAGCCTGGAACCGCATTATTGCCGAAAAAATTGCTGATATCAGGAAAATCTCTAACAAATAAGAAATCAAATTTGCATGCTTTCCTTAATGTAACTGTAAGATATGTGGCACCTAGTCTTAAATGCATTAAGGAGGAGGGACTCCGCGCCCTAGTGTAACTGTAAGATATGTGGCACCTAGTCTTGAATGCATTTAGGAGGAGGGACTCTGTGCCCTAGTGTAACTGTAAGATATGTGTCACCTCGTCTTAAATGCATTAAGGAGGAGGGACTCTGCGCCCTAGAGTAACTGTAAGATATGTGGCACCTAGTCTTAAATGCATTAAGGAGGAGGGACTCCACGCCCTAGTGTAACTGTAAGATATGTGGCACCTAGTCTTAAATGCATTAAGGAGGAGGGACTCCGCACCCTAGTTTAACTGTAAGATATGTGGCACCTAGTCTTAAATGCATTAAGGAGGAGGGACTCCGCGCCCTAGTGTAACTGTAAGATATGTGGCACCTCGTCTTGAATGCATTAAGGAGGAGGGACTCCGTGCCCTAGTGTAACTGTAAGATATGTGTCACCTAGTCTTAAATGCATTAAGGAGGAGGGACTCCGCGCCCTAGAGTAACTGTAAGATATGTGTCACCTAGTCTTAAATGCATTAAGGAGGAGGGACTCCGCGCCCTAGAGTAACTGTAAGATATGTGTCACCTCGTCTTGAATGCATTAAGGAGGAGGGACTCCGCGCCCTAGTGTAACTGTAAGATATGTGTCACCTCGTCTTGAATGCATTAAGGAGGAGGGACTCCGCGCCCTAGTGTAACTGTAAGATATGTGTCACCTCGTTTTAAATGCATTAAGGAGGAGGGACTCCGCGCCCTAGTGTAACTGTAAGATATGTGTCACCTCGTCTTAAATGCATTAAGGAGGAGGGACTCCGCGCCCTAGTGTAACTGTAAGATATGTGGCACCTAGTATTAAATGCATTAAGGAGGAGGGACTCCGCGCCCTAGTGTAACTGTAAGATATGTTGCACCTAGTCTTAAATGCATTAAGGAGGAGGGACTCCGCGCCCTAGTGTAACTGTAAGATATGTGGCACCTAGTCTTAAATGCATGAAGGAGGAGGGACTCCGCGCCCTAATGTAACTGTAAGATATGTGGCACCTAGTCTTAAATGCATTAAGGAGGAGGGACTCCGCGCCCTAATGTAACTGTTAGATATGTGGCACCTAGTCTTAAATGCATTAAGGAGGAGGGACTCCGCGCCCTAATGTAACTGTAAGATATGTGTCACCTCGTCTTAAATGCATTAAGGAGGAGGGACTCCGCGCCCTAGTGTAACTGTAAGATATGTGGCACCTAGTCTTAAATGCATTAAGGAGGAGGGACTCCGCGCCCTAGTGTAACTGTTAGATATGTGGCACCTAGTCTTAAATGCATTAAGGAGGAGGGACTCCGCGCCCTAGTGTAACTGTAAGATATGTGGCACCTAGTCTTAAATGCATTAAGGAGGAGGGACTCCGCGCCCTAGTGTAACTGTAAGATATGTGGCACCTAGTCTTGAATGCATTTAGGAGGAGGGACTCTGTGCCCTAGTGTAACTGTAAGATATGTGTCACCTCGTCTTAAATGCATTAAGGAGGAGGGACTCGCGCCCTAGTGTAACTGTAAGATATGTGGCACCTAGTCTTAAATGCATTAAGGAGGAGGGACTCCGCGCCCTAGTGTAACTGTAAGATATGTGGCACCTAGTCTTAAATGCATTAAGGAGGAGGGACTCCGTGCCCTAGTGGTTTGAGTACAGAACTTGAAATCTCACCGCCCCTCTCCGCTTGGGTTCAAATCCCGGTGATGGCATTTGGACTTTATGAGAGGTAGTCTCCTGACTGACTTACAGAATGCCTATGGGTTCTATCCGGCTTGACTAGTCCTTATGGCAGTTGAAATAGGGTCTTCATCTATTATAAAGAATTGGGTATCACAACACAACTGAAACTGTTGACCAGAGGTAAAACCCATATAAATACAAAAAGAATACTAATGCATATAAGGAAATTGATTGAATGAAGATTCGAATCATTGTTTTAAAATGATAAGTTGCTTTTGTCACTATGAATTCAAACATATATTTGTCAGATTGTATGCATGTCCTTTGCATCATGAAGTGAGTTGATATTTTGTTCATGTGCGACATAATTATTAGTCTAGATACACCCATAACTCAACATTGCATTTAAATTGCATTTAACCCTTAGAATGCTGGATTATTTTCTAAAAATAGATTTTGTGTTGTCTGCTTTCCAAAATCTTAAATATCTGCTTAATTTTGACGAGGAAAGATACTCTGAAAAGTAACCAGGTTAGATCAAAGGCCAGCCGCCAATTTACTTGGATGCTGACCTGGGTCTAACCTGTTTGCATAAGCATGAAGTCGCTTCCAGCACTATAAGGGTTAAGAGTAGAAATGATGAAACTATCCTTGAAAATACAACAACTTATGATATGGACGTCTGTATTAAAAGATAATCCAGATATTATCTCATGTTTATGCTTTTCTTGTATTTTTAGTGCAAATTTGGATGAGTATGTGTTGATGTAAGTAGTGGATGTGTTTTGGGAAAGTTTTTTTTTTTTGAGTGCATCTTATTGTGTGGTGTGATTATTTGTACATTATAGTGCAACCCCCCTACTCTACGACCAACTCGTAAATAAGACCATCTCACTTATATGACCATTTCACTAAATGTTCATAGCAAACATGGTTTTGTGTGATATAGTTCATTATATAACCCCCATTTCTGAGACCATCTCACTAATATGACCATCTCACTAAATGTTCATAGCAAACATGGTTTTGTGTGATATAGTTCATTATATAACCCCCATTTCTGAGACCATCTCACTAATATGACCATTTCACTAAATGTTCACAGCAAACATGGTTTTGTGTGATATAGTTCATTACATAACCCCCATTTCTGAGACCATCTCACTAATATGACCATTTCACTAAATGTTCATAGCAAACATGGTTTTGTGTGATATAGTTCATTATATAATCCCCATTTCTGAGACCATCTCACTAATATGACCATTTCACTAAATGTTCATAGCAAACATGGTTTTGTGTGATATAGTTCATTATATAATCCCATTTCTGAGACCATCCCATAACTACAACCAGCATACTGAATGAATATTGTAACTATGGCTTTTTGTGACAGTACTTTATATAATGCAAACCCCCACACTGAGACCATCTCATAAATAAAACCATCATACTGAATGAATATTGTAACTATGGCTTTTTGTGACAGTACTTTATATAATGCAAACCCCCACACTGAGACCACCCCATAACTACAACCATCATGCTGAATGAATATTGTACTTACGGCTTTTTGTGACAGTACTTTATATAATGCAAACCCCCACACTGAGACCATCTCATAAATAAAACTATCTCACTAAACTTTTAATGGTTTTGTATGACATAATACATTACATAAACCCCATTTCTGAGACCAACCCATTATAAGACCACTTCACCTGATGATCTTTGCAATACTGGTTTGGTTTTACATAGAACTTAATATAATGCAAACCCAAACACTGTGATTTTATTTCATGAATAAGACAACCTCACTATAAGATTTATTGCAACTATGGTCTTGTGTGGCATATGACATTATATAACCTCAACTCGGACCGCCCCATGAATAAGACCACCATGCAAAACAATTATTATAACTATGGCTTGATGTAACATAATACATTATATAACCCTGACATTTACACCATCACATAAAGTGAAACCTCTTCTTAAGGACCATCTTATAGATAAGACAATGAAAGTAACACTTCCATTTTCACAAATAAGACCAGCTCACTAAAAAAAACCTCTTTTCCATTCGTTTTCCAGGCTTGCATCCCTATGAAAAGGGGGGGGTCAAATATGAAAGGAACAGCTGTTTAAATTACGAAAATCTTTTAAAAATGATATACAGTCCCATTTTCTTTTCATTACATTCTACAAGTCATTGTGAAAAAAGAAAATCTGCTCACTTAATCCCTTACCAATCGCCAAATTTTAGACTGTCCCAAATATTGAGTTTACAGAATACATTTCAAAATCTGAAGAAATTGAAAAATAATCATCTGATCGAGCATAAAACATTGTGGAAAAAGGTGAAATTGCTTGTTAATTTTCCCACAATGTTTGCCAAAGTAGTCTGCAACAAACTGGACAAAGGTCATTATTGTTTGGTAATGGGTTAATACAGTTTCTCTTTTTGTTACAATGGTTTATTAAATTTACTACTGCATGTGCCCTAGAATGAGTCAATACAAAGGATTTGGTTAATATGAAATCTGTTATAGTGATATATAAGAATAGTGATTGAAAATATAATTAAACCCTTACCGGGTATTATAAAATAAAAGACGTATTTATTATTTGGAGAGGGGATATGCATGTTGTTGTAACATATTTTAGTTACTTTTTTCTGTTTTCTTTTCTGTTTGTTCATTTTGTGCATATTTTCATTATTGTCTTTTCAATTTATTTTTGTTGTGAAATTTTATCTATCTCTTAAATCTGCTTTTTCCATTTTGATTCGATTTTCTCATATTTATATCAAGTCCTTTTTCTCCATGACACTCTGCTTTGAATAGATTAATATGGGGACAACAGTAACAAAATCATAACTTGCTTGTGATGAGCATTTTATCTTTTTTTAGAATGATTTCTATGCAATACAATAAAGAAAGCTGAACATTTTCTTATATTCTTTAGTCCATTTTTGATGATACTTTCAATTTGGACCAGTCTCAAACACAGGGGTCTATATTTATTGTGGGCTCGGTACTATGTAATATACCATAGAAATTAACCCTTTTTGTGATCGCAATAATTGAGGTACTGTCATGGGAGGGTGTTTTTTTTTGGAAGAAAAACATATTTCTTTATATATCTGATTTTTTTGGGGGAAGACAACTTTGTATGGTGGTAGTCGGATTTTCCATTTAAGAGTCAGAACTCTTGTACAGTATATTACATTGTACTGACACCAGGATAAATATAGACGCCTATGGTCTCAAATAACTATTTTGGGAATTGGTTATTTGGGAATTGGTTATTATTTTATATGAATTGACATGATAGAAATGAACATATTAATATCTTGCCTTGGCTGCTTTTCCATCTGTGTAGCTATTTATGGACCTATTCCTTTATTACTGGTGAGTTACGGTAACAGTACATTTGAATTAACATGAGAGGGAGTCTCTTTGTTGACTAAACCCAAAATTTTTGACTTTCCCAAATTGAAAGAGTTTGCAGACGACATTTGAAAATGTGATGAAATTGTAAAACAATCCTCTGATAGGGTAGAAAACATTGTGGGAAAAGGAGAAATTGCTTGTCACAAGCAATTTCTCCCTTTCCCACAATGTTTTCCAGAGTCATCTGCAACACACTGGTCAAATGTCGTTATTGTTTGGGAAAGGGTTAAGACAACAAAAAAGCAGACATGGTACTGTTTGTGAAGAAAAATATGTGACTTAAAAGTTTACCAAGACAGACCTTTTGTTGCTATGTTAGTTGCTGACTTTTGGCAGTAATTTGTGCAGCCATTTAACTTCCAAAAGATGACGACCATTAAACTTTACTCTTGTGATGATGTATTGCATTATGGTTTCTTCATATGGCTATATATTTCAATAGTTTTCATCATATTTTTACACCAATACTGTTTAACTTGAATGATTGTCATTGAAATCATGATTCAATTTTAGACAGAATTAGTATATAATGAAAATAAAGCATGTAATTCTAATAATTATAAAAAATTGCTTTTCATAAGAAATTGATTTTTCTTTTGAATAAAGTTTCCTTAAACCTTCTATTTCATGGGTGATTGCATTTTGATTATAGGTAGTTATTTAGTTCTTTGCTTGCAATAACCTTTCAATCAACAAATTTAAAAATATTTAAGGGAAAAGTTCTTTGAAAATGCTTGTACTGAAATAAAGTTCAGTTAAGTGAGGGGGCCTCCATGGCCTAGTGGTTTGAGTACAGAACTTGAAATCTTAAAGTCCCTCTGATGGCATTTGGAGTTTAATGAGAGGTAGTCTCCGGACATACTTATGGTTTGTTGATAGTTCTATCCAGCTTGACCAGCTCTTATGGGCAGTTAAGTATGGGGTCTTCCTCCATCAATAGGAGTCAGGTATCGCAACATAAGTGAAATAATGATGACACAATGTAAAACCTATGCTTAATTAAGTCAGTTAAGTGAAAACAACATTACTTGAAAGTAAACATCTTTAGGGAGGAAGCCCCTTTTCCTCAGTGTGTTTGCAAAAGTTCCTCAGTTTTTTTGCAAAAGTTTAGTCCAAAAAGGGAGTTAAATTATCATATGTTACCCAAGCCTTACCAATTTGTAATAATGGTGTCTAATTCAATTCATTTGGAACATGGAAGAAGGCTATGAGAAACAAATTAACTTTGATATACATGTATGTTTTGGATCTTTTCCCACCCGCTTCTCTTATCATTAACTTTGCTATAAAGGGACTAACTCAGAGATTTGTGCTCTGGAAGTAATATTTTTAATTTCTTTATTTCTAAGTTTCCGAATTCCTGAATTTTTGTTAAATAATGTGGCGAGAGTCTTTGCACCTGACAGCTTCCATGGGAAAGCCGGTTTATACCTGCACCCAGGAACTCTCTCTCATGCACTCTGTTAGCGCCATGTGGCAAGAGCTGTTGAGCGTTTCCAAATACCCATGTGACAATGGTATCTTTAAATATCACTTCTTATTCTAAGTTTAGATTATTGTTTAAGAAAAAAAATGTTTGAAATATCTGCATTGTAAACATTGGGAATCTTTTATAAACGTTTATGAATTGTATTAGAAAGCTGTTAATAATCTAGTCATATGCTACTTTACAAATTTATGTTGGCATTTTATCAGTAGAAGACAATTCATTTTAAAAGAGTTACAATTTCAATCTGTGAGGTAGTCCTTTTAATTCTTGCAACTTTTTTTCTTTCTTTTTTTTCTTGCTTGCCTAGAGATGAGAATGTAAATACGAATGCATTAGAAGATGAGGAGGAGATGGCCCAGAAGTCGAAGAAGAGGAGCGAAGAGTAAGTGATGTGGCATGCCTTTGTTTTTATCCTTTGTCTAGGTTTGGTTTGGTCAACCTCCCCATGCACTATTAAGAGAGGCATGCACTGCCTAGTGGTAAGGATACAGAACTTTAAATCACATGGCCCCATTCTGAGTGGGTTCAAATCCTGGTGACGGCATTTGAATTCTCATGAGAGGTAGTCTCCCTACAGACTTACGGAATGCCAATGGTTCTACCTGGCTGGACCAGCCCTTATGGGCAATTAAGTATGGGGTCTTCCCATTAAGTGTTGGGCATCGCAACATAACTGATATAATGATGAAGTGATGTAAAGTCCATATAAATCACCTATACTATCAAGGCCCTTCTTTGTGTCAGATTGAATTCCATTAATGGTATCATAATGACCCCAAAAGTTTGGACACCCTTTGAATTCGGACACCCTTTAAGTTTGGACAGCCTTTAAATTTGGACATCATTTAAATTTGGACATCATTTATTATTGACCAGAATGTTTCATTTTGGTCAACAATACCACTGTACAATGCAATTGGAAATGGATTGACAAGATAAAGTATCATTTCATAAAGATTTAGGTTAATGAGATAAATTTCTTTTTTACAGTGATGAACTACCCGTACAGGGACCAATCAACAAAGAACCGTTCGAAAAGTTGCACGGGAGAAAACCATCAGGGATTCGAAGATTGTAAGTACAAGTTTTCTTTTAACGAAATTGCTATTTTAGCCTGTGTATTCAAATAGACTTTTACATAGATTTTTACATATATGTAAGCATATTCATATACAAGCAAATATGAATAGTGATTTCAACCTCTTTATTTACCGTAACAGATATTTTACATAGATTTTCACATACATGTATCTGTAAGCATACTCATATACAAGCAAATCCCAATTATTGGTTGTACATTTTAATCGTAACATCATAGATATGTTACATAGATTTTCACATACATGTATCTGAAAGCATATTCATAAACGAGGAAATCCCAATTATTGGTTGTACATTTTAATCGTAACATCATAGATATTTTACATAGATTTTCACATACATGTATCTGAAAGCATATTCATATACAAGCAAATCCCAATTATTGGTTGTACATTTTAAACGTAACATCATAGATATTTTACATAGATTTTCACATACATGTATCTGAAAGCATATTCATAAACGAGGAAATCCCAATTATTGGTCGTACATATAAAGTGAACATCATTTTGGAATATAATATTTATTTATTTTGTCATTTACTTCACATGAAAACTCTTTGGGTGCTGTCATTGTATTTTCTTTAGAGAAACAAACTAAAACGTAGTACACTTAAACCTGCCTCACTTGACTGGTGAATGTATAGAGTACAAAATCTTAATTGTAGATTAACTCAGAAGTAAGATCTCAGAAAGCATTATTAATATAAAAAGGTCTTTGACCAAATACTTTCATTGGGTTACATTAGTCTACTTTGCTCAGTTGGTAGTTTGTTCAACTTACAAAGCAAGTCCAGAGTTCAAAACCCAGTTAGACCAATATTTTTTCCAACGTTTAATGAAGTCAAAGTGACAAGATTTATTTGTCTTTCCCAAACAATAACGACATTTGACTACTTTGTTGCAGATGACTTTAGAAAACATTGTGAGAAAAGGAGAAATTGCTCGTAACAAGCAATTTTTCCTTTTGCCACAAGGTTTTCTACTTTATCGGAAGATTACTTCCCAATTTCATCACAATTTGATATGTCGTCTGCAAAACTCTTTCAATTTGGGACAGTCAAAAATTTGGGAAAGGGTTAAGACATATATCATCTGACAATCCTAAGCTTATCAAAAAAAATAACTTTGTATGTTTACAATACATGTATTCTAAAATAGAGATAAACTTACATCTTACATATTGAATTGACAAGTATATACTAAATTTTAACTCTAATTGGGTTGATATGCTATGTTTTATTTTTACAATGTTTTATTGTTCAGTGGCATGAATATACTGAAATTAACCAAATTGAATTGTGATTATTTTCCACAGGTTAAATTACCTAGGCTACTGAATCGCTAATTGGAGCGAGGTCTGATGTTAATTAAAGATTAATTAAAGCTTGTAGATGACTTATTGCATTTTGCAGGTGAAGGCTTATTGATAACGCTCTGAGGAAAGAAGAAATTCATTAATGATCTGCTTTTCCTACTGAGTTTCATTATCAACATCCTTTTCAGGGGTAGCACAATCAAATATCTGTATTGCTCTGCTTGTCTAAAAGCCCATTACCAAACAATAACCACTTTTGACCAGTTTGTTGCAGACAGTTTTGGAAAACATTCTGGGAAAAGAAGAAATTGCTCTCAATGAGCAATTTCTCCTTTTCCCACAATGTTTTCTACCTTATCAAAAAATTATTTTCCAATTTAATTACTTTTTCTTCCTAGAGTGTTTTCTCAAGCATTTGCTTATATAATAATTGTAGAGTTTAACTATATATTAGAAAACATATTTCCAAAGTACTAGTCTTGCTGCAAAATGTAACATGTAGTTTACAGGTCTCCAAGAGTTTGTTAAAGTTTCAATCCATGTTCACTTGTTGATATTTCTAACACAACTATATCAATTTTTTGTTAAAGTCTTTGAAATGCTCTTTCAAGCTTGTTGTGAAATACTTTGTGTCTATTTATATGGCTGCTTAACTCTTTACCACCTGCAGACGACATTTTTTCACTTGAAGCAGACGACTTTAGAAAAGATTGTAAACAAGTGAAAAACCTTTCAGTTCTGCTGTTGTGATATGTGAATAGATTGAAAAAGCATTGCTGCAAATGGAGAAATCTTTCCTTTTGCCACAATGCTTTTTGAAAGTCATCTGCTGCAAGATGTAAAAATTTGACATTAGGTGGTAATGTGTTAAAGGGATACATAGCATTTTCAGTCTGCTTTTGCCATGCACCCAGCAAACAATGCAAGCCTACTTCTTTTCAAGATACAGTATTTCTGCAACAAAAGTTAAATTAAACAAGAAAAAGTTTCGATATTTCACCTCATAAAAATCAATTCAAAAAGCATGTGCATAAACAAATAACTAATTGATCCATTTAAACATTGTTTGAAATCACCTTTAACAGATGGCTTCGATATCAAGAAAAAAGACGAAATTACCTATTGCAAATATTATCAAATTACCACCTAAAGCCACATTATTGCTTCTTGCAGCAGACAACTTTCAAAAAGCATTGTTGCTAAAGGAGAAGTTGCTTGTCACAAGCAATTTCTCATTTTGCCACAATGCTTTTTAAATCTATTCACATATCACAACAGCAGAAATGAAAGATTTTCACAAATTTACAAAGCTGTTTTAAAGTCGTCTGCTTCAAGTAAAAAAATGTTGTCTGCAGGTGGTAAAGAGTTAAAACCTCCTCTTGCATGAATGGTGTATGGTGATTTCTAGAATGGCATCATTTACCTTCATTATGATACCTTATGTTTCCATACTTTAAACTTGGATCTCTCTTAAATTTCCATTCATGGTGAAGAGTTGAGAAAGCATAGAGGCTTATCTTGAGTTGCTGGTTCCATGCTTTTTAATTGAATTCTCATTCAAGAGTTAAGAAAGCAAAGTGGGATACAATGAATTGCTTGTTAGGAGCAATTCATCTTTAGTCACAATGTTTCAATCTTAACCTTCTTTCAAAAAATTATTTTACAAATCTCAGAAATAATTTTTTTTCAAGTAAAACACAATGGCTAAAGATGAGTTGCTTGTGACGAGTGATTCATCTTTATTAATGAGTTTTCTTATACTTTTAGTCATTAGCAAGGTCTGATTCTCATTACTTGCTACCGTCATCTCTTGATGCTTTTAAGATTTGAGGAATGAAACAGTTATAATTGAGATATTCTAATGAAGAAAGAAAACAGTGGAAGTTCTATATATACCAATATGGTATAGTCCTATACAGTATATGTTAATTAGAAACTTTGTCCAATTTTTACAGTTTTGAGGAAATTTTCGAGAAATTAGACATTGACCTTCCTGATCTAGATTTTTGATGAAAAACTTCAACTTGTTTAACAGGTGAAAATGAGTCTAGCTGTGTCAAAATCAAAATAAGTCTTGTGTCGATAATCAAACCAGGTCACTTTACGTCAAAGTCAAAACAGGTCTTGCTTTGTCAAAATGTAAATTAAATCTCCTTTTGTCAGAGTCAAACCAAGGCATACTACATTAGTCAAATTTGACCATACCTATTAATTCGAAGGAGCCCTACTGAGTTAAAATCAATGTTAATTGTTTAACTCTTTTTGTTTCCATTGTTGCTATTATTTTGGGTTTTCATGAGAAGTAATTGGGTTTTTTTTTGGACTTACTAACAAAATGCTGATGGTTCTTCTTAACCCTTTCCAAACGCCAAATTTTCAACTGTCTCAAATTGAAAGAGTTTGCAGACTGCATTTCAAAATGTGACGAAATTGGAAAATAATCTTCTGATAGGGCAGAAAACATTGTGGGTAAAAGGAGAAATTGCTCGTATATAGCAATTTCTCCTTTACCCACAATGTTTTCCAGAGTCGTCTGCTACAAACTCGTCAAACGTCGTTATTGTTTGGGAAAGGGTTAACTTGATCAGACCTTTTGGGCAGCAAAATATGAAGTCTCCCTTTAGCTATGATGAGGCAGGCATTGCAATAACGATGTGATTGTATTTTTTTTCAATACAGTGTAAAAAAAAAATGATGAAACAAAAAAACTAATCTTATAATGATTGCTATGATCATTATCCTGTAATGAAGAGTTTTATGATATTTTTTTAGATTTGGATTTAATGTTGTCTGCTGCACAGTAATTTGGAAAGGAAGATGGTATGCCTATTTAAACCATTATGAATATTAATGGCTAGCTCATTCAAAGAAAGATGTCTATCTTAATTGCTTATGAATAGAATAAACACGTACATCCCTTTCTCAAAAACCTTTACGATTCACTTTTGGAAACTTGTAAATTCTTCACCCTTTTTATAACAAGAGAAAAATGAATGAATCTTGTCATGGAAAGATTTTGATCTTGAAAAAATGTTGGATTTTGTTTAAATAAACCTTGACCTTGAAATGACCTTGGTAATTGACCTTGATTATAAATTGACCTTGATTTTGACCAGCTGGGCTCTATTAATGTCGTCTGAACAAAATTCTTGTTTCGTAGAAAGTCTGTGTTTTTTGTCATGTGTCATTTATATCTTTACAGTGAACTATTTTTATCTATAAATCATTTTTGCTTATATTCTAGTTTTCTATCTCTGGAGACAGCTTTTCAAAGATTATTTTTTCACATTGACTTTATTTATTTTTAACCCTTATAGTGCTGGAACTGACTTCATGCTTATGCAAACAGGTAAGATCCAGGCCAGCCACCAAGTGAATTGGCGGCTGGCCTGTGATCTAACCTGTTTGCTTCTCTGAATATCTAACCTCATCAAAATTAAGCAGATAAATAAAGTTTTGGAAAACAGATGATTTAAAGATCTATTTCTAGAAGATTACCCAGCATTCTAAGGGTTCAGCTTCAATGATGGTAAAAAATTTCTTAGTGTAAATGAATAAATTAACGACAGTCATCATCATATTTACCATCACAACTTGGTATTTTAAAAGCAGTACATGCCTTTTGATTTTTATTATGATTTTTTAAGTCATGCATTCTTTTGATAAGCACACTTTCGCACACACTTTTTGCTTAATATGCTTTTAACTCATCTGCACCTTAACACTTTACCAAACGCCAATTTTTATGACTGCCCCAAATTGATAGAGTTTGCAGATGAGAATTCAAAATGTGATGAAATTTGAAAGTAACCTTCTGATTGAATAGAAAACTTTGTGGGAAAAGGAGAAATTGCTTGTTATGAGCAATTTCTTCTTTTACCACAGTGTTTTCCAGTCATCTGCAATAAAGTGGTAAAATGTCGATATTGTTTGGTAATGGGTTAAATGAAACCGCAGATCCTACACATGTTTTGTTTCTACAAATTTTATGCAAAAATAAACAAATAATGTGAGATTAGCCTGTTCTGTATTATAAGCCTTTTTGCCCTTGTGTTAAGATTACAGAATTTGAAATCATTAAGCCCCTCTCCCCTGTGGGTCTACATTGCATTAGCTCTAAAACCAATGCTTTCATGGAAGAATTTGTCTCCAGACTGACTTACGGAATGCTGATGGTTCTACCCTTCTTGCCAAGCCCTTGTGGGTAGATAAATTTTTGGGTTATATTCCATCAATAATACGCAGGCTATCACAACATAACTGAAAAACTGTTTATGTGATTTAAATTTTGTAATAATTTTATCTTTGACACTGAATGATAACCGCTGGGTTAAAAGGTGAAGGGGTATTGAAATGATATTACAATAAGAATGAAGGAGACAATCTTTATAAGCTTAGCTTTCGAATTAATCCTTTTCACCTGTTTATTTATGAATTTAAATCCATGTACAAATATATATGAAATGATGATTAAAATATGTTTAAACTAAGAAGAATAAAGCAAACAGTATTGTGAAATGAATCATTGGTCATAGAAATTAAAAGTAATTGGTGATTGAAATAATGTTTAAAATTATAGTTTAGTTTGGACAGATTTTTTTTACATCAATTGTTTAACAAGATCTCACAACTTAGATTAATCACTCTCGATTCTGCTTCCTGGATACATACCCAGTACTCACCTCGAATGTGGATTAATGAAAGGTTGCAAGGCAGATCCTGCTACTCACAGGATTCAAACTCACAACCTGTGAAAGGTTTTAAGTTTTATGGAGGGATCATCGAATGACTAATGAGTCCTTCACAAACATGAAGTCTTGCAATGAACCTGCGATATGTACTCTTTAGTGTTAATTGTTGTTGCTTTATACGGTTTAATTTGATTAATTAAAGGTACTTGTTGACAGAAGAATAAAATTTGAAAGTCAAAATAAAATGTCACAACAACTATACAGTTTCTGTATTATTGTTTGATAATATCAAATTGATATACAACTAAAAGTAGCTATTGAAAGCAGGATTAATTTAGGAAGCGTCAATTTATCTACATATGTTATATACAGTAAATCTCAAAAGCAATATTATGCTTTTTGTTTATAAAAAATGGGCCGCGTCACGCAAAAAGGGGCACTCGGACATAAATAAAAACCGCTGACTCAGCTCTTTCTTAGAGCTATTATTCCAGCATCTAGTCACGACAGTTATCATTTGTATTTATTTAAAGGTAAAACTTGATGTCCTCTAAGATGACAAACAGTGTAACCCCAGACCAGCCGCCACGTCATTGACGTGGCGGCTGGTCTGGGGCTTCACTGTTTGCTATGTCCGAGTGCCCCTTTTCCCGTGACGTGGCCCAAATGTTAATTCACTGTATACACACTTTAGAGAATTAAAAAACGATCTAATTTTACTTCCAATGACTATTCTTCAGTGTGTATCATTTTTTGTTATAGCTGTTTTACAAATTCAAAGGTTTGTTTTTTTAACTTTCAAATTTCCTTACATCTGTGAACATGCATTTTTAATTTTATTGTTTAGTTGTTTTTCTATTTTTTGAGTTAAGATTATTTTCTCATGTGAATTATGTGACTGGTCCATACTGAAAGGTACACCAGAACACAAATACCAAGTATGAAAAAGTGGTATGTTATTGGTTGAATTCATTGTGATAAAAGGAGAAATTTCTCATAAAATTCGTCTTAAGTTTCTCATGCAAGTGCTTCAAAATGAGCATGCAAAAAGAAATTGTTGAAAGCACATCAAGGGTTCAATGTAAGACTATATTAAGTGCTTCAAGTTTGTGAAGGACGTACTAGACTATAGTCTTGCATTGAACCCTCGACATGTAGTTTTGTAATGATGATACTATACTACCCGATACTATAAACCGAGGGTTCAATGCAATACTATGAAGCACTTACTATAGTCTTGCATTGAACCCTCGAAACTAGAAATATGATTCCCTAGAAATTATAATAGGTTGTCAGTATATGTCTTTTTCTTCTTTGGAAATTTTAACTTTTACTTACAGGATATTTTTTCTTCTTTTGTGTAAACTTAATAGATATTTGATGTTGAACAGGATTAGATAATACATGTATTGCCAAGAAGGATATATACAAAAGCTAGAAAAATATAAAAAAAGAAAATGCTCTTATGAGCAACTTTCCCTTTTATCACAATGATTTAAAAGACTTTCTTAATGCGTCCTGCAACTTCAAGTAAAAGTTTGGCAAAGAGCTAGATTAAAGATAAACAGGTACGCAAGATCTTAATGCATGACAAATTAGCACATGTACATCATTAAGTTGCTTGTTCATAGAACAAAGAATTCTAAAGTAAATATTTAAATAATGAAACAATACAATTTTTGTATTGTTGTTTGATGTACTAGTAGGTATGTATTAGGTATTGTCAGTGTAATTGATTTAGAAAGGGTCAATTTATCTAAGAATGTAAGATTTTAATGCAGAAGATCTCAAATGCAATGCCATGCTTTGGGATTAAAAATCATATAAATACTGTATGCACTCTTTAAAAAATTAAAAGCGTTCTTATTATGCTTCCAATAACTTTTCTAAAGTACTTTATAATTAACATTATAATAATATATAATTATAATTGTAATTATATTGTACATCTGTTTTGCAGTTTTAAAGAAATTAATTCTTAGCTTCCAAATTTCTTCACATCTGTGAACAAGTACCTTTTAATTCAATATTGTTTTGAATAACAATAGATATAAATGCATAACGATCTGCCTAATAATATAAACTGACTAACCATGTAAAACCCAATAACAAAATAGGCTGGCTAATCTGAATCTTTCTACTCTACTTTCAGCTTCAGTTCACTGTTTGGTGGAGAGTCAATGACGAGAAACGGTCTTGCGGAGTGACTTCCCCTAGATGAGACATTCACTACAGCGTTCTGTGATATTGTTGAACTTGTTGAAGTCGATATAGCACCGGTTGTTTTATTGTTTAAGATTCCATTTTAACATATAACCTCAAAAATTAGCAACATGTATTGTTTTTGGTCCAAAATGAAATTATTAAAAGGTAACAGTTTCACTTCAATGCAAGACAATGGATGGTGCGGGTAAATTTGTAATTGAGCAAAATGTATTCTAAATGGTCCGCAATTAAACTACATGTTTTATTGGATGATGATTTTCATTGTAAGACTGGTTAGTCCTCATGACCTTGAAAATGAACAACATGTAATGTTTAGGGTCTAAAATGAAAGAAATCAATGTTAGAGTGTTAACTTAAATAAAATGGTAAAGTAGGTTCCTCAATCACAAAAGCGAAGCACTTACTACAGTCTTGCATGTAATTCCTTGAAAATATGAATTATGAAAAAGATGGGAATTTCCTTTTGTGTTTGAATTGAAATTGAGAATAATGTGAAAAATAGGAGCAAGACCCCCACGGTCTTGGTTAGTCAAAACATTTTTAAGGTGCCATCAGCTGTTGTAATGTAAACATTCATTTATTCCTCAATATCTCACTTTAATGCCTCTGCTGAAAAACTTAAGAAACCATTGTGACAAACGGATAAATTGCTCTGAACGAGCAATTTATCCTTTTGTGACAGTGGTTTCTACCAAATTTCATAAAGAATTTGTTTGATTTCCCCTGCTTTTTGTAGTTATGTTTGTTTTTCATGAGATGCTTGAAAAATGAACAATGAAAGGGCCCTTTTGTCATAAGTATCTTTCGTTAGCTTGTGGTGCTTTCTTCTTTGATCCATCTTGATACTTTTTCCCCTACATTGATAATTATTGTTTTTGTATTCATTAAATGTTATGACCATAGGATAGATTTGTATTCCTTGATTATTTTTATTAAGATTAACAAATTGGCCGTGATCCAGGAAAAGGGGGCTTGTGGTCCAAAAAATCTTCACTTTTTTTTCACAAAATCTTCACTTTTTGATACATTCTTATTGAGTAAATACATTTTAGCACAAAACTGAAAACTGTTTATGTCTCATATATTTTTGGATTTATATAAAATTTAACAATGTGGATGAAATGATATATAATAATAATTGACGTCATCTTAGATCTTGATGACGTTGCTTTGACGTCATCAATAAACAGACCAGTACTGTTGCCCCTTTTTCACAGATCTTGGCCCAATTATTAGATTTTATTTGACCATTGAATTTATTTGTCCTGACCAATGAATGGATTGTGTTGTTAAATAGATATAGATAATGGGAGCATCATATCAGATAATTTTGTATTTTCAAGTGTGTTTTTTCTAACCCTTTCCCAAACAATAACAACATTTGATCGCTTTGTTGCAGACGACTCTGGAAACCATTGTGGGAAAAGGAGAAATTGCTCTTCACAAGCAATTTCTCCTTTTCCAACAATATTTAATTCTCTATCAGAAGATTATTTTTCATTTTCAATACGTTTTGAAATGTTGTCTGCAAACTCTTACAATTTGGGACAGTCGAAAATGTTGCATTTGGGAAAGGGTTAATGAAGCTTATATTGGGGGTACTTGAATGAAGGTCTTTTAGAGTACCCACAATGTAGAATTTGCAGAAGAAATTAAGAAATAAGCTGCAAAATTACTCTTGTTTATTAGAGTTCTGGGGACTGTCGCACAAGGATTTGTAACTTAATGTCTATGTATACAAAATTGTTGTAACTGTTGAGACTTAAAGGTAACTTTGTCGTGGTGAATGAAAAATAAACATTTGTTTAAAAGTAAGATGAAGAGATCAGAGGTGGGACTTATATTCTGTTCACATATGAGTTAACACTTTTCTGAGATACTCTTTTTATTTAGATTAAATGCATTACCACCTAACACCACATTTTTGCATCATGCAGCAGACGACTTTTAAAAAGCATTGTGGCAAAAGGAGAAATTGCTTGGCATAAGCAATTTCTCCTTTTGCAACAATGCTTTTTCAATCTATTCACATATCACAACAGCAGAACTGAAAGTATTTTCATATGCTTACAAAGCTTTTCTAAAGTCGTCTGCTTCAAGTAAAGAATTGTCGCCTGCAGGTGGTAAAGGAGAAAGAGGAAATCTGTAATACAAACCTTTATTAGACAGGCCCCATGTTTACATGCAAAATTGGTTCTTTTGACAAATGAACAAATTCATGATGCCATTTTGATGTTTAACCCCTTACTTTGTTATACCAACACCTCACTTGGAGAAATCTGCTGCTAAAACATTGTAAACCACTGTGACTTGAGGATAAATTGCTCATCATGAGTCCGGATTGAATGTCATAACGGAAAGTACTTATTGACGCCTAATTTTGCTTTTTACATGGAGAAGTCACAAATACCTATACTAAGGAATTGGATATGATTATTGTAAATCTCTTGTATCAAGAGATACAGTGTAACTTGTGTTAAGCAGCCACCCTTTTAAGCAGCCAACCTGCCTTAAACAGCCACAACAGAAAGTCCCATTGATAGATTTATAGTGTACATCAATTTGTGTTAAGCAGCCAACCTGTCTTAAACAGCCAATTTACTCTGTCCCATAGGCTGGCCTCTTAACACAAGTTTGACTGTATTGGTGAAACCGTTACTTCGTTATATGATTCGTCAATACCATAAAGAAAGTATTACTTGTCCAGGCGGGGAAATCATGTGACCAATTTTTGGACATGCTGACCCGTCGACTGGGATTTCTCTGCTGAGTGTTAGACGTAAAGCCATTAAAAAGCATGGGTTATCAAAAACCACCAGAACTGGAAAGTTGATGGTCGACTCATGCAGGGTACACAATGTTACTATCATTGGCAAAAGTAGGTGAAAAAAGCAGAAATATCTGTGTAGTAGCCATCTTTTTGGGACATAGGATTGTAAAAATTGGTCACATGATTTCCCTGCCTGTTTTCTTACTATGAAATTGTCAGCTGCTATTAACTCATTCCGGTCCAGTCCCTTATGAGGTTATTATTGAATAAAAGAAAAAAAAAAGGTTTTATATACATGTTTAATTCTCATTTAACCCTAAGAATGCTGGATTATTTTCTAAAAACAGATTTTTTTGTTTTTCTGCTTTCCAAAACCTAAAATACCTGCTTAATTTTGTAGAGGAAAGGTACCCAGAGTGGCAAACAGCTTAGATCACAGGCCAGCCGCCAATTTACTTGGCGGCTGGCTTGGATTTAACCTGTTTGCATAAGCATGAAGTCAGTTCCAGCACTATAAGGGTTAAAAGTAGATGCGGACAAATTTCTTATGATGCTGAAAGGAAGAAGTTATGCATATAAACAATGGCTTCAAGGGTGATGTGCAAACAGCATCCCTCCTTCAATATACCTATACCAGACAATTTTTTACTACAGTCAAACTTGTGTTAAGAGGCCAGCCTATGTAACTGAGAAGTTTGGCTGTTTAAGACAGATTGGCTGCTTAACACAAATTGGTGTACACTAAATAAAAAAATGGGACTTTCTGTAGTGGTTATTTAAGGCAGGTTGGCTGCTTCAAAGGATGGTTGCTTAAAACAAGTTGGACTGTACAATACAGTGTGAAGCGTCAGTATGAGTATACACCTGAAGGTGTCTGTACTATATTGGAACAAGAAGATATATCAAATATTTTGAGTTTTATGTCTACAATGTTGATCTTATTGAAGGATAGTCCACCCCCGATGGAAAACGTGTATTTGCTTTGGTGAAAGAAAAAATTGAAATGTTAATCATGAAAGAAGTTATCATTTCAAAGGCATTCCCCAAGCCATTTTTCGGAATTTGTCCGATTTTGAATTTGTATTTACGAAATGAATATTGATGAATTCTGTTATTAAATCCATAGTAATTACCTCCCCTTTATTACAATCTTTACATTGAAATTAGAGTTACATGAATGAAAGGTGGAAAAGAAGATTTTCAATCTGTAAAGAATTCTTATGAAATTATGCTTGATTTTAGAACAGCATTTGTTCTGTTAGATCTTTGACTTTGTTAATCTAACTTTTCTCCATCTGGGGTGGAATACCTTAAGACAGGTTTTTATATGTGACGGTCAAAGGTTGATCAACATTGTTTTATTAGCATTCAGAGGAATATATCATTCATAGTGCACAAACTTTGTGTTATATTTTGTACATGCTTTACGATTTTTGTGAAGATTTTTTTGTTGTTTCACAAGGGTTTGTCTCAAAAATGATAAACATTCCATTCATATACTGGAAATCTTTTCACTTTGTTACAAATTTCTTAAGTTTTTTCATTTTATGCTCTTTCCCTCAGTACAGTTGTATTGAGATTGTTATGCAAATATTATTTTATGAGAGAGAATAAGAGCATGACATTGATATGGCGTCGACAATTTCGTTTGTATGTCTTTTTTGTAATGAATTGCGTATGTTTAAGTGGGAAATTTATTTCATATCATTGGTTAGATACAAGAATATAGAAAATCTTTCACTTTTGTAAAGAAAAGTTGTTATCAAGTTCATAGGGGCCTGTAGTTATCTTGGGGTCAGAACTATGCAATAAACACAGTACATTACATAGTACTGACCCCTGGATAACTAAAGACCTCTATGACCAAGTTGTGCACTAAAACTTTAACATGTTACAAATTCCAAAATGCAGTCATGGCTTATATTATTTAGTAATTAAGTTGCATGAACTTAAACTATATGTTAAACTGTTTACAAAAGATTCATTGTCAAACATGCTAATTTCAATGCAACATTTGAAGCCATAATGACAAAAGAAGAACTTGTTTTCAATAGTGCTTTCTCCTTATGTCACAACTATATTACTTCAAGTGTAACATTAGAAATGATTTTGACTGAAGGAGAAATATTCATGAAAAATGCAATATTAGAAATGATTACAACTTAAGAAGAAAATACTTATGATAAGTGCTTTCTACTTTTGTCACAATATTAACTTCAAATGCAACATTATAAATTATTACGACAAAAGGAGAAAATGCTTGTGACAAGTCATTCCTCTTTTTGTTACAGTGTTTTTCTGTACATTGGGAGCAAAGTATATGTGAGATAGATGAAACATGTGTGAGAAAGCATAACTGATTGTTTATATGGAAGAAGAAATGTATGAAAGTTAACCCTTAGAATGCTGGGTAATTTAAAAAAAATATGCTTTTTTGACGTCTGCTTTCAAAACCTTAAATATTTGCTTAATTTTAATGAGGAATGATACTCAGAGTAGCAAACAGGTTGGGTGACAGGCTAGCCGCCAAGTAAATTGGCGGCTGGCCTGGATCCAACCTGATTGCATAAGCATAAAGCCAGTTCCAGCACTATAACGGTTAACATGGATTTATACTCTTATGGCCAGCACAAAATTTGTTTGTTATTGTTTATATTCCTTGTTGCTGTTTATTTACTTCCTTATTTTTCTCCCAGGTTTGTAAGTGGGTTGTGGCATTCAAATAATTAACCATTTAACAATATTGAGATCAATTCAAACTAAATAGGATAAACTAAACATAGGTTTTAAGATACCTTCCATTTTGATGCAGGAATCTAGTCTGTAGGCTTTGGGCATGACTTGCTTTGGTTGGTTTAATTGGGGCCTCAGTGGCAAGAGTACAGAACTTTTAACCACATTGTCCCTCTTTGATTGGGTTCAAACCCAATGACAGAATTTGGATTTTCATGAGAGGTTGTCTCCTGGCTGACTTAAGGAATGTCGATGATCCTTCCAAGCTTAACCAGCCCATAAGGGCAGTTGAGTATGGGGTCTTGCTCCATTACAAGAGTCACCCATATATATATACAAATATAGGGTTTAATGCATTGTTCAACAGTATTTCAGTTATGATGTTGTGGTCAGTACAACTTTCAATGCTCCTAGTATTTCTTCTCCAGTACTGCACAATGTAATTTTCAAGCTGCGGACTGCTTTCCTAAGGAAAGATACTCAGAGTAGCAAACAGTTTAGATCACAGGCCAGCAGCCAATTTACTTGGCAGCTGGTATGGATCTAACCTGTTTGCATAATCATGAAATCAGTTCCAGGACTATAAGGGTCAACTTGGAATTTGGTTGGTGTTAGATTGACGGTACTTAGCCTGCCACAGCCTTCATTTGTTGTTATATTAAGTTGTGTTTGTTTGTTTTTGCAGATTGTTTGAATTTTACTTAGTTGTGCAATAATTATGGAAATTATGATCATGAAGAGTCAAGAGTGTAGAGAGATGCCTTTGATGTTATATGCTGACATATTATAAACTCCATGAAACCTCACTCTGATTTATCTTCTTCAGAATGCTTCGGAAACCATTGAGACAAAAGGATAAATTGCTCCTAATGAGCAATTTATCCTTTTGTCACAGTGGTTTCTCTTTACCCAGAATCTTAATGAAAGAGTTTCTATTGATGTAAGCTTTTGACAATTGCTATTAATTTCAATTTTGACAAGTCATAAACTCTCGTATGAGCATGTGGGAATCAGTTAAAGGAGAACAAGATTTTTATATGAGAAAACTTTGTTAACAACAAAAGATGGACATGTTTTCTCCCTTAATAAGAATTAAATGATATCAATTTTATTTTTGGCTTCCTTTTAACTTGGACTTGTTACACAGTTTTCACTGAAGTTAAAGGTTTTGTAAGATATTTGTTTGTTGTTCACTGCATAGGTTTGAGTTGTGTGCTTGGAGCTAATTGTTAAATGATTATTTATCCTCATTATAAATACACTTATATTGAATTATTATGTACTTGTTTTGACACAGTAATATTAGAAATATGATTAAGATTTTACCATATCTGCATTGTTATTATTAGATTTATCGAACTCATGCTTCAGAAATAGTATGTAGTTATGGGGGAAGAAAAGAAATTTTGGCTAATTGAATTGTTGGGTAGACTGCCAATATATCACTAAAATACATATACTGTCGAAGCCAACAGTAAAATACAAGAAAAAATCAACTCTCTCGATGTTCTTTTTAATTGAAATGGCAAAAGAATTTTCTTAGCAACCCTTCCAACGAATAGCAAATCAAATCTGATTAAAGGGTTCGAAGTTGCCATAGAATTGAGGGATATTTCTTTGAGAGGAAAGAAGGAAGAACTTTGTAGAAAAAGAATTGTTTTATTTGTGTACATATCCAATGATATTGTTTGATTATTAGAGAGTACTTGTTTTATAGTCATGATGAGTTTGTTTCAAATATCCGGCCATAGCAGTACAGTCTTTGACATTGGTTTTTTAAAAGGATTCAACATTTCTCTGTAACATTTATCAATGTAGCATTTACTAAACAACTTGAAACATTTTGCGTAAGTCACAACACATGTTCAATGTAAATGGTTATAATCTTAAGCAAAAGTTATAGAGAATAGATGGTTGGTGTCGTGAATCGGAAATGTTATCGGGCAAGGCGTAGGAATATTATCCGGTGAGCCGAAGGCGAAACGGATAATATTCCGATGCCGAGCCCGATAACTTTTCCTATTCAAAGACACCAATCATCTATTCTATTTATCCTGTTACCTTTATGTATACTTTTAAACAAACAAAATGAAATAAAACACGTGAAAAAAAGCAGAGAATGATGTAAACATGACGTTATGTGTCATGGCGTTCTTATGACGTCATGATTGTTCAAGTGGATGCATTATATGGTTAGTGCCGGATATCACAAATGTTATACGGCACCTAGTTATCAGTCCCAAAATGGAACTATTGACAGGATGAACAATTATTTAAGGCGACATGTTCTTAAAAGTGTCTCTCGACTTCAATTATGTGGTCCTTTGAAATATTGGTTATCAAAACATTCCACAAATCAAATATATTTCTTCATCCCTTTACTCCATAACACTTTAATCTTATGCATCAGCTGCAGAAAACTTTTGAAACCACTGTGACAAAAGAAGAAATTGCTCATAATGAGCAATTTCTCCTTTTGTCACAGTAGTTTCAATTTGATATCACAGAGAATATGTATTATCTACCTTCTTTTCTAAGTTGCCTGTTGATGTTACTGGCTGAACGACTGTTACATGCTCATAATGAGCAATTTCTCCTTTTGTCACAGTGGTTTCAAGTTAATATCACAGAGAATATGTATTATCTAGCTTCTTTTCTAAGTTGCCTGTTGATGTGACTGGCTGCACCACTGTCACATAATGATTAATTGCTCATTTAGACCATTTTTAAAAAAAAAAATCCAAGGTGGTTTCTGCAATCTTTTGCAGCAGTGATGGTAAAGTGCGTTATTAGAATAATTACGGAATAGATTGCTAAGAAACATATTTATATACATTTCTTGGTGATCTCCGTGGCCTTTGGATAGTGTACAGAACTTGAAATACACAGCCCCTCTCTGCATGGGTTCAAATCCAGGTGACGGCATTTGGATTTTAATGAGAGGCATTCTCCAGACTGAATTATGGTATACCGATGGTCCTACCTGGCTTGACCAGCCCTTTTGGGCAGTTGAGTATGGGGTCTTCTTCCATTATATTAAGAGTTGGGTATCACAACATAACTGAAATAATGTTGATGTGATATAAAACCTGTATATAAATAAATGAAATTATTACATACTTTTATGTGACTAACAGCATTTTGTAAGTAAACAACAAACAAACATGAGGGGTGGAAGACACATGCACCTACACAATTGTAAAAACCCTCTTTAGGGACTCATTTATATCAATAAATTAACAAGAATCAAGTGTGTGTTTTTATTCGTTTTTTATTCATTTCTTGTACAACCCCTTTTTGTTTTCCCCCAAAATAAGTCTCCAACCAAACAAAAACATCATACAAAATAAATAATAAGCAATCATATCACATCGCAAACAAGCACAGGGAGAAAGAAAAATTGAAGTCTCGCAACCATTCTCTTCGAAACAAATTTCGTGACCAGTCCAAAGATGACTATAAATAATGTATAAAAAAGGAACTTTTTTTTTTCTACACGATATTTGTTTCAAAATCACAATGACTAAAGGAGAAATTGCTCACAATGAGTAATTTCTCCTTATGTCAAAGTGATTTTTTAAAATTGAATATTTATCTTTTATTTCAGTCTTATTTTAACATAAAATTAGTTTCAAAATCATGTTGGCAAATCGAGAAATTGCTCATGAGCAATTTCTACTTTTGTCAAAGTGATTTTTAAAGGTATATGTTTTTTTTTTTGTTAATTGCAGGTGCTTTTTAATGAGTAAATAATAGGATAAGGCTTTACCACCTTGTAAGTATAGGCTGTCAAGTCAATGCTGGAAATCCTTCAAAAAACCTTTTTATTTTACTTTCATGTTCTACAGAAGAAATTAAACTTTACCATCATGTGGACAAATAGTATCAAATGAAAACTGCATAGTAGAATAATCAATTTTGAATTCATTGCGACTAAAGCAAAACATGCTCATCGTGTGCAAATGTTTGTATTTGTCACAGTTTTCACATGTTATGTGCTTTGAAGATTTAAACCAATTTTAAAATAATTGCAACTAAAGAAGTTTTTGCTTGTGATGAGTAAATCTTCCCATGTGTTGCGATGTTTTAACATGGCATCTCATGAAAACTCTGTTGTATTATGGGAAAAGGTTTAAAAGCGGCTTGTTCACAGATGTCAGTAAATTTGAAAGTTACCGGTAAAATGAATTATTTTTAAACTGTGCAACAGCAGCTGCTGTCCTGTTATATGATATGAACTGCATAACAGTTATCGGAAGCAAAATTAGATTTTTTTTTTTTTAATTCTTCAAAGTTAGTTTACAGTGAATTAACCTGTACTGTACTTTAAGCCAAAAGCATAACATTGCTTTTTGTGATCTACTGCATATAAACTGTACATACCAGTACTTAGATAAATTAAAGCTTCCTAAATTAATCATTCTTTCAATAGCTACTATTAATTGTATATCAAACAACAATACAAAAACTGTATTGTTTCAACAACATTTTTACTTTGACTGTCAAACTTTTTCTTCTGTGAACAAGCACCTTTAATAACAAATATGCCATCTCATTGAAGTAAGCCAAGAGCTTACACAATTTGAAACAACCTCAAATCTGGTCCTGCGAAAGCTAACATAAGTTGTGATTTGCTTTCTTCATATGTCTGACCAATCTGACAACATGTGAACATCAAACTTATTTCTTTTTGTGGTTTAAACACCATTTCATCAATCCTTTAGTTATATTGTGCCCGGTATCACATCTATCCATGCAAGCACAAATTACAGCTCTACAAAATATGGGAATTTCACTGAATATGGAGTGCTATACAAAATACAAGTACAAAAAAAAATATATCGTTTCAACATTTATTAACAAGACAGTTGAAATTTAACACATATAAACTTGTTTACAGTAGCTAAATCCATATCAGTCTTACTGGAATTTAGGATTACTATTATAAAGAATAAAAAAAAAACAATTTTACCTCTTTCTTGATGATAAATGGAAAATATTTAAAGAAAAATCTTCTCATTTAACCCTTTCCCAAACAACAAATATTCAACTGTCCCAAATTGAAAGTGTTTGCAGACGACATTTCAAAATGTGATGAAATTGGAAAATAATCATCTGATAGGGCAGAAAACATTGTGGGAAAATGAGAAATTGCTCGTCTCGAGCAATTTCTCCTTTTCCCATAATGTATTCTAAAGCCGTCTGCAACAAAGGGGTCAAATGTCGTTATTGTTTGGGAAAGGGTTAACCAATTAAAGGGGCTCAATGCAAGATTTAAGTCGGTGCTTCACCTTTGTGGGGCTTGAACCCAGGAACCCAAATTCTAATGATGCCGCCTTTACCACTGAGACACACAGGACCCTTTGCACAAGGCCTACACTCTACCACGGAACCACAGCAGTGGTTGTCATAAAGGGAACAGTTAAAGAGTAAATGAGGTTATTTGTACATACATACATACATACATAGACTTGACTAGGCAAAATCATCAACTAATCAACAAAAACAATTAACAGAAAGCATCTATTCATCCTTACCAAATAACATGTTTTTTAAGCAACAATTAAAACTAGAAATCCTGCTGCCATTGAAAGGTATATTACTCAAGTCGACACATCCCCATGTAAGAGAGATGTATATTTTTCATGGTATTGTTCACCAACATTGACCGTCTGTTGCCCTCTATGCATGAATAATTATGACTCGGCATATTCAATACTCAACAGTCTCCCGAACACAGTTGATAAACAATAGAGCTATACGCATTGTATGTCAAAAGGTAAGCTTAATAGTATTTATCAAATAATGCACAAGGACGAACCACATGGTCGAACATTACCAACGGCTCCGAGAATATTCTAAGATACTCAGTATAGCGTGTAATTCATGCTAATCAGGCAAGTCAACAGACGGTGAATGTTGGTGAACAATAATATACTTCATTGTAATGAAATATACTAGGTTTCACTAAAAATTACTTGAAAGATGTGAGAGATAGGCAAAACTTTTGCAAACAGACCAACATCAATACTCCACTTACAAATTTTCCTTCGCAGAATAATGAAAAAGCAGTCAGAAGGTAAAATAAAAAGCATTGTTGGAAAAGGCAGAAATTAATCAGACGTTGTTTTTTTTAAAGCCAGTTATAAATAGTAAGATAACTTGGTGAAGGACAACTAGAGTGGAACAGATAAATTAAAGAGGCAGTGATAATTTTTGGCCCAAAAAATCTCATAAAATTTCTCAAAAACTCATTACTTTCATTCATCTTAATCATTTTGTATAGAAAAACCCAATGATTTTTAAGTTTTGTTAAAAAAAGACCATTGATTTAATTTTAGAAAGAAATCACTGAAGACGTTTACTTAACTTCCCATTCATCAATTGGGGTATAGAAAATTGTATGACCAATTCAAATAGAAAGCATTTGCAGCAAACTTTGACATTTTAACACCATCCATTGATGCATACATTCATGTTCAAATTGAAAACATTTGCAGAAAACCTTTTTTTGCTTAAAATCAATTTGAAAACGTGACAAATGAAGAAATTGCTTGTGACAGGCAATTTCTTCATTTGTCACAATGTTTTTCAAGAAAAGTCTGTTCTTAATTCAGTTAGAATGGCAAAACACAATAAATGATAGACGATGAATAAACACAACAAACAAACAAACTCAAACATAGACCAATAGAATATAGAAAACATGAAAAACATTTCGAAATAACAATCTGAACAGTTAGGGGTATATACATAATTACATTGAAAACTGATCAACGTGGAATAGAATGTGGAAATATTTGCATAAGGATCAAAACTTAAGGAATGGATTTCCGCCTATGGAAAAACAGGGAAATGAAATGCTTCTCTATAAATACACTTATATCTTATCATATATACACACCTGGTAAGACTAACCCAAACCATGCATAGTGGTAGCAAATACTTAGTTTTGTATCACATCAACAATTTTTCAATTAACCAGCTCAAAAATGTTTTTTTTTGGATGGTGTTTAACGCCCTATTTACAGTCATGTAACAGCTTTCCTGGATCCACCAGTACTAGGATAGAGCTCTGATGTGACTTGTCAAAGAAAGCTCACTCCTATGAAACCAGGTGTCAGCGGGGCTCGAACCCTGGACCCCCATGTTCGAAGTCTCGCCAACTTAACCACTCAAAATTGATCAAGGAAGACCCCTATTATTTAGCATATTATTACATAAATCCTCACTTAAACACATCCGCTGCATGAGTCAGTGGGAAAGAGAATGTGACAAAAGGAGTAATTGCTCATAATAAGCGCTTTATCCTTTTGTCATATTGTTCCTGCCCAATGCTGGAAAAGGATGATTTTGGTTTGTGCTATATATTACAACTGTTGTTAATTGCAATAACATGAAAAAAGAAAAAAAGAAAACCTTTCATTATAATATTCAGTAGAAACCATAGTGACAAGAGGATAAAATTGCTCATCAGAAACAATTTCTCTTTTTGTCACAATGGTTTCCAAATTCTCAGCAGCATCTGCATTAAAGCGAGGTATCATCAGGTAAAGGCTTAAGACAGAATTCCCTCTAGAAAAAAGTAACAATAAATGTGACCATTTCACAAAGTTGTCTGATTAAAGTTTGTTTATATGGGGTTTAACGATGTGTAAATCGATATTTCAGTTTTTTTATGACCTTCCTGGATTTCACCAGTTCTAGGCAGGGTTCTAAAAACCCACGAATAATTCACGTTCCATGGCAAGGATTAAACCGGTAACCCCATATTAAAAATTCTACACCATTACCACAGGATTCTTGGATGATAAATATTTTACCACTAATACAAAGTTGGGAAAACAATGCACTTAAATTCATCTAGCTAACCTCTCACAGACTCCTTTCACGCAAATTTAAACATTACAATTGAAAGACCTGTGGTATGTTAAGTTTTTTAAGTTTTTTCAAACAAATATAATTTACATATTTACATATGGATATTTATGTCTTGTTTTGGTTTGCCAAACCATTTCATCTCACATTTACTCACTTTAATACATAAAGCCATTTATCACTCAACGCTCTTCCCCCTTATCAAAAAGTTAAAGGTATTTCCAATATGAAATCATTTGAAAATTTACTGTCACAATTAAAACATTTTCTTAAGTGTATCTGAAAAGAAACCATTGTGACAAGATTGAATATTGCTTGTCACAAGCAATTTCTATTTCACCAAAAGCCATTTCCCCTCCTTCAACAATGTGGTTGTTTGTTTAGATGGTGTTTAACACCATGTCAGCTATTCTACATTGATGTTACAGCTTTCCTGGATTCACCAGTACTAAGCTAGGAGTCTAAAGCCAAAATCTTAGGTTCTTAACACAACTGCTTATCGTTCTACTTTTAAAGTTGAATTAAAAATCTCAACAACTAAAGTTTAAGAAAAAAGATAAATTTTGTTTTTGGTAAGTTGTCAAAAAATTGTGACTAAAAGAGAGCTTTGCTCCTTATTCATGCATTATAAAATGTAGAAAAATATATTGAGGGCTCAATGTAAGAGTAACTCAACTCCTTCACAAAAATTATGGCCTTGATCATTATAAATACAATATCTCCCTTCAGTGGCAATGTTGGTGTCTACAAAATGCTAAAGCTTGTCTGTTGGTGAAGATAAGTTAAAACATCCTCTAAGATTACATATCAACTCCATCTCACTGTGGCAACAAACCAGAAATCCCTTTGGCAAGCTGCTCTTCATCACTATGGCAACAGACCGGAACTCACTTCTGCAGCCCACCCTTTTATCAATCACCATGGCAACAATTTGACGATGAAGCACACCTCTAGGTCTCATGGATCACCATGGCAACACACACATAAAATAAAACAATTTCTCCTGGCAACGACCTTGAACCCTGGACAGGTCTCACACAAGTACAGGCATACTGAACACATCTTGGCTTGAGCTAGATTTGGAAATGTTTGACGTGGCTTGAGATTCCTCGATGGGTTTTGGGCGTTCTTGAGTGTCATGTTTGCGCGTAACGGTCTTACAGTCCTGACCCAGCACATTGCACAGCGGGTTTACGGCATTCGAGGGGATCAAACTCCCTGTGGGGGGAAGAAAAATGAAAAATAAGTAAATTATTCTTTAACCCATTCATTAATAAAACATCATCATGACACATTTTGTAGAAAAGGACTTTAGAAACAACTGTGAAAAAAAAAAAAAGAAGATAAATTCCTAATGTTAATCATTTTCTTTGATGTTGTCCATGTTACTTTTATATTTTGATCAAATCTTATACTGGAGAGTGAATTTCTTAATCAAAGATTGAAAAACCATATGAACAATGTAGAATTATTAATAAAAGGCAGTTTTTCCCCCTTGAAATATGACTTAATATACAAATGGCAAAGATGCATTTAAGCTATTTCCTATCTACACAAGTTTACCCTTTTTCATCTTTTGTGATAGAGGCTTCAAACTTATCAAATTCACTCTCCATGACGTATTCCTGGATACATAATCAGTGTGTGCGCCAATTTTGAGACATGACCCAGACATTTTCACAAAGCCGCAAAAAGGGATCAATCCGGGGGTATTTGTTACCAGAGACCTATGCTTTATCATTTAACCCTTTACCAAATGCAAAGTCTTCGATTGACCCAAATTGAAAGAGTTTGCAGACGAAATTTCAAAATGTGATGAAATTGGAAAATAATCTTCTGATAGGGTAGAAAACATTGTGGGAAAAGGAAGAAATTGCTCGTCACAAGCAATTTCTTTCTTTTCCCACTATGTTTTCCAGAGTCTTCTGCAACAAACTGGAAAAAAGGTTGTTATTGTTCGGTAATGGGTTAAGCAAAATTGCCCACATTCTACGTACCAACAATTCTCTCGTTGTCGTCAGTTCGCAGTCGGAGGATCTGCATTTTCTGCACGCCCCCTGGTACCCCGGCCAACACACTCTCCACTTTGTTCCATACGCTGAGTACCGACCCACTCAACACGTAATACGTCCGCGTTCTCAGTCCAACCTCGCATTGCAGACCCATACTGGTATTCTTACAATATCCCCTCCTGGAAGGAAAGACAAATATGTTTTACTTTTTTACTTTCAACTGTTTAACAGTTAAATCAAAGCTTTTCTTGGATTCACCTGTACCCTGCTATAGCCCTGAAGTGTCTTGCCAAAGGACATACTAAGAAACCACACAATTCCAGTGGCGCTGGTGGTGATAGAAATCGAAAACCCCAGAGTCAAAAGTCTTAACCCTTTACCAACGGGCCTCTCAGGGCCCCCTTCTGTAATTGACACAAATAATTATTAAGTGACTTAAGCAGTAAGTTAATTTACTTACTTCAATTTCTTAACAGCAGCATTTTTAAGTAATTCTAACAAAATATTAATTCTACCTTTGAGATAAATCAAACATCCTAAATTAAAGTTTATAATTATCCATATTGACAACAATGGCATTAGGCATTACACTAACTCATACTATGTTTATATTTTAAAACTACTTTTGATAAAGAATTGAATGCATAAAAATCAATTGCATACAACAAGCAGTTTCCTTTTTTGTTAAATAGGTCGCATATAACAGTGCAGCTGGTATGCAGCTTTAAAAAAAATAAACTCCCAAATTTCCTCACATCTGTGAACAAGCACCTTCAGAAAGATAAACAAGACCTACCAGATCTGATGACTACATTTGGTGGCCGAGTCATTGTACTGACCCTCCCAATATCGCTGGGCTTCTTCAGGTAAAACCTGTAAAACATTCATGTGTTGGTTAGGGTTCACATTGCGTCAACAGTATTTCAAATGCATCGCAATGCCTGGTTCAACATCAATGGAGGAAGAACCCAAGACTAACTGCCCATAAGAACTTGTCAACCGAAATAGAACCATTCCCATTTTGTTAGTCAATCTGGTGACTATCTCTCATGAAAATCAAAATCTTCCACCTCCAGGGGCCCGTTTTACTAAACAGTTTACGCTTAAGATTTGCGTAAGTCTAAAACAACAAGTCCTTTTATTTCAATATTTGGCAAAGCAATATTGCAAAGTAACACATCATTGGAATCGTCTCTCCGAGACGCTTCCAATGACGTGTCACATTGCAATATTGTACTTTCATTGAAGATATTATCCATGTTAATCAATTATGACTTACGCAAACATTTTCCGTTGTTTAGTAAAACGGGCCCCAGGACTTTGAAATATCAAGTTTAGTACACTAACCACTAAGTCACAGAGGCCCATTGAATTATGAAACAATATTGTATTCATCTTTCATAGTAGATCAATGTCAAGCTTTAACATGATATAAGACTATCCTCTACATATACATCATTATGACATTTACATCACAAGTCTTTCAGCGATTTTTTTTCTAATTTAAATCAATGGGCTTTTTAATACCAAAACTTAAAAATCAATGGGTTTTTCTATAAAAAAAATGATTAAAATGAATGAAAGTAATGAGTTTTGGGGAAATTTAATGAATTTTTTGGGCCAAAAATTATCACTAGTCTTTTTATCGCATTCCATCAACAAATCCATATGCATGTTATTTTAGGATGAAAATAAGAAAGTAACATTCATATGGAAGTAAAAAGAAAATATGAAAAGCTGAATAATAAACTCCCAACATTGTGCCAAAGAAAGAATTTGCTAGTTCTTTGAGTAAAATCTTATTTTGCCACAATACTTTCAAATGTCCTCTACAACAAGGAATCAGGACAGTGTCTTACTAAACATCCTATGCTAGGAGCTTGCATAAGTTCAAAATAGCATTAACTCTTAATTCAATATTGAGGAAAAAGATATTGCAAAGTAAAACATCATTTGAATTGTTTTGGATAAGATTATATCCATGTATATTGGTATTGACTTTCGCATATCATTTCCATTTGTCATTTGATCAAATACTTTCAATATTAATTTTATGATTGTTAAGTTATATATCTACCTTCTTGTATTTCTTCTTGATTTCAGCCAGAGTTTCCTGCCTAGGTTGGAGGCCGGTGTTGGGACGATACACTGTGTAAAGTTTCTCCCTTTTCTTACTGTACGCCCCTTGGAATGAGGCAACTATGGCGAACCTTCGTACAGATCTATCCTGTATAAGATGATTTGTATCGGGTTAAAAACATGTGTCCACAATTGTTCAGTTATGTTACCGTTTTTGTGTGTGAATACACCAGGGGCCCGTTTTACTAAACAACTTACGGAAAATGTTTGCGTAAGTCATAATTGATTAACATGGATAATATCTTCAATGAAAGTACAATATTGCAATGTGACACGTCATTGGAAGCGTCTCGGAGAGACGATTCCAATGATGTGTTACTTTGCAATATTGCTTTGCCAAATATTGAAATAAAAGGACTTATTGTTTTAGACTTACGCAAATCTTAAGCGTAAACTGTTTAGTAAAACGGGCCCCAGTACTAAGCTAGGGCTCTGAAGAGTGGGGCTCAAACACTAGACCCGTAAGTTCAAAGACCACCCACCACCTTAACCATTGGGCTATGCACAAACAGTCCATCAGATCAGCCATTCACCAGTAGCTCATGCACTATCATTATCAACTTACTATTCAAGGGTTAAATGTTTAAGTTATGATTCTTCTTAATTCTTTCAAACATTTATCATACATAAATGTTTCTGTCTCTCATTTTAACATGCTTTCCATTAATTTTTTGTTTGTTTGCCTTATTGAAAATTAAAAAGTACATGAGATGGAATTGCCACTCACATTAACATGCCTTACTTTAAAAAGATTTAGCTTCAATTCTCCAAGCATATCAGCAGTTTCAAGAGTCACTAACAGCAGTCATCAAGCCAATGGATCAATTAGTATGAATTGTAAAACAGAACAAACCTGTAGTGAAATGTAGAAGCCATCATCTACCCCTGTATATTTGTTCCAAATGTCATACGCTGATGGGAAAGACATACCCCGCTCAACAGTAACCTGTAATACAAAATTAGAAAACAGTTGAAATATCAGCAGAATATTTTGACAATAGGGTTTTACACCTTGACAACATATTTAAGTTATATTAAAGCACTCCTCGGATATATCAGAACTAGGCTACATCTCCTAAGTGTCTTGCTCTTTGCACCAAAAACGCAAAAAGAAACCAATAAAATAAATCAAGGAAAAACATCCATATTTTCATGGTAACTATAACCAACTGAAGTTTTATAACATATTCTATCTTTTAAGGATGTTGATTGTCTAATACGCTGTAGAACTGAATATGAATGAATTAGATTAATAAGAATAGGATTAATGAAAAATTTTCCTTGATTTACCAGTACTAGGCTGAGGCTTGGAAGTGTCTTGCCAAAGGACAATCACACAAAACCAGAGGTACAGGAGGGGCTTGAACCCAGGAACCGTAAGTTCTAAGTCCACCTTCTTTACCACAAGGTCACGCAGGACCTTTTACTGTGTTCAAAGGTGTTTGGGCCTTTTACTGTAGGTACACTCGTCAAATGACAATATCAAAGTTGATTATAAAACTTTCTGACACAAATTTTTACAGAATGGCCTACATTGCTCCTTTTAAACACAAAAATGACTGTTTGACTGAGGATGCCTTAAAATCCAGTTATGACCTCCAAAGTTACAAAATAAAGAAACACTCACAGTGTAGAGTTCTGTCTTGGCTGTATTTGTTGCTGAATTCCCCAGGAACACTTTGGTTTCTCGCTTCTTTACACTCTCCCCACCAGATCCAAGATCTACAAACACAATGATAGGTCATATTAACAGAGAACATTCAATATGAAAATATAGGATACATGTAAAAAAGGAGAATATATCACCATTTCCTGTTTGCGATACTAAAATATTGTATTTCTAGAACAAATAGTTGATGTCAGGGAATGCGTAAAACACCTACAGACAAAAAAAAAGTAATTCTTCTGAACTTGCTGTTGCTGTATTATTTTAAAAGTATAAAGTATCGGCTTTAACATATGTATCGCATTAAATCTGCGTGAATAAATGAGAACTAATATGCTGTATATTTATGCATGCAAAATTTGTGCTTTATATGGTGTAAAGGTCCTTTTCAGAAATTCAACAAAGAAAAAGCTGTCTGAAAAAAAAAAGTTGAACTAAAAGACTAACCTAGAATTCCCATGTCCCAGCGTCCACTCCTCTTTGCCTCGAGTATCACAGCTTCAAGTGTTTTAGCAAAATACTTAAATAAAGCATTCTGTAATACAACTTCCATACCCAGGATTCGGTTCAGGAACTTGCTTATATTGTTGTAATCTGAAAAGTATAGAATATTAAAAATGTTATATGTTTGTTAGTTAGGGTTTTATTACGACAAGAAGTAAAAAAGAATTCACTTAAAGTGCGATAAATTATTAAAATCATGGAAGATGTCCCCAAGCTTAACTGCACATAGGGGCTAGTCAAGTTGGGTAGAACCATTGGTATTCAGATTAAATATTTTCAATTTTGTGAAAAATGAAGTTACATGGAATTATATAAGACTATAATGTCAGCCATGCTTAAATAATAAGATTTGTTATCATCGAATAGCTGTTAACAAGCTGACGATGTTTAATATCAATTTGAATATGACACGCTATGTGATTAATGTTTAGGGGAGGAAAGTTATTAAATTTGACATACAATAATAGAATCCTTCTTCCAAATCCCTTGAAACTCCCAAAGGAATGTATACATGTATGTAGAGATTTACGTTAAAAAATATCATTATTCATTTCTACACATCATTTTGAACGTTTCATATCTTGTTAAACTCCTAGCCACTTCACTGTACATACCTTTATCCAAAATTGGCACAGATCCCCGATCATGCTGGATAATCAGGCCAACTCCTATCAAACCTTGCTTGGCGTCTGAAGAGAAAATTTGACATATGAATCAATGAATAGATGATAATAGTTTCATAACAATATAGAATCTATAAAAAAAAAAAAAAAAAAAAATTTGCTACCATGTTTAAAACCGTCATATGCATACTACAAGCATGTCATAGTGAAACAGCTAGGTGTAAAGTTTCTCCTTGAATGCTGGCATAAAAATGCTTCTGCAAAGTATTAATTATCCTTCCTTCCAAGTCATTTAAATAGCCAAACAACATTTTAATACAAAAACATATGACTTCAAATCAATTGTAAAATGCAATTTATTAATATTCTTAATTGTTTTATGTTTCCTTATCTTTTCATGTTGACCCACCAGGCAATTTGATGAAAGGAAAAACTGTGTTACTGGTGAATCAATCTCATTTAAATCAGCATTTGGCTTGCCCTTTTTTCATATGCTATAGGGGTTTCAGAGTTTCCTTTTGGGGTATCATCTTATATTGACAAATTGTAGAAACCAATATAAATATATGATAGAAGAATATTGGCTTACCTTGGAGAAAGTTTCCTTTGGGATACTCAGGTAGAGGGACAAGCGTGCCTTCAAATCCACAGACACATTTCATCACAGCTTCCAATGCTATTCTACCAAACTGTTAACAAAGTAAAGTCAGAGTGAACAAACTAGTACAGAACATAAACCCTTGAACCTGCTGACAACTCATCTACGCATTTCCGCAAAATTGGAGAAAC
The DNA here is from genome assembly GCA_947846245.1 of Cerastoderma edule. NCBI lineage: Eukaryota > Metazoa > Mollusca > Bivalvia > Cardiida > Cardiidae > Cerastoderma > Cerastoderma edule. Next base: position 35,523,330 of record OX401411.1, read on the forward strand.
TAATATAACAATAAATGAGTATCCCCTAGCCATGCACCTTATTGTTAAAATTGATTTGGTTGTTTATATTGGGTTTCAACAGGATTTGGGTCATTCTTAAGCTTTCCTGGATTTCACCATAAGGCAGGGCTCTGTAGTGTTTTGCCCATGAGCACACCTATCAAATCAAAATTGAACCAACTAACATAATAAATGAGATTTCTTATCTACGCACTTTAGTATCAAAACTAAATCTGCTAATATAATAATAAAAGAGTATCACTTATCTGCACCTCTAAATCATCTTAATATGGGGTTTAAGGCTGTGTCATCATCTTTTAATCATGTTGCTGCTTTCCTGGATTCACCAGTGTTAAGGCTAGGGCTCTGAAGTGTCTTGCCAAAGGACATTTATTAAAACTAACATGACATAATGTAACAATAAATGAGTATCTCCTATCTACGTACCTTATTATCAAAATTGAAGCGGCTAAGATCTCTTGATTCAGTGGCTCTCCTATCACCATGGGTTAAAGCTCCCTGCAAACATAATGAACACATACAATCATTGAATTCATTAAAACCAACCATTAAATCATGAGCTGGGTAGGAATAGTGAAAACAATAGCATCAATGAATAAATCAATTAAAACCATACATTAAATTAGGTTGAATAAAAGTGCCTTGCCATAGGACACTCATCTAAGACAAGGTAAATTGTTGCGACTAAAGGGGCACATTTCCCATGCTTCTGCTATTTCATCACCAGTACTGAAGAACACTAATTTCAAACCATTGACTGTTTTCCCACAAAAACATACTCGATAGGCACAGAGGTAGCAAACTTAAGTGTCTGTATTGCTCAGCTTGTCCAAAAGCCGTAATGGACAAGTGTTTTTTTTACCTAAATTTGCTTTTATAACCATTAAACAGACCAGTGGAGAAAAAGATTTGGCATTCACACAAAGGTCAATCAAAACCAAATTATGCCACCCCTGAAAAATTCATCATGTTGCCTTGACCTTAATTCATCATCTTAAAAGCTATTGGCAAAGTCAGGCTTCCAACCTGTTTTCATGAATCACACATACTCTTGACTAATCTTATGAGGCTCGGAAAACATTGAAGATTTAAGGTTATTAACAAATATATAAAGTGGATCAGTTTGAACTAGGCATCGGTAGAAATCACTCACAAAACTTTCCAGCCTTTTAAGTTTCAAAGTAATAAACAAATACATATTATGAAGTTTATGTCCGATCAGTTAGCACTATAGATGGGTAGAAATAACTCACCAAACTTTCTAGTCTTTTAGACACAGTGGACGCAAACCTTTGTTCTCCTGCCAACTCTGAGATCATGAATAAATACTCCGGGGCTGAAACCTGATTGGACCTGTGGGTACGTCCTGAAATAGATCATTTAATATGGTTAATACTAATGTCCACAGTATTTCAATAATATTGTTATGCCCTGTTCATTATAAATAAAGACCAAAAACTTAACTTCCAATAATGGATGCTCAAGATGATTTGAACCTTCAGCACTCTCTAAGTTTCTTGGAAATCTACCTCTCATGAAAATCCAAATGCCATCACAGGGCTCTGAACCCACACTATGCCAAGGAGGCTCCAGTATTTCAATAATATTGCAATGCCCTGCTCATAGTTAATAGAGGAAAACCCCAAGGTGAACAGTTCATAAAGGCCTATCAAGCTGGATTGAATCAGCTGCATTCTTTAATTCAGATTGGAGACTATCTTTCATGACAATTCAAATCTAGCGCTTAGATTACCTGAACCCATGTAGAACCTGGCAGTGTGAGTTCTGATCTCGAAATAGTTTCTGTAATCTAATTACTAGACCATATCCCCACCTCCTTAAATAATAGACAGTTAAAAACATTTCCCTGCTATGAAGAAATTGGAGTAGACAACATTCACCCATCACTCCATAATACCTCTATTGGATGTGCCAGCATGATGAATAATTTATTCATTCGTCGCATTGGCTTCTACTTTAAATCTTAAAGAAAATAAAAGATAATGTAAAAAGTTTATCAGCAGCATGACCATATCATGCGTTAAATGAATCAGTTACAAGAATCATATAATTCTGACACTTGGTTTATGCTTACATATAATTGGATTATCAAATATACAATCACCAATGAAGTATCTATTGATAAGAGATGGTTTAAACCATTCAGATAATTTGCCTTTTACACTTTATTTTTTTCATATTCTAAGCCAATACTTTTAACACGCAACAAAAAGAGTTTTTTCCAAATGAACCTACCAAACTGTTGTATAGCTCTATCAGCACTCCACGGCAGTTCCAGAGTAATGTGAACACGACGTCTTTGATTAATTGCTCTTCGGTCCGCCTGGAGGGAAATACCCGAACTCGCAGCCTCAGAGATGATGGCCACATTCTGTAAAGTTACATGAACATATTATAACAGAATGAACATATATAACCTTTGTCAATTTATCTAGATATGTGTTTTACATCTAATAAACATTATTTCAGTTATGCTGTGATACCAGACTCTCAATGATGGAGAAAGACCCTAACTCAACTGCCCAAAAGGGGTGGTCAAAGTAGAACCATCAACATTCCGTAACGCAGTCGGTACACTATCTTTCATGAATATCCAATTACAGTCAATGGGATTATAACAAATGTGGAAAGGAGCCATGTGATTTTAAGTTCTGTACTCTAACCATTAGGCCATGAAGGCCCCCCCATATTTAACCTTTAAACTCCAAAATAATAAATTATACTAGTAAAGATGGGAAAAAAACCATGGTGTATATAACAACTAACATCCGGAACAGCCAGCTTCAGTAGGAATTTTAAGCTTGTCTTTGGAAAAGCAATAAGATGATACAAGAAGACGTAATCTAAATGCCATTGATAAAGGGTGGTCAATGAATTGCATGTTGTTTTCATAAATTTACAAATTCACAGCATCAAATAAAAATGTGATTAAATTGATACATCTTCCACTGTACAATAGAAATCACTGTTTAATAATGTAAAAAAACTAAATTTGCTTTTGTGAAATCAGCTTTGTAGAATGCTGCAATTGAACAGTTGAGTTTCAGATAGATTAACCTAATATGACTCTTCTTATAGATGGAACCCCTGAATACTCAACTCATAAGAGCTGAATGATTATTCAGTATAAACCCAACAACCTCTGCCCTTCATGAAATTCTTAACTGGCCTGTCATAAACTACTAGCACTGCAAGCAAAGGACCAAAGTAAAGTAATTAAAAATAAATGATTATCACTATATGGTGTTAAATGCTGTGTCAACAAGTTTTAGTTATGTTACGGCTTTCCTCGATTCACCAGTCCTAGATTAGGGCATTGAAGTTTATTGCCAAAGATCACTCCCACGGTTCCAGCTGTATAGGTGGGGCTTGAATTCAAGACCCTCAAGACTGCCACACAAGTCCACACAGGACTTTCAATTGAGATCCAAATATTCTTCAGCAATGAGATTTCTCATTGGGTAAAGTAACATCAACACACCTTTTCCCCATCCATGAATCGCTGTTTTTCTGTCAAGTTTAGGATTTCTAATGGGACGTCATTTTCGCTTCGAGACTCGTAATTTATTCCCTCATCTGTGCAAACTATTCTTCCTTTACGGCCTGTCATCTGTCAATAAGAAAGGAAAACTGTTATTTTCCTACAAAAACCTTGTTTCCTTGTTAGTGTCTGAATATAATTAAACACCATTCAATTAACCAATATCAAGGGTTCAATGCAAGACATGACACACTTACAATAGTATTGCACTGAACCCTTGATATAAGGACATGCAACATATTAATCCTTTCTCCATCATACCACTTTTGGTCAAGTGGTCAAAAACATTGTGAAAAAAAGAATAAAATGCTCCAAATGAGTAATCTATCCTTTGGTTACAATGATTTCTATCCTCTATTAAACCAAACATATATTTTTTCATGTTCTTTTTATATTCTCTTTCATTGCTTTCAATTGGGACCAGTCACAAATTCCCTTATGGGGTTACCTATACAATTTCCTTACCAAGTAATTTCTAGTAGTTTTCTTAATTACACCACTTCTTCAGGACCTTTTTTACATGAATAGGATAGTCGCCTAGGCCTGTTAACCAAAATTCGATGTGACTTTGAATTTTTGGGAACTACATGATATTAAAGTAATATCAACTAGGGAAAGTGCCTTTCCTAGGCCCGAGTTACACAACACAAAAAGCCTCTCCCTACCTCTGCCACATTATCTGTCCCACCCAGATCATCTATCAGCTGGTCCAGGGTATTGGGAGGGAGTCTCTCCCCCAATAACTCTATCCTGTCCAACAACTCATGCTTCATCTGGAATGCTTTCTCAATAGCATCACCACCTTAAAATAGTAACAGCAAAATGCATTATACATAAAAAAAAACTATTTATAAATATACTATATATCCCGTTTCATCTGAAATGCCTTCTCAATTGCATCACCACCTATCAATAGTAACAATAAAATGCATACAAATACATAAAGAGTTACTTTCATAATGGTACAAAAAAGCATCTATAAACAGTAAAACATGGTCAAAGTCAAAATCAATTAAGATAGAGGAATACCAAAATCTCAACTTCCCAAAAGGGCTGGTCAAGTCGGGTAGAACCATGGGTACAACCATCGTGAGACTGCCTCTCATGATAATCCAAATGCTGACACTGGGAAATAATTACCATATCTTGTTGCAAACAATTTGGACACAACTCTAGAAATATATTTTCAAAAAAGAATCAATAAGAGTAAGGACTGAATCTTTGCTGCTGGCAGAAACAGACTTCGTCTTTAACTCACTTGGATTATTTTGTCCTTCTACGCTAGGGGTCTCTTTCTTCAGTAAGCCGGCCGCCGCCAGTGCCTTGTCAAATACAGCGTCTTCACTCTGATCTTTATCTTTCTTCTTCTTTTTCTTCTTCTCCTTCTTTACTTTCTTTTTCTTTTCTTCCTTTACCTTCTTTGAGCTCTTCTTCTTCTGGTTTTTGAGCCAAGGATCTTTTCAAAACAAATGATATCAAAGTATAACTTTATGGTTGATTAATACATACAAGTAATTTGATTATCTATCAGGAACCAAATCGAACCTCTTGACCAAGTCAAGTAATGACGTATGTCTAGACAGAAGTAATTTTTTCATTCAACCTCTTATATCAACTCTGAAACCTTGCATTCTTTTTTACAGCAATTGAAAGACTGCCTGACCTTTAATTGTTTTAGTATAGGGTTTAATGGTGTAAATAGTTTTTCAATTATATCAAAGCTTTACTTAGGTGACAGGTGACTTCTCAAAGGGAACTTCATGAAACTACAAATATTGATAATTTGTTTGCTTATCCTTTTAACAAACGCAAAATTTTCGAAAGTCCTATATTGAAATAGTTTCCAGGCGACATTTCAAATGTGATGAAATTAAAAAATAATCTTCAGATAGGGCAGAAAACATTGTGGGAAAAGAGAAATTGCTCGTCAAGAGCAATTTCTCCTTTTCCAACAATGATTTCCAGAGTCGTCTGCAACAAACTGGTCAAATGTCGTTATTGTTTGATAATGGGTTAAGTGCAAGTACAAAATCCACGCACCATCATCGCTGTCTGACCCGTTGCCGAAGGGGTTAAAATTGTCGTCGTCTTCACTCTGATCACTCTCATCGGATAAATCGCTGAGTCCGAAATCAAATTCACTCTCCTCGCTGTCGGACGACGAGTCTGTGTCACTGTTGCTCGATTTCTGTTTCTTTGCCAGATTACTCATTGATTGATCTGAATAGAAAACATATATGATTAAATAAATAAAGTATCATAGAAATGTTTTTGACAACTGTAAGATCAGTGATTTTTTTAATTCAAATTATGGGAATTGGTCTCGTTTGAAAAATAAGGAAAAGTCTTCTCTAAATTTTGGAATCTTTTAGGAATTACTCAATTCAAACAAACTTTTCTTTTTTTTTAATTGAGGAAGTTGTTGCAGATTGTTTAAGCTTTTTCACATAATATCTGCCGTTTTGAGATTTTTTTTTATTTACTTTATCATTTCACATTTTGGAAATTTTGTATGGGGAAAAAAGGAAAACGATCAGTTAATTCATTTGGAAACAGGTCTATCTTACAGTACCTAACATATAAGGAAAACCTCTCTGAAGATAATATCATTTTATTAAGAATCTTTATGAATCAACAATGGGCCTCAGTTCGTAGCATGCCTTGCTTAGAATAAAATGGCCCTTATTTCAAAATGCTTAATACAAAATTTTCTTCAGCAAAATATCTCCTGGCAATAATGATAAGTCTTACCCTTTTTCCTTTTTAATCCCCCGGAGGAAGAAAGATTACTGTCTTCGCTGTAGTTTCCGCCGTTAAGACCAAAGATATCAAAGAACTTCTTTCTGTCAGGGGCCGGGAAATGTTTCTCTACAAGAGTTTGGATCACACCTCTAGAAATAGTAACCAGAAGGATTTGTCAATTTCACAAATTACAAGATTTTGATCTAACAAAATGAAAATTAACACTTTAAAAACACTGGTAGTATTAGCCCATGATGCAATAGCAGACCATTTAACTAACATATTCTAGTTATTTTCTATTTATTTATTTATATGATTTATATCGTGTCAACATTTTTTCAGTTATGTTGTGACACCCATCTCATAATGATGGAGGAAGACTCCATACTCAACTGTCCATAAGGACCAAGCCAAGTAGAACCATCAGGAACGCATAAGTCAGACAAAAACGGACAGGGCCAATGTGCGATTTCAAGTTCTGAACTACAACCACTAGGCCAAAGAGGCCCCAACATATTCCTACAGAAATGTTGAATTGTTTGCAATCAATTTCTTGCCAATATATTATATCACAGACTACTACAAGTTTAGTCAGGGTCCCTTACTTTGCTGTGGAGACAAAATCGTTCAGTTCTCCGCCCGATTCCTCCAGCTGTTCCAATGTTCTCGCCTCACCCGTGGACTGGAGACCTATCACCACACACTGTGGAGCAAAACATGCAGAGTTCTAATGGTGAAATATAGTTGAAAACTTATAATTTGTATATGGGGTTAACTCTTTCGTGAGCGCTTGGAAAAATGCCAATCTTGCCTATGGGTCATTCAGTACCCTGTCATGATTTTACAACACAGAGTATATATGAGAATCGCCCAATATAAATGTGGCACGGAGAAGTACTTTCTGTGAGCAAATCTGCAGGGAAAGAGTTAAATACTGTAAAATCATTATATTTCTTGTCAAGGCCAGAAGAACCTTCAGCAGTCTATCAGTCAGGAGACACCATCTCATGGATATTCAAATCTGCCGCTCCTGTGATTTGAACCCACATGGAGAGAAAAGCCTTTGTGATTTCAAGTTCAGTACTCTAACCACTACGTCACATAGGCCATTAACTTGATGAAGCACCATAAATAGTCCTACAAATCTTGCCATTGATTAACAGATACAAAATAATCCTACATACCTTGCCATCCCTAATGGCCTCCTTGGCAAGACGGACACAATGTGGGACTTTAGCCGAGATACACAGGTATTTGAAGAAGCGCTGATGACCAGACCAGAACTGCCCCCACATACTCTTCCTCATCCGATGCTCAGCGTCAACTAGATTGGCTGCCTCTTGGAACATTTCTCTGGCGTCCACCCACTGAACAAATAAATTTGTATCGGTTTTTACTTCACATTATCATTATTTTAATTTTTCTGCGATGCCTGTCTCATAATGATAGAGGAAGACCCCATACTTAACTGCTCATAAGGACTAGTAAATCTGGGTAAAACCATTTACACTCAGTAAATCTGGGTAAAACCATTTACACTCAGTAAATCTGGGTAAAACCATTTACACTCAGTAAATCTGGGTAAAACCATTTACACTCAGTAAATCTGGGTAAAACCATTTACACTCCGTAAATCTGGGTAAAACCATTTACACTCAGTAAATCTGGGTAAAACCATTTACACTCAGTAAATCTGGGTAAAACCATTTACACTCAGTAAATCTGGGTAAAACCATTTACACTCAGTAAATCTGGGTAAAACCATTTACACTCAGTAAATCTGGGTAAAACCATTTACACTCAGTAAATCTGGGTAAAACCATTTACACTCAGTAAATCTGGGTAAAACCATTTACACTCAGTAAATCTGGGTAAAACCATTTACACTCAGTAAATCTGGGTAAAACCATTTACACTCTGTAAATCTGGGTAAAACCATTTACACTCAGTAAATCTGGGTAAAACCATTTACACTCAGTAAATCTGGGTAAAACCATTTACACTCAGTAAATCTGGGTAAAACCATTTACACTCAGTAAATCTGGGTAAAACCATTTACACTCAGTAAATCTGGGTAAAACCATTTACACTCTGTAAATCTGGGTAAAACCATTTACAGTAAATCTGGGTAAAACCATTTACACTCAGTAAATCTGGGTAAAACCATTTACACTCAGTAAATCTGGGTAAAACCATTTACACTCAGTAAATCTGGGTAAAACCATTTACACTCTGTAAATCTGGGTAAAACCATTTACACTCAGTAAATCTGGGTAAAACCATTTACACTCAGTAAATCTGGGTAAAACCATTTACACTCAGTAAATCTGGGTAAAACCATTTACACTCAGTAAATCTGGGTAAAACCATTTACACTCTGTAAATCTGGGTAAAACCATTTACACTCAGTAAATCCGGGTAAAACCATTTACACTCAGTAAATCCGGGTAAAACCATTTACACTCAGTAAATCTGGGTAAAACCATTTACACTCAGTAAATCTGGGTAAACCATTTACACTCAGTAAATCTGGGTAAAACCATTTACACTCAGTAAATCTGGGTAAAAATTTTACACTCAGTAAATCTGGGTAAAACCATTTACACTCAGTAAATCTGGGTACCATTTACACTCCAGTAAATCTAAAACCATTTACTCAGTAAATCTGGGTAAAACCATTTACACTCCTAAATCTGGGTAAAACCATTTACACTCTGTAAATCTGGGTAAAACCATTTACACTCAGTAAATCTGGGTAAAACCATTTACACTCAGTAAATCTGGGTAAAACCATTTACACTCAGTAAATCTGGGTAAAACCATTTACACTCAGTAAATCTGGGTAAAACCATTTACACTCTGTAAATCTGGGTAAAACAATTTACACTCAGTAAATCTGGGTAAAACCATTTACACTCAGTAAATCTGGGTAAAACCATTTATACTCAGTAAATCTGGGTAAAACCATTTACACTCAGTAAATCTGGGTAAAACCATTTACACTCTGTAAATCTGGGTAAAACCATTTACACTCAGTAAATCCGGGTAAAACCATTTACACTCAGTAAATCTGGGTAAAACCATTTACACTCAGTAAATCTGGGTAAAACCATTTACACTCTGTAAATCTGGGTAAAACCATTTACACTCAGTAAATCTGGGTAAAACCATTTACACTCAGTAAATCTGGGTAAAACCATTTATACTCAGTAAATCTGGGTAAAACCATTTACATTCTGTAAATCTGGGTAAAACCATTTACATTCTGTAAATCTGGGTAAAACCATTTACACTCAGTAAATCTGGGTAAAACCATTTACACTCAGTAAATCTGGGTAAAACCATTTACACTCTGTAAATCTGGGTAAAACCATTTACACTCTGTAAATCTGGGTAAAACCATTTACACTCAGTAAATCTGGGTAAAACCATTTACACTCAGTAAATCTGGGTAAAACCATTTACACTCTGTAAATCTGGGTAAAACCATTTAAATCTGGGTAAAACCTCACTCTGTAAATCTGGGTAAAACCATTTACACTCAGTAAATCTGGGTAAAACCATTTACACTCAGTAAATCTGGGTAAAACCATTTACACTCTGTAAATCTGGGTAAAACCATTTACACTCAGTAAATCTGGGTAAAACCATTTACACTCAGTAAATCTGGGTAAAACCATTTATACTCAGTAAATCTGGGTATTTACATTAAATCTGGGTACATTCTGTAAATCTGGGTAAAACCATTTACACTCAGTAAATCTGGGTAAAACCATTTACACTCTGTAAATCTGGGTAAAACCATTTACACTCAGTAAATCTGGGTAAAACCATTTACACTCAGTAAATCTGGGTAAAACCATTTATACTCAGTAAATCTGGGTAAAACCATTTACATTCTGTAAATCTGGGTAAAACCATTTACATTCTGTAAATCTGGGTAAAACCATTTACACTCAGTAAATCTGGGTAAAACCATTTACACTCAGTAAATCTGGGTAAAACCATTTACACTCAGTAAATCTGGGTAAAACCATTTACACTCTGTAAATCTGGGTAAACCATTTACACTCAGTAAATCTGGGTAAAACCATTTACACTCAGTAAATCCGGGTAAAACCATTTACACTCAGTAAATCTGGGTAAAACCATTTACACTCAGTAAATCTGGGTAAAACCATTTACACTCAGTAAATCTGGGTAAAACCATTTACACTCAGTAAATCTGGGTAAAACCATTTACACTCGTAAATCTGGGTAAAACCATTTACACTCAGTAAATCTGGGTAAAACCATTTACACTCAGTAAATCTGGGTAAAACCATTTACACTCAGTAAATCTGGGTAAAACCATTTACACTCTGTAAATCTGGGTAAAACCATTTACACTCAGTAAATCTGGGTAAAACCATTTACACTCAGTAAATCTGGATAAAACCATTTACACTCAGTAAATCTGGGTAAAACCATTTACACTCTGTAAGTCATTTGTGGGACTACCTCTCAAGAAAATTCAAACGTCGTTACATTTTGAAATGTCGCCTGCAAACTCTTTGAATTTGAAACAGTCGAAATGTTGGTGTTTGGTAACAAAACAGAAGAAAGAAGACATTTCATTCCCCAATACTCACCAGGCCCACGGCTTCATTGTACATTTTGACAAAGTCTTTCTCGATGGGAATTTCCTCTATCTTGAATGAGACGCCTTTAAAACTGAGCTGCCTAGCGATGTACATTCCTCTGAGCTTCATGTCCATAGCAACAAGCTCCATTGCACCAACACCTCTGCAAACCAAAAATTGGTAGGATTGAAAATATTGAAGTACAAGAAAGAATTGTATCGAGTGTCTCATCATATATCATTCTCAAATCAAACATACTGACGGTAAATGGTTATGGAATCATTTTGACAAAAGAGGATAATTCTTGCAACAGACCCTTACTCCATTTGTCTCAATGCTTTACAGTCTTGCAATGGCAACATGATAATCCTGGCTGCAATTCATCTATCTTCGATTTGGACACAAATAAAATCACAAAACGTTCTGTATTGGATTATTGGATAAGAAAGGGTGCTTTAAAGAACTCTCCATTTTTTAATCATTTATATCCCAACTTACTGGATATAAAAATCAGACATCAATATTTGGAGGGTCTTTACAATGCAAAATTACACAAACTATCAAAAATAATATTATAAGGTCGTAACTTGTTACAATTGTCTCAATGCAACACAGTAAAAGGATTCAAAAGGAAATAAAAATAGACACATTAGCTTTTACTATAAAAAAAAGGAAAAAATTTAAGGACATTCTCGGTAGTTTTTTCTGCGCACTTCATCTGCGCAGCCAAGGGAGATAATAAGAGGTACTTGCATAATAGTCGGATAAACGTTTTTATTCGGATGAAGTTTACTGTACGCAATCTTTTTCAAAGAATTATCATTTTATCCAAAAATATATAACAGGTTATTGCAATATTATATATTTCTCATGCATATTAAGCCCCCAGCTTCTATTTTTCAAGTTTAAAGTTATACCGGTCGTTTTTATAAATGTTTTTCACATAGGGTTACCATAGAAACTGTCATTTTTAAGAAAAAATAACTTGTCAACATATACTTTTTTTGCATTTTTCATTTCACGATTAAATTTTACTTCACATACTGAAAAATAAGAAGATTCTATGAAAGGAATTTTTAAATATCTTCATTTTTATGTAATATAGATATCAATTTTCATTGTTTTTTGCCGAATACAAAAAATTGAAAAACTGATTTGGATTACAAAAAATGTTTAGATTGTAAGAATTCAAAGTAACATTAAATTATAAATTATCGAATGTATGAATACGTGACTTTTGTGTTAATAAACCTTCCAGTTATTATTAGATTACCATTGAAGATGGTATGGTCATTTAAACCTTTTTGCCGCAAACAGTTACCATGGAAATTGCCATTTTACAAAAATATTTACTCGTGAACCTGCATTTTTCTTTTCATTTCTTGAATTGACAATAAAATTTAAAATAACATATCAAAAATTTAGAAATATCTATGAAAGGATTATTTACTTATAAAACTGTAGAAAATGTCCTTTATATTTAGAATAAGGAAGAAGTTTGATACTTTTCACTGCAGGAACTAAATGTTGTTTAAGACAGCAGATTTAAAGTCAGGACTAATAAGCAAATCCTCTACCTTTTTTCCACAGCTTGAATAAAATCATTGAACTCTGGAAACGGTGTCCCTTTACCCCACATACCAAGCCTAGTCATGTACGCCATATTTTTGGGCTCAGATGCGCCAGTAGCACTCGCATATACAACCCTAGCTAGCGGAAGCCTCTTTTGAAGCTCGAGCACGGTCTGTCCGGTCTTTGTGGGCTTACTTGACCCCACAGGACACAAGTTCTTGGCTTTGTGACATTCGTCAAACACGATCACACCGTCAAAGTCTTTACCGAACCATTTCATTAGTTGTTTAAAACGTGTTTTGTATTTTCCACCTGAATGGCTTTCACCAATTAAGGACGAGTAGGTGGCGAAAATCACTCCTTTCTTGACATTCCCGTTTATTTTACTGGATATCTTTGCATATTTGAACTGAAAGAAAAAAAGAGAGTAAAGAGAAATGAAAAAAAAAAAAAGTGAGCCAAAACCTTGTTAATTTTCATCCAATTGATAATTCAGAAAAATGTGAGTTTCAACAAAACAACGTTTTCAATTCATTCCCTATATCAAATTGAATCAAATATCAGACTTTGATATAAAACTTAAAGATATTTTTCCCATAGTTCAGAGAATGTTGTAAAAGAAAAATGTTTATATTTGAGTAATTTCTACCTCCCCCACGTATCTAAACAGTCACTAGCAATAAATATCAAAAAAATATTTCCAAAAAATTATCAGCATTTAGGAAAAGATTACTAAAAGCATACACATAACTTAAATGAAAACTGTAAGTAGAGAAGCCAGTGATCAATATGAGCAATTTCTATTTCCAGAACAATAAAAAGAAAAGAATAAAAAAAAAAAATGAGAACACATGAATCCTTACATACAGAATTAAAAAAAAAAATAATTATCGAGGGTTCATTGCAATACTTAAGTAAGTGCTTCATGTAAATGTCTTACATTAAACCCTTGATATATCAACAAGCACTTTCAATACCTTGTTAAGTGGATGAACATCTATCTTTGTAGCTCCGATATCCCGCAGATCTCGTTCAGCATCTACCTTAAGGTCATTGGATACACTCAACCTGAAATTACAGAAAACAACATGTTGATTTTGTTTAGTTAAACAAAGCAATAGGAATGGTGATTCTATGTGAACAATTCCCACAGCTTTTTTACGTTATTTAACAGGGATCCATTGATGGTACCATCCCAATTGGAAATTTCTTTAAAAGCGTGCATTCTTCCCAAATATTCAAAGTTCCAACAGCTTTTTGGTTTACCAATTCAGCAATTTCATTGATACAATTTCCCCACATAAGCAGGCCTGAGACTCTTCACAAATAAATAAAAAAAACCTCCCAATTAACACTTTAAGCCTTAGAAAAATCGTTAAGAAAATTTGTATCAATTGCATAAATGATTTCAATAAAATCCATTCAGCCAAACAATTTTTCATGTATAATTTGAAAAGAAGTTTCATTTCCATCTTCTGCCTCAAACAAATCACAAACAGAATGAACGAATGAACAAATGAATGAATGAGGTTTAAAAGCGCATCGACAGCAAAGGTCATGTAGCACACATTATGATGATGAAGATAAACATATCAAATAATTTACAGGCAAGAATGCTTAAGTAAATGAAGAAATAAAAAAAGACTTTGTAAAAACATATGAAAGTAGATATAAAAACCCAAACAGAAAGTCTTCAAAAAACCCAACTCACCATAAAGCACGTTTACGCCCCAATAAATAGTTCTCAAATATGATCCCAGCTAGAGTTCGGCCTTTCCCCACACCCGCTCCGTCACCAATCAAGAACCCTCCCCGTTCTCCACTGGGCATGATCGTGTTGTGTTTCTGCGACGCGTAGGTGATCGACTCCAGCTGAAGGGCAGATAACTCTCCGTAGTCAATGGTAGAGTCGGGAATGGAGAGTCTGTACGAGATGTCCGGTGGCTCGACTGCCGACATGGAATTTGTCTCGACCACTGGGTCTGGATGCTTAATACCAACTTTTACTGGAAAATGAAGAGATTACAGGTTTTACTTTTTGCTGCAGGTATAAACTCATTTCAACACATAATGCAGTAGAACGCTCATTAAAACACTATGACAAAAGGAGAAACCACTGGTTATGAAAATATGCTGACTTTGCGACATGTAGAAGTGACATTAATCATCGGTGTATACGAGTAACCACTGTACATTAGCTAAAGCGTTCTTTAACAGACTGTGAGACAGTACATTAGCTATAGAATTCTTTTACAGAAAGAGTCCAAATAAAATATTGATAACTATAGAAACTATGAATATCTATATACAATACTAAAGTACATACAATTAAAAGGTAAACTAATTATTCAATCAATTTGGATACAATAAATTCATTCTAATATTTTGTGTCCTGATTCTAAGTACAGTGAATCCTCGTTTATCCGGACCCCGATTATCCGAATGTCTCGCAATCCAAACCAAATTGTAAGGGAACGGAATTATTTAACCAATTTGTTGCAGACAACTTTTGAAAACATTGTGGGTAAAGGAGAAATTGCTCGTGACGAGCAATTTCTCCTTTTCCCACAATGTTTTCTGCCATATCAGAAGATTATTTTTGAATTTCATCACGTTTTGAAATGTCGTCTGCAAACTCTTTCAATTTGGGACGGTCGACAATTTGGCGTTTACTAAAGTGTTAAAAGTATACATGTGCATACAGACTGTTTATGTCTTAATGTGTATAAGAACATGCTCTATTTCATTAGTCCGGATGATTTGGTAATCCGGACATTTTGTTGGGAACGGATGTGTTCGGATTAAGGAGACATCACTGTACACGTATTTTAGAACTGACGGACTGTATAAGGACAAGGTAAATTGATTGGTAAACTCTGAGGCGTAAAATCAACTCCACTCTTTCAAAAACTGTCAAAAGACCAGCCAACCTTGTGTGATAATTAGACAGCTGTGTAAAGTGCGAAATCAATACAGATTGGAGCGTATTTGCTATGAAATTGAAACCAATCCGTGTTTATCGAGCCAATCGATATCTAATCTCTATGGATTTGTAAAAATACAAATTACATAGATACCCAATTAAAATGTACATACGTTTTGTGGGCATGTAATCAGAGTAGGTTTCCGCCTGGCCAAGTCCCTCTACCTCCTCCCCCTCCTCTTCCTCCTCCACTATAGACTGTACAGGCAAATTCTGAAAATGACAATTCATTAATTTATTGTATATCGCCAAAATATGATTAAAGTCTCCCAGTTACTCGATACTCATAAAAGTCATTTCTTTCATTTCTCACCTGATTTTCCAGTTATTAAAAAACATGCATTTAAATCTCAAGAAGAAATATCTATTCTGTAGAACAATAGACTATTCCTGATACAATTATCAACTTGAAACCACTCTCACCAAAACTTTTTTTCATTTTTCCTCTCTTTAATGTTGTTGTTACTTTTTGATGCATTAGATGTTAATATGTATATATTGATAGCCATATTCATCACATGCATCATATGTGTATCAACAATGAGTTTGTGTGCTTAACGTCTGAATAAAGTTATGGTATGTTATGTATACACATGTACATTCTTGTGCAAGGTTGCTTCAACTAAATGGTTGATACATTCTATTGAACCAGAGTCAATGACAAACATCATCACATGTTATAATTCCAAATGACTTATGACCTCTGCACTTGCAAACTTAATGGAGAATTACTTACAAATGTTTGAAGTATGACAGCAAATCTATTTTTTTGGGGGAATTGGTCCGGTACCATACAATTTGGGAAAGACCACAGAAATTTTCTTTAATCAATTTGTATTTAAGTGTGTCAAATGGTGAAAGCACCCCCCCTTTATCATAAACCCTGTGTAAAAAGACCTTAATACCTGCCCTTCTCTAAAACACTGTACTCTCTATGAGACAATTCATAAATGACCAATATTTACTAAGCAATTTGGGAATGATAAACAATTACTTTACATTCCATGGGATATTCTGGTAAAGGTAAAAGATCAGTTAAAAGGACTATCTCACAGGTTGGGATTTTAACTTTTGAAAATAAATCATCTTCTACTAATAAAATGTCAACATAGATTTGTTTAATAACATCATTATTTACAGCTTTCAAATAACCTTCATAAGCGTTTGAATATGAATCATCCACTTCCCCTAATACTGACTTAACATAGCAAACCACTTTTACCAATAAAAAACTCACAATATTTTGTTGATTTTGGTTCTGCGTGATGTTAATGTTCTTCAACCGAATATCCTGGTTTGACCACATCCGTAACACATCCTTATTCGTGACCTTTGCCGGTACGGTCTTCTGCATCCCATTGAGGGAGGTAGTGGGCGAGGCCCCGGTAAGGTCGATTACATGATGTCCGTTAGTATCACTGTTAAGCACCATTTTGCCCCCAACGAGCCCCGGATGAATGATTGAATTGAGAACCGGGGAACCGTTATTCCTTTCTCTGAACATTTGCTGGGCCAAGTTACCAGTTCCACTGTTTGTATAGGAGCCCAGATCATGGGGTAATGACTGACTGTGTCTGAAGGCCGGGCTCAAGCTTGGACTAGACTGGAATTGTCTCTGTATGACCAGACTGTTGGACGTGGACGCAGGCACGCCCGCTAGAACCCGGGGCGACATGTTCACGGTGGGCACACCCTGCTGGGAGGGAGCCCGAATTATCTTTGGGCCCACGGTTCTATTGATCACAGTGTGCCCCGTTCTATTAATGGTTAGGGGGACACTAACACCCCCGGAGCTGGGTAGACCAGACGAACTGTTCACTGTTATGATGTGGGGCTTGGATCGGATCGTGCTAGGCACTGCATTGTCATTTTTATCACTTATTATCACAGAAGGTTTGCTAGCACTCAAAGTTTGTGATGTGGCAAACTGTTTAAACTGGTTCTCAAACGAGTTTGTGACTCTAACCGCATTTCCTAAGATCTGTTGAATTGTAGACGCCACCACACCGCTTGATTGTAACACCGATGGCGGTAGCATGACAGATGTGACTGGCTGTGATTGGGTCACGTAACCTTGCGCAGGAATAGGTGATCCTGTTCGAATTATCTGCTGTTGTCCATTATTGGATTGCCTCACAATGATTTTCTGCCCGTTCAACACCTTTGAACCATCAAGAGTGAAGGACCGACTCTGCGTAACGTTACCATTAGGCCCTACGCGTTTAACAGTGATAATTTTCGTTCGATTTGACGCATTAGCGTTTGAAACCCCACTTGTATTGGCTTGTCCACTTTGCTGTCTTATGACAGTGGGCACATGCCCTGTCATGGTGCTCGACGGGAGCTTTATTATGGTCGGAGAGGAAGTGGACCGCTGCAGCACAGAGACAGCCGGGGAATGTCCAGTAACAACGGCTCCCTGATTCTGAAAGGTGAGAATATAAAGAACTAATCTAAACTTTTACTCCATAATACCTTACTTTACTGCATTGGGTATAAAAGGCTGTAAAAAACAAGGTCACAAACAAGTTCTCATTTCCTGACAATTTAATTTAAAATTGTTAAGAGTAAATTACTTTTTATGTAGTAGGAGACTCAATTTACAATGTAAAGATGAATTTCTAAGCGGCTCAACAGCTCAATAACAACTGTGACAAAAGAATAAATTGTTCATAGGAAACAATTCATCCTTTTGTCAGAATGGTTTCTGCAACAAATCTTTCCTATATGAATCTTTTAGTCATTTTCAAATTACCTTAGAAGAGGTAAAACAGAAAGTTTAGACATATAGAATCATTCGAAAGCTATAACTCTTATCATTTGAGATCTGCATTTTTATTATATTAGAAAATCATCTTGGAAATCAACAAAGTAGCTACACAATTATCGAAATGAATTCTACCTCTGAAAAACTTCTTCATTCAAATACCTATTCAAAATAATAAATCAAGGTTTCAGTGCAATACCATAGTAAGTGCGTCATGTTCATAAAGGACTTACTATATAACTCCTGCACTGAATCCTTGATATAAGTGATTTAAAGGTCATATGTACAGGTTGGGTTTATTTCATAAAATTAAAATATGAAGTAAAAGAATCACATTGAAATTATTTGCAACATTTTAGCATAACGCATTACGTCATAAATCACCGTCATAGCGCACCGATTAATAAAAGTTCGTATGACTTACTTCCCTTTGCTGTGACGTCACTCGTGATCCACTGAATGCGCCATGTAAAGGGCGTGAAGAGCGATCGCTGGTTAGAATTGGTGTTTTTCTTCAAATAAACGATCCTAAAGTCATAGTTTGGATTGACAGCGCATTTTCTTTATTGAATATGATTCAATTTATGAGAATATCAATTTGAAAAAAGATAAATTAATAATTTAACCCGTGAATTTTCATGGATTTGTCATTGCGTATACCTGTTCATATGAAAGGAATTGCTTGAAATTTGGACGATTTTCCTTGAATTAAATGATTCTTAAGTCATTGTTTGGATTGACAGTGAATTTTCTATACTGGATAGTTTTCATATTATAAGAAGATCCATTTGAAAAATTAAATTAGTGACTTAACGCGTGAATTTACAAGGATATGTCAATGCGTTCATATGAAAGGAACGGCTTGAAATTGGGACGATTTTCCTCGAAATAGCAATCCTTAAGTCAATGTTTGGATTGACAGTGCATTTTCTTTATTGAATATGTTTCATATTATAAGAATATTCTTTTGAAAAAAAAGTAAGTGACGTAACGCGTAAATTTGAAAGGATTTGTAAATATTTTCATATGTAAGAATCGGCTTGAAATTTTGACGATATTTGTTGAAACAGCTATTTTTATTAATATTTGTTGACAAAAACCAAGAGTACTTTTTCGTCAATGATCGTGTATTAGCATTAAGGTTTTAATTGAGTAGTAAACAAAGACACAGGTCTGAATAAACGAATTGTCTTAACACCGTACATCGTATAACTATTAACTGTCAAATTCACCCTGCATTGTCTTATCAATACATGAAATGAAACGGGAGAAGATCATAAATTGCGAACAAACAAACCGTATCATAACCCAACTTACTTGTGATACGAAGGTTATCCTTTAACTCACATTTTCAACACACATCCAAATTTCAAAACTAAACACTGGCACATTCAAGAGTACTTGTTAAAATCATCCGGCAACTTTCCAGTAACTACACCCCCAGTAAGAGGTCTATGATTTCAAAATTGATTCCGATGTCGTCTTTCTAGATCAACTGTTAAGAACTTAAGAATTGTTCTTCATATTCACTTTACATTTATGTTCGTTTTCTCTCGTGTAAGTAGCCTTGACATATTGAGCATTTAATTTTCGGACAGGTTTAATAATTAACAGCTAAAACAAAAAAATCGTCATAGTTTATTTTACTATCAACCTTAAATAAACATATTTGAATTTATTTTTTATGATTTTGTAATTTAAATATCAATTTGACAAAACTTGAAATTGATGTTAAAACGTTTTTTTGTTGAAAACATAGAGTTAATACCATGAATACTGATTATCATATACTTATTGAAGTGTCAAACTATTCTAATAGAAAAGACAACATATTCACTTCTTTGAATATCATAACGACAAAGTATCACACGTAAGTCACATTGAGAGATAAATATGTCCTGACACCTTATCAATCCAAACATCCTGCGAGACTTTGGTCTTAATTGGTTATATCTTAACAATGGATTTTTTTAGATAAATTTAATTGCCGCGCATTGAAAGTGTGAGATTTGCCGCTTGTTATTTCATGTCTGGAATAACAGAACGTGTCAGACCTGTTAATTAACAACAGAGATATTTAAGAGATTAACGCCAGAGGCTATCTTTCGCCTAAACAATAAAGGACTTGAGACTTGAAACATACTGTGCAAATGTGGCAGATTGGTGTTAATTTGCATCACGACCCTTAATCCTTGTAATGTCCGATGTCTGTTGATTGACCCTTTGTATGTGAGATAAACTGACAATAATCAATTAAATTGTAAACAAAGAGATTATGTTCAAATGTGTAAATTATATATTTAGTGATGTTATTACTAAATTATCAATATAAATTTGTAATAATCATGTTTGAACACCTGCATTTCAGTGTGACATACGTCATTTAAACCAATATTACCAATGGCAAAAAAATGAGATGTGTGATTTAAATAATTCCGAAAAGCAGACGCTTAAGTTAAGATCGAACCCATTATCATTTGCGTTGATGAGTTCAGAGACAGTTTGCGGATATCAAATATTCATTATTTTGAATTTTCATTCAAAGACAACGGCAGATAAAAGAAACTTGCTTGTTTTAATCGGTTTGTTATCATAGCAATCAACGTACATTTTCATTTTGTCTCATTTATGTACAATGGCAACGTTTCTACGATTATGTTAAAACATAAAACAAGTTTTGCAAATAAGAACAAGATGCATGATTGTATGCTTTATCGCTTGATTGGTGCTTGAAAGTGAGATTAGCTTTGTCTGGTTTAAATTGACAGTCTTGAAACCAATACATCAAGGTAAAGTGAATGTTGTCGTTGTGTTTCAAATAAGGAAAATATAACGGTTACTCAATAAGTAGAATGAATTTGAAGCGTCTTCACCTGTATAAATTACTTTGAATTGAGTCCGAACATTTAAAGATCATTAAAATCATTTTTTTGGAAACGCCTAACAATGCGTAAACTTGCCGTCTTCGAAGTGAAAGTAACACAGCCTACTGTTCTTGTTTTGGGAATATATCATTTGCTTGTTTGTAAAGTAAACACGGTCCAGTTAACTTATCGAAACTTTTTGCAGCTTTTATGTTCGTCGGAAAACGGGAGAAACTCGCATCCCTGCGACCAAAAGCAGAATAACACAAGAAGACCTGTCAAAATACCATATTCAATATCCAATTTATGTTTCCCAAACACAATTCAACACTTAAAATGTCTGAAATTTGTGCAAAAACACCGTCGTTACTGAGAACTAGATTCTTCTTACTGTTAGTTCATATGACTTTGAAGCACAAATGACGTCACAACAAGGGAGATAATTCATTCACAAAAATCGATAAAGATGAATAAAAGTAGTCAAAAACAACATTTTTCGCTTCTATATGAGAAAAAAATCATCACCTCCGTCATAACGAAACCATAACCTAATTCAAAAACCATAATTAAAGAAAATTTTGTTTATCGGGAAATATGACCTTTAAAGGAAATATAGAAAAATATGATTTTCCGAAGCTTTCCTTTCAGTCTTGACTTCCACACCTGACTTACATTTGGTTGTGTCTTTGGGGCAGTGGGGCCATTATGTGCTGCTAGATGTTTCAAAGCTTGTGAAAATACAGGTGGTTGACCTATAGGTGGTTGACCTACGGGTGGTTGACCGATAAACCCCTGTGGCTGGGCTGGCTGACCGTTTCCTAGGACACCTCCATTTGTTTGGACTACAGTGCTGACCTGAGAAATGATTTATAATAAGCAACCCATTACCAAACAATAACAACATTTCACCAGTGTGGTTCTGGAAAACATTGTGAGCAGTTTCTCCTTTTCCCACAATGTTTTCTGCCTAAACTATCGGATATGTTCCTTTAAATCTGCAAAAAAACAGACAAAAAATATGATCTACATTTGAGAGGTAAACTGCCAGCTGAATTACAGAATGCAGATGGTTCTACCCCTCTTGAAAAGTCTTTAAAAGCAGATCAAATAAGGGGTCTTCCTCCATCATTATGAGCCGGGCATTGTAACATAATTGAAATACTTTTGACTTGACATAACCCTTACCAAGTTAACAAAATGATTATAATGTACTGAGCATATTAACCTCTCAAAGACACAATAACATCCAATCAATGAAAAACACTGTCGTACACTGAGCGGTCATGTTGTGTTGTCTATTTATATACCCAAATGCAGTGTTATCAATAAGACTTGGTTAAACAGGCAAAAACACAAAATCTGAACAGGCCACTTGGAAGGGGGGGGCTGAGAGTGCAATGGAGTTCTTAACATCTTTGCGAATTTGAACCGGCCAAAATCTAATTTGAAGCCGTCATTTTGGCCTGCGACCTGTTCCCATTGAGAACACTGACAATAAATATTGATACTCACGGGTGTGTTAACTTGTTGTTGTAGAACAGGACCAGGGGCTTCAGGTGCTGCTGTGCCTAGATCTGTGCTGACCCCACCGCCAAAAAAATCAAAACTTTCATCACCAGTGATTCCAGACTCGTCTAATGCTGCTGATAAAATGTCCTAAAAAAACAACAACAAGATTTTAACATTAATAGAGTTACAGATAAGTTTGTGGAGCAGTCTTTTCCATGCACTGCACTATTTCAAAAACCTATATTGTGGCTATTGTAAAGAATCATTTATATGGGACGATTCTAATGAGTATCAACAACAAAGCGTTGAGAGATGAAATAAAGAAGTGTGTCATGCAAATCAGGGTTGTCATCAATGGGCTACTCCCGGCCAATTTTACCACTTCAAATGACTTTTTGGTTGTCTCAAATAACAAATAAAAAAAAGAAAAAGAAAGGTGGTCAAAAGGAGTAGTTAAAATACTTAATTTTTGTTGGGTGTTTGCTTCATTGGCCTCCTCAAATTGACAGTTTACCCCTTATTCTAAAAATTAATGACAAACCTGGGAATCAATCAGGACCTACAATTAGGCAGTAGCAGAGCTTCAGATTAACAGTGGGCCACACCAATTACCCATGAATTCAAGACATGGTGTACGTCAACAGAACAGGTTGGTCATTTTTTACAACAATTATTACAGTCACTTGGTCTATATGTTTGGGCTAAATGCACACTATCAAAGTTAACCATTGTTGTTCCTCGAGTAATACTCCACATCAAAGTAATATAGGACAGAACAGGTTATAGATGAATTATCTGCACTGTAACTAATAACTATTAGAAGATTCATAAAAGCCATTCATCTATAGATAAATAAAAAAAAAATCCATTGCCGAGATCACATGGTCTGTATTAAGTTTGAAATCTTTGGAAACATTGTTAAAGAGATAACACTGTCTTGTTAAAGTGTAGTTGACATTCAGAAAATGAATTCAATTGAATATCTCTAGTTTTGTTGTATTGTTTTTCTGTAAATGTACAGGGCTCTGTCAATAGTGTTATAGTACTTGTTCCCTGAGTGAACAACCAGAACTAGGCTAAGATATGTGTCTTGTCCTAGGACAATCCACAGGGAAATAGTTGGCCACCTTCGGAGATCAAACCTGGCTTGACGCTAACCATTACAGGACTAGTGTTTCAATAACGATGGCAATATGGGTCTTCAAATGTTGCGACAAAATTTTTGTCGCATTTGTCCTCCATCAAATAAATCGTTCGAAAGTTTGATGTGATAGGAGATATTGCCAAATACCAAAATTCTTCAATATATTCCGATCACTTCAAATTAGTACTAATTGGAGCATGTAACACATGCTTGTAAAAAGAAATTTGGATAAGTTTAACATTTAAATCTTAATAAAACCAACTCAACTGACTGAAGCATAAGCATTCTTTCCGAATAAGTGGCGTATTAAGTCAATCTGAAAATGTTTAAAAGTCATAACTGATCAAAAATCTCAGTCATAGCATGCCTTGGGAAGATTTCGTTTTCTATTCACTCTGTGAACTTGTCAGCGTCAAAAGCCATTTATTACTTCATGTCACGATTCCAATCAAGACAGCAAAAGGTTCAAAGAAGAATGAAAGCATGACAATTGTCAAATCTTCCTAAATTTCATACAAATTTAACTTCCTCGCTTCTGCACGTTTTTGACACAATCGAAAGTTGTTTACATCATGCATCGGTTTATTTCAAAATGCCATCGATTTCCGAACAACTTGAAATTGAAAAATTCAGACAAAATACAAAAATATTTAATGATCTTGTTTATTCGATTTGTTTGTGTGTTTATGGGATAAATAAGGGTTCTCTTGCCATTTCGTGAAGGAACTGCCAGCGGTATTTCGCCGTCTAAATTCCACCATTACTCAATGACCCACAATGCAACGGTAAACAATAATCTCTAAACTTAAGTGTCTCTATAGAATATGATCTGCATAAATAGTCTTAGAAGGTACATATTCATCGTTAAAATCGATATAAATACTTTATTTGCATTTTCATTTTACACAAATATAACAAAAGTATTTTTGACAAAATAGTAGTATCCCAAAATCTATAAAAGAGATTACGAATATTAGTAACCAATCAGAATGGGGATACACTTCTCAAAATAAAAAGATAAAAATAAAGACAGAAGAATATATAAACAGAAAGATTGGCTTATCAATAATCCGTTATTTGGAAATCCAAAGCAAAGTTTGGCTAATTCGGAGGTATGCGAACGTAAATTATTGTTATTTTCTTTGAATAAATTCTACTTTTGAATTTCAGCTTTCGGACTCTAGTTCGTTCTCAATAAATGTCGTACAGATGATCTTGACGGACCAGATAAGATCAGCAATGAGATTCTGATTCATGCAGGTAGATCCATGATAGAGAGCACACAGATGGTGTTCAACAAATCTTTCATCACTGGTACGATCCCACTGGCTTGGAAAGTTAATCAAGTGAAATATCTACGCAAATATGGTAAGAAAGATTATTACAGAGCAAGTGCAAATGTGCATACCATCCAATAAGTCTTACCAGCTGCTTAGGCTAATGTCTCGAGCACATCATCAATGCTTGCTTGTACGGTTTTGTAGAACTTATCAACATTATAGATGCAGAACTGGAGGGGTTCAGAAAAAAACATAGTTCGACTCAGGCTGTCGTGAGACTAGTTCAAGACATATACAATGGCTTCAACAAGAAGGAAGCTACTCTGCCAGTCTTTGTTGACTTGGAAAAGGCCTTTGACAGCGTCTGGCGTGAAGGTCTGTTGGTGAAACTACATGACATGGGTATACAAGGTCGAACATGGAGATGGATCAAAGATTTCCTCTCTGAATGGTATGCCGAAAGCTCAGTTCCAGGAGCTGACAAGAAGATGACCGAGACAGACATTGGGGTCCCACAAGGATCGGTTTTATCACCACTTCTGTTTAGTTTGTTCATCGTGGACATGCAGAAAAAAGTACAGAGTGAGAAAGTGAAGTAAGCAGATGATGGGATGATTTGGAAAACTGGGAGCGATGAAAGCGAACTGAAAGAAACATTAGAAAAAGACTTGCATACAATAAAAGAATGGACCCAAAGATGGAGAATTAAGATGAATGTTGAGAAGACTGAAGTATGCTGCTTCAAACGTACACCGGTTATTACACAGCCAGTACTAAAGCTAGAAAATAAAATTGTTAAATACAACAAAAAGCCAAAACTCCTTGGAGTATATCTAGATGAAGCTCTTGACTTTAGCAACCACATCAACATGATTGAAAAAAAAGCAAACAAATCTGCAGGTTTTCTTCGTCAGCTGAAAAAGGTTGAGGAAATTGGTACAACTAAACTGCTCCAACTGTACAAAGCTTTGATTCTACCAATCCTTGAATATGCATGTCCTATTTGGCAAAATGCAAACTGTCAAAAGCTGGAGGAGGTTCAAAGGAAGTGTCTTGCTCTCTGTTTGGGTGTCCAAGCAACCAGCAGCAAAGAAGCAATGGAGGTTGAGTTATCGGTGGAACCACTGGAAATGAGAAAAATGGAGCTGTCAATCAGAGAAGGGGCATGCATAGTTTGTAAAGAAGAAACTCAACCAATCAAGCGGAACTGGTTACTCTGGTCAGATAGTAAAGTACCAGAAAGGCACACATCTCCCTTAGGTAAAATTCAGTTGCAGCTTGAAGACATGAGAGAAGTTACAAAACTGACTCTGCATAACCTGGAACATGAATTTGCTTTAACTATGGGATTATATCCAACCAGATGAATGCCAGAGTACTGGGACCGCTTGGGATCCTCAAAGACAATGACTGAAGATCAGCAGAAACTGTCCAGAGAACTCATTACAGAGATGGTAGATGGAGCAGACAACAACATGTTGGTTGCATTTACAGACGGATCTTGCCTTCCTAATCCAGGACCCTGTGGGGCCTGTTCTTGCATTTACATACCGCACCAACAAGTTCCAGTCCAGTACTCAAAACCAGTATCAAACATGGGAAGCATACTGTTAGGTGAGTTAGTGGCTATACTTATGACGCTACAATACATTCACAATGAACTAGCTCATACACAACAGTTGTCTAAATGTTTAATCTTGTCAGATTGCCAGTCAGCTGTGGGAATTCTGACCCTAGGCTGGCAGTCAACCACATACAAGCAAACAACAGATGCCGTATTGTTGCTTATACAGGAACTTTAAGATGCAGGAGTAGAGGTAGATATCCAATGGACACCTGGTCTTGCTGACATAAATAGTAATGAGACAGCAGACTATCTTGCCATAGAGGCAGCAAAGCAGGCTGCAGAGCTGGATCCAACCCAAAGTGTCATCTCCATAAATGATGTAAAGGCAGCAGCACACAAAACTGCATGCAGTAAATGGCAACATCAATGGGACATTTCAGACAGAGGCAGACCTTCTATTATCTCAAGTCCAAAGTCAACAAAAAAAGCCTTTTGAACTTTCCAGACACAACATCCTCTAAACATATAAGCCAGTTGCGTCTGGGATACAACCACTTAAACAGCTACTCCTTCAACATGGGCATCTCAGACACAGACAAATGCTAATGTGGAGAAAAGGAGACAGTAGAGCATTTCCTGTTGCAATGCCCTCTGTATAGCGAGGCCAGAGAAGAATTTTGTCGTGATATGTGGAGACAAACAGGATGCCTGGATCTCACATTCGAAACTATACTCGACAGACAACAGGATGAACAGACTGACACTCCCCAACAAGACACAAAAACATGCTATGTACTGCTGACAAAGTACATAAGCCAAATAGCCAGACGTTTTTAAATAATTTTAATATGTAATGCATTGTTTATTATGTTATTCTCAGCACAAACATTTACACTGAAGACAATTAGAATCACTTTGAGCCACACTTCAAAAACACTTGGCGGCCAATACAGTCCATTGGACTTAGAATCGAAGAATCAAAGGCTGTATTTTGTATCAGGCGTCGGGTTGCTTGATGCGGGCATTAAGGGATTCACAGGAGGGGGTTAAACATTCCCATTTCCCATTGATTTATTTTTGATTATGTATCTCAAAATGGTGAGTTTCGAGGGGTCATATTATTGAAACAAAAACAAAATATTCCATTTTATAACCAACTCAAGTGTAGATGTCAGAAGCATGAATGATGAAGACTGGCTTTGGGACATTCTAAAAGTAGTGTGGAAAAATTGTCAGCACAGTTGGATCAATTGTGCTTAACAGACCTTGGGAAGACCTAGTCAAATTTCTAACAATCCGGCTTATCAAATATTGAATTTGAATTTTTTATTTAAAGCACAAAGTCGTCATTCAAAGTCAATTGATAAGACAAGATATGTAAAATAAACTAATATATACCACCAAATAATGGCATGAATTGCCGTTAAACATTTTAAAAAATGCTTAATAGGTTTTTCACTTTCCATTGCGCATGTGCAGAATGTTTTTTATCTGGAGCAACAAATCGTCACATAGTGTTAATCAAACATTTCTTACAAAATTGATATGTGGAATACAGACATGTTAAGTGCATGGATTGTTTAAAAAAGGATTCATTCACAACTGTGAGTAAAGTAATTTTATAATTTTCAATAACAATGGCAATGTGGGTCTTTGAACGTTGCGACAAAATTTTGGTCGCATTTGTCCTCCATCGAATGAATGGTTTCGAAAGTTTGATGTGACGGGAGAAAAATTTCTCAATTTTTTCCAATTGCATCAAATTACTTAGACTAGGGAAGACCTGTTGGTGGCATTGGAGTAATATGAATACAATGAAGTTGTTGTTTTTCAGTGAACTTGTTTTTACAGTCATTGCTGATAAGTTTATTATTTGTTAAGTTTGGTGATGATCTGGTGATTTGAATAGTTTGCATTGCTGATATTTTTCTTTTCAGAATGGCTACTCCAACTAAAATCACAGATTACTTTCCACCAAGCCCCAAACAAGAGACAAATGAAAAGGAAGTCAAAGAAGAAGAAGAAGATACAAAAGGTATTAATTCAAAGTAAAAGAAAGGATTGAAGTTCAGTCAAACTTATATAAAATCTTTTTATTCACTTGTCAGTATAATGGTTATAAAGTAAATTTTAGTTAGAATTGACTTGTTTAGTTATCAGTAAGGCTTTTTTTACATGCTAAGCCATACAGACAATTGAAAATTTATTTTGCCAGTCCTGGCAAATGCTTAATGTAATTACCGGGTAATGCTGATAACCCAAATTGATTTTACAGTGATCCCTGAAGATCCACAGAAAGCTGAAAAGAGTCCTCTCTCTGACTCTTCGGTTATCATCACCCCAGATCCATCCCCGCATAAGGAAGAGAATCTTCAAACGGACACAAAATCAAAGACAGATGACGAGAAGCCTGGGAAACAATCTAAAAAGGATGTGAAACCATCCTGCAAAAAGGTCAGACTTTGATTCTTTGACCCTTTTTTTTGACAGACTTGAGTTTCAAAGCAAGTGATTTCTTTTCTCAAACATTATTCCTATGAAATAAATTGCTTGTCATAAATTTGCATAATTTGTTGTGCTTCTCACAACCTAACATCTTTCTTAACTACTTATTTATCATGTCTTGATTACCTTGAAATCAGTGTAACATGTGTGCAAGTCATTTGTTGTGCAAATCCTTTTTTTTAATGACTTCAACTAGTATTGCAATCAGTATTGACTTATATATTGCAATTGAATAATATAATATATGACAAGTTTATATGTGCCTCTGAAATGTTCTATGTATTCTAATGTGCGTTGAGACCAACTAGTAAATTAGACAATGAATCCAAAAGAATTCATCAATTCACATCATGAAATTCATATCAAGTTTTTTCTCTTGATCAGGCCATCAATGAATCCTCTGTTGAGGGTGGGACCTGATTGTCCACTCGCTATCTGAGTTTTCCTAGGCTCTCCATTCATGTCTGTGATGTGGGTTGATTAAGATTGTTTGATAATGACCTCTAGACCTTTTGTAAGCCTAATCGGGGGGTGCAAAATCTGATTTTGATTTACGGTAAATAACTTGAATCTGTAAATCCTTAAATGCCAATTTTTTTTTGCCCTTATCCGTAAACTGTTTATATAGAAGGCTTCGTTAGAATTTGATTTGTCTGTAAATGCTTTTGTACAAGCTGGGCAATACAGACAATTGATTTTGCCAACCCTGCTTATATTCAAGTTAATTCTTTTCGTTACCAGTCTTTACCAGTAGAACCAGGAACAAGTAAACAAGACACTGAAGCTGTGAAAGAGACAGAGAAACAAGACAAACAGAAATCAGACAATGCTGAAACAAAGCTCATCAAGGAACCTGATACAAAAGAGGGCAATGATTCTGTTACACATGACATAAAAGGATCTGAAGCAAAGCAAGCATACAAGGAGATCACGCAACAGACAACAAAAAGTAAGAGGAAGGGTCGACGAAAGAAGAGGGATCCCAAAGCTGAAGTGCAGAATAGTCCCGTTTTAAATGGCCCAGCCAAACCAAAGACAGCAAGAAGAAAGTAAGCATGTTTTTTGTAAGATAGTGCCCCTCTTAAAACTGCTTGTTCGCAGAATCCAAAGGTGCTGCAATGATTTTGAGATCTAACATATATAGACTTTACATACTTTATAGATATTTTGACTCTTTCTGAATTAATTATGCTGATTAATTATTTCAAAAGCTAATCTTAATTGTATTTCATACAATTTTACAAAAACCGTATTGTTTCAGTGATGTTTTTTTTCAACTTGCCTATTCTCTCGATGTTAACAAGAAACTTTGAATTTCATCAGCATTTTTCAATGCATAACCCCTTACAGAGTTTGCCAACTGTCAACTCTGTTATTCTTATGTTAAAAGGAAAAATTGATCTTATTAATGGGGTGTATTTCATTCTTCTACAGTTTATGTAAACCTCTATGGCCAATTATATGCCGTCGGTAGTCATTAGAGTTTTCTTGTCAAGACAATTCTAATGGCTACCCACAATGTAGGATTTAAAGCAGCAATAAAAAAAGTTAGGTAAGGGGATATGTTTATAATCTTCACCTCTGAGTAAAATAAAAAAAATTATGTATGTTTTTGTCTGCTGCAGATTTGCTTGTTTGTTTTTAATGCATAGCCACATGTTTTTTCCCCTTGATTTGTGCTTATTTGAGGAACTTTTAACCCCTTAAATGTGAAATTGTGAATGGAAGATAATGATCATACTCAGGGGTATGTCCAGGATTGTGGGGTCGTTTACTTACACAAGTTGGGGGTCAAGGAAAACCATGTTATTCATGGATGTGTTTTGTTTTTATCGATAGTGTCTGATAATGAATAAATACTCTTTTCTAGACCCACAGAAAACACAGAGACTAAGAATAGGTTATTGACAGACTTCTTCCCAGTGAGACGCAGCGATAGAAAAAGTAAAAATGAAATTGAGGTAAATACTGAAAAAAAGTTAAGAAGTTAAGATCATTTCGTATGTTCATTTCAAAACTAAAGTTAGTGTTTCATGCATTGATTGTTTTTTTGATTGGATTTTTTTTTTCTTCAGATATATTGAGTCTATCCGTCACCAAAAGGACCTTATTTTTATGGGATACATATCCTCCTCAAGAAATTAGTTTTACTGATGGTAAATTATCAAAAAGAAACTTTCATCATCTTGGTTAACTACACTGTGGTATTAAACGGTACAATCATTCTTTATTTCATCTTACTGATAAAACTACATTCTTTGTTATCTTGAGATCCTATCCATTTGTTACAGTCTATGCTCACTTTTTACACTTTTTGAATTATATCATTTGAATATTTTACAGAAAGAGAAGATGGAATCACTTCATTACAAGATACTAAATGGCATCGAAGATGGATTAAAGGTAATGAATTAATTTGTGAGATCAGAATTCTTTATAGGGGAGAGAGCTCAGAACCTGTTTGTAACATTGTTAATCTCGACTAAAGGTATGGTCTTCAAAGAAGGACAAGAATTGTTGTCTTACCTACCCAGGGATTGACTCAAATAATGTTCTGGAATCACGAAAATCTCATAATTATCATAGTTTAGTAAAGAAAATTCTCACTTTTTTCTAGGGTTGATAAGATTGTGTTTATCGATCAAGACTTAACCATGGTGCACTATTCATTGATACATTTGTTCATCTATAACTTGTAAATAATTACCAGGTTGGTTAAACATGTCATATGTATCATGATGTAAATCAATCCCATTGGCATTCGGCAAGTCAACCAGTCAACTACCTCTCATGAAAATCCAAATGCCGTCAACAGGATTTAAACCTATGCAGAAAGGGGCCATATGCAAAAAATTGTACTCTCACCAATAGGACATGTTCAAAAACTAATATTTCTATCTGCCTTATTTTAGGTAAAAAGAATTGTTAGATGACATCACATTGAAGATCTTACCTTAATACTGAAGAGCTTTTTATTGGTGCTTCTTCTTCCATCTGTGAATTGTACAAATTTTAATAGGTCTGTTTGTCTTTGTCATACGCATACATTTAAGGATAGATAAGAATCAATTAGTGGGTTCCCAAGGTGAATATAGAAAGTAAACTATTCAGACCTCACAAATCTATTTGTCTTACTATTGGGTACATAAAGGGTATGGCCTAGCCCTTAGAGTACAGAACTCAAAATCATATGGCCCTTCTGTGCATGGGTTCAAAGCATGGAATCTGTATTTGGATAGCAACTAAATCATAGTAACTAGATAGTTCAATCTGGCTTTACCAGCCCTTGTAGGCAGTAAAATTTAGGGTTTTCTTCGATCATTTTGAGAAGGGCATCTTGACATCACTGACATGATGTTGACCCGCTGTAAAACCCATATACATAAATTAAATAAGGTAAATCAAAATTGTTGATCATTGAAATTATCGTTGAACCTCAACATTATTTGCTTCCACCATAGGTTCAGGAGATTGACAACAAAGGGCGAGGGGTCGTAGCTATGAAGGCGTTTAAGAAGGGAGACTTTGTCGTGGAGTATGCTGGAGATTTGATAGATATGAAGGAGGCGAAGGACAGAGACGAGAAATACTCGGCGGACCCGGCCAAGGGATGCTACATGTATTATTTCAACTTCCAGAACAAGAAATATTGGTAAGTTTCTTTTTCTATGCATTATTACAGATAAGTATAAGTAGAGGCAACAATTTGTTTTTAAATTCGGGAATTGGTCTTGTACTGAATAAATTGTAAAAAATTGCGGCATAATCTTTATAACTGGGAATTTTTCAGGAATAATTTAATTCAAATTCTTTTTTTGGCCAACCATTTAAGCTCATCAACTTATATTTGCTATTGTGACACATTGTGTCCATTGCAAAAACACATTAATGACCAGAGACAATGAACTGGGTCGATTCAGCAATAAGTATTATTAAACTGCTGTAATATTGTATATACAGTGAAGCCTCGTTTATCCGGACCCCGATTTTTCAGATGTCTCGCAATCCGAACGAAATTGTAAGGGAACGGAATTATTGTGCAGTAATTTGACTAACCAACTACCAAACAATAACAACATTTGACCAGTTCGTTGCAGACTACTCTTGAAATCATTGTGGGTAAAGGAGAAATTGCTCGTTCCGCCATATCAGAAGATTATTTTTGAATTTCACCATGTTTTTAAAATGTCATCTGCAAACTTCTCCAACTTGGGACGGTCGAAAATATGGCGTTTGGTAAAGGGTTATAAGTATACATGTGCATATAGACCGTTTATGTCTTAATGTGTATAAGACCAGGCCCTGCTTCATTAGTCCGGATGATACGTTTATCCGAAAATTTTGTTGGGAATGGACGTGTTTGGATTAGCGAGACATCACTGTACATTGAACCTTGCAGAAAATTAGGAATGTGATACTAAAGATGATGTTTTGGACAAAAATCAGACGTTATTTCACTAGATCTTGATCTATGTCATGATTGATTTTTTTTAACTCTGTCACAACACCATGTTTTTACTGTCCAATGAAGTTGCGAGATTCAAACACACTCATAATTGTTGCTTTCTAGTCTATTTTTTTCAATATTGTTTTCTCTGTCTCTATTTAAGAGCAGGCTCTTCCTCAGTCCTTTTAAGTGCTGTGGGGCTTTTGAATTCCAAAATTAGCAATACCCAAGCGCCTTAATTGATTCCACCATGCTTAAAATTTGTCCACATCATTTTAAATTTGTACTGCAGAGTGTCTTCTTGCTTCTGACATTGTTTGATACATTTGTTTTGATTGAAAAACAGTAGTTTTTGTCTTTTAATTACAAAATGTACCCAGTGACTTACCATTTTGGGATGCATCTTTAAAAAGAAATTAATAGAGGAAGGGCGTACCCGCTATTATGCTGAACATCCCTCCCTAGCATCAAGCACCGCAGCGCCGTAAAATAATCCTGGGGAAGACTCTGAAGACGTTGCTCCAAACAATATTGACTGTTCTGTTAATGTGATGCAATAACCATAACAAACCAATATTGTTTTCGTTACAGTATCGATGCGACCGCAGAGAGTGGTAAACTTGGACGATTGTTGAACCACAGCAAGAGCAATGGAAACTGTCACACCAAACTGATTGGGATCAAAGATCGGCCGTACCTCATTCTCGCTGCCTTGCGCGATATTTCTGCTGGAGAGGAACTTTCGTACGACTACGGGGACCGGAGTAAAGCCTCCCTCGAATCTCATCCGTGGTTAAAGTCATGATGTTGTGATATCTGGTTGTGATTGTGGGGCTTTTGCATTTGTTTTAGAATCTTTTAATCATCAAAAGATATAACTCTACTCTAACCCTTTACCATATGCCAGTTTTTCGACTATCGCAATTTGAAAGAGTTAGCAGACGACATTTCAAAATGTGATGAAATTGAAAAACATTTCTGAAAGGACAGGATACATTATGGAAAACGAAAAATCGCTCGTTAAGATGAATTTATTCTTTTCCCACAATGTTTTAAAGAGTTGCAATTAACTGTTCAAATGCCGTTATTGTTTGGTAATGGATTAATTTATTTAAAGAGACTTAAGTCAGAGAGTTGTGCTCTGGGTGTTATAAACTTTAAAAAATTTTATATGTGCAATCATTATCACTTAACCAAATACTTTTCCAATTTCTAAGTAGCTGAAACCTGTGTTTTCATTAAATGATTTTAAATGAGCATTCATGCCTGACACGGTTTCTATTGGAAAGTCATTTTACAAATAGATGCAGGATTTCTTTATTGCACACCATGCTAGCGTCATGTGATAAGAGCAGTTTGATATTTTTAATTATCCACATTACAATGATATTTAAAAATACCATCTCTTATTCTAAGTTCAGATTGTTGTTTACTTAAAAACAATTAAACAGTTTCTGCAATTTAAATTTTCAATGTCGTTTCTAAATGGTTATGAACGGTGTTGGAAAGCTGCCAATTATGTAGTCTTATTTTATTTGGCAAATCTATATTGACATTTAATCATGTAGAAAACAACTTATATAAAAAGATTAAAAATCCAATCTATGAGATATTTTTTTTAGGTGACTTTAGGAGGAAAGCATTGATTGAATCTCATCTGTGGTTAAAATCAGGAAATAATTATATTTGTATGATATGCCATGGTGTTTGAATTGGTTTTGAAAAATTTTTTTACCACCAAGACGATCTTCCTAAAGCTATGGTGACAGGAGTAAAATAATTTTGAGATCTCATTTAACCCTATCCCAAACAATAAATTTTTGACTGTCGCAAATTGAAAAAGTTTGCAGACGACATTTCAGAATTTGATGAAATTGAAAAATATTCGTCAGATAGAGCAGAAAACCTTGTGGGAAAAAGAAAAATTGCTCGTTACGAGCAATTTCATTGCTCGGTACGAGAAATTTCTCCTTTTCCCACAATGTTTTCTAAAGTCGTCTGCAACAAAGTGGTCAAATGTCGTTATTGTTTGGGAAAGGGTTAAGGCTATTTTAAACATATATTTTTTTAGTGCAAAATGCATTTTTTTTACATATGTATTGGGACAAAAGCTTTAAACTTGTCAAATCCATCTGGGTTGGAATATTGATATTTATTTGTGAATTCAAGATAAATTTGAATTGATTTGGGTTTTTTTTTATCACAAAGTTTATCTTCATTTTAGTGACAGTAATATGATCCCAAATCATGGTGTATAAGACAATCAATAAATTGAATATGGAAGCATGTCGTTCAGAAAGCTCTTATCAGAGCTTACTAAATGACTTCTGTTCTGTCAATCAGAACTACTCGGGTATTTCCATGAGCTGTGAAATACACCTTTGATATAAGAGTAGGGTACTATTCTTCTGGTAAATTGTCCCCGGCATATAACACATTTCTTCTAAGCGTCCATGTTAGTAGTTTAATGTATATGAAAGTTTTGGACATTTTTTAAATCATTTTTTATCGGTAACTCATACAAAATGGCAAAATTATAAGTTGTAACATACATAGTTGCTTCTTTGATAAAATAAAACAACTTTTCATTCAGACTTCACATTTAAGATCAATTTTTGGAAACGAAAGTAATGTGACATTATGTCTCACACTAAACAATATGGTGGCATCCATATTATGTGAGAGAGGCGTTTTCATTGGATAAACCCGATTTGTTCAGATTGGTGTTCTGTATCGAAGACAATCTCAGACCTTATATTTTGTCAATCACTGTTTAAATGTGGTCACTTAAAACAGGATTGACTGTAGCTGTACTCTTACTTTGCTGACAAGAGTAAAAGTTTTAGCATCATGAGAATTTTATCCATGCATTTGATTGTCATCTAGGAGTCGCAGGCTTATGCCTTTAACCTGTACCAAAAACATCTATATCTTTGTGTGCAGACAGGAAACACTATATAGAATTCATTCAAGGATAGTTTAATGTCAGAAAATTCTTGTACTGTAAACTTGGGTACCAGAAAGAGGCCTGCATGGCCCAGTGGTTAAGTTAATGGTCTCAGAATTTAGGGGTCACAGACTCGAGCCCAACCGGTGCCTCTGTGTTAGGTAGCGTCCTTTGGCAAGACTTTTCAGAGCCGTAGCCTAGTACTGGGGAATCCAGGAAAACTGTTACATAACTGAAAAATTGTTAAAATCGTGTTAAACAAAGACAAAAGTTGTTGCTCAACAAATTTGTGGAAACTTTTTGTTTTCCGTTGGGTTTTTTCAAATGTTTGACTACAAGGGCATTACACATATTTTATGTTTGTTCTTTTTTGATCTCATTGTTTCTTGACATTTTTGTTTATTTAGAATTATTTTCTTTTTCTTAAAAAAGCATAAAAGGTCATTTCAAGTGGATTTACAGACACACTTTGTCCTAAACAGCCTATTGTCTGTGGCTTCTACCCAATGTAACAAAGGAAATGTCATTTCTTATGGTTTTTAAGCTGTTTGCTTTGCTTTTTATGGAGAACAATGCCTCTCTCTACCCCAACCCCACCTCACCCCCGCGCAAACGCAGTCATTGATTCAGAGTTACTCATATGATCATTATGTTGCATTAAGTTGACATTGGATACCATATCAAGGGTTGAATGCAAGACTATAGTAAGTGCTTCATGTTGATGAAGCACTTACTACAGTCTTGCATTGAACCCTTGATATAGCATCAGTGGTCTAGTTTGAGGGGGGGTGGGGGGTATATCAGTAAAAAGTATCAGATAAACCCTATATTGTAGGTACTCATTACAAGAGGATACTAATGAGTATCTACAATATAGGGTTGAGAGAAGCAATTAAGAAGTAAGTAAGGATGGTACCCCTTTTATCTGGATTCCTTAGCATGTTATTCATCTCTAGTGCAATAGTCCTTGGACTGACTTACTGACTGTCAATGGTTTCACTGGCTTGAGTATTTTAGCATGTTATCAATGTTTAGTGTATGTAGAATAAATTACGATGACTGTGTTTGGATTTTTATGGGAGGAGGTCTTCCGGTTGACTAACAGGATGTCAATGGTTTCTCCGGCTTCATCAACTCTAATAGGCAGTTTAGTATGGGATCTTTTTCCATCATAAGATGGGTATTGCAACATAACAGAACTAGTAATGTTGCAGTGTAAATCCATATAAATAAATTGTATGGAGGAATACATATTTTACTATGTGTTGTTGTAATGATGAATTATGTATTTTAACTATTGTCTCATTTGTAAGATTTGATTAAGGATTTTCATCATGGCATGAATCTTATTGGTGTGAAAATATTTTAGAGTATGAGGCCATGAATGAATGGTATGATGTGTAAGATAGGGTTCGGAAAGAATTTACTGTTGAGTGAAATAAATGGGTTGATTAATTTGTTCACAATTGTATGATAAATGTATTAATTTTCATGGGAATGTTCTTGTTGGAAAATTGCAATTAAATTTGAAAATGATTAAAACTTAAAAAGAAACAGTTCATTGTTGAAATGTTATTATTGTTATTTAATATGGATAGATACAAGTAAGGACACCATTTTGACCTTTCCTATCGTTTTACTCCTTTCGATGCAGCAGAAATCTTCTGAAACTTTCAAAACAATTTCTCCATTGTATCGTTAGTTATAGTTATAGTATCGAAAAGGTTGTATCCAATCTCACAGAAAATGTTAATTATAATGCGTGTACTTTATTAGTGTCATCTGGTCCATCACCTATCATGGAGTACTTCCTGGTCATAGTACCCAAAAGTAGTCCCATTTAGAAATTTGACTTTCTTCTTCAGGGTACCGTTTTACTAAACAGTTTACGCTTAAGATTTGCGTAAGTCTAAAACAACAATTCCTCTTATTTCAATATTGGACGAAGCAATATTGCAAAGTGACACATCATTGGAATCGTCTCTCCGAGACGCTTCCAATGAAGTGCCACATTGCAACATTGTACTTTCATTGAAGATACTATCCATGTTTATCAATTATGAATTACGCAAACATTTTCCGTAAGTTGTTTAGTAAAACTGGCCCCTGGTGCATAGTTTTGCTAGTAAGGGATGACCCAGAAGATCACTGATGTGCTTCCTCTATAAAAGATAGTCCTGTGATGCTTTCAAAGATTTGTTTGATTGCCTAAAGCAGGACTATTTGTTTGGGATGTATGAAAACAAATTCGGGTGCCTTGACCAGAATCGACAGCTTATCTTTATTCGACAGACTTTTGGAAATACATGGTTTAACATTGGAGTCAATGGGATTTCAAGATCTCAAAAGAAACAGGTGTTTGACCATTTGCTGTTGCTTTTAGTTTCGATTAGACATGAGTTACATGAGGAAATGAGTTGAATATTGTATTAGTAACATGTATACTCTTGCACAACTGACATAAAGAACCTCTGTTGTGACTAGAGTACTGAATTTAAGTGGGTCTTGTGTGGGTTAGAGGGTTGTCCTAGAATATAGGGGTCCTGAGTTTGAGCCCATTGAGTGCCTATGAGTTTGTTGGAGTGGCCTTTAGCCAAGACATTTCAAAGCCTCAGCCTAGACCTGGCAAATCTGGGCAAGCCATAACATAACTGAAACATTGTTGACATGACATTAAACACCATATTCACAAACAAACCAACAGAAATTGAATCACATGTTCCCTCTTTGTCTTGTCTCCCAAACTGTGATTGGGATATACAGTCTAACTTGTGTTAAGCAGCCACCCTTTTAAGCAGCCAACATGCCTTAAACAGCCACTACAGAAAATCCTATTGTTAGATTTATTATAGTGTACATCAATCTGTGTTAAGCAGCCTACCTGTCTTTAACAGCCAATCTACTCTGTCCCATAGGCTGGCCTCTTAACACAAGTTTGACTGTACTTGAATTTGCATATACATGAGTAGTAGTCTCCTGTCAAACTTATGGAATGCCAATGGAAAACCCTGTTTTGAATGAAGATAGAGGAGTCTTCATCCATTCATTATATGCCAGTCTTTGTTATATAACTGAATAATTGTTGATACAATGTTAAAAAGTAATGAAAAGAAGACAGAGTGTGCAGAGAAATACATATATAGTGATGGGATTGTGGTGTAAACTAGTTGTTGGTTCTTTAATATCTTTGTAGCATACTGCGTCTCAATGATTGACTCAGTTAACTGTTGGTTGCAAGTCAAATGAATTGGAATACAGGCATCCTATGTTAACTCCTTTCTTGGAAAATGACTTTTCCAACTTTTTTTGTTTTGTTTTTTAATGGATTCTGAATGGCACAGTGGTTGAGATTGCAGACTCAGTTGTCCCAGGTTTTGTCCCAGGTTTTGTCCCTGGTTTGGGGTGTATCCTTGGGCAATTCAGAGCCCTAGCCTAGTACTGGTGAGTATCAGGAAAGGCGTAATTTAACTAGAAAAAAATACTCAAATCGACTTGTCATGAAACCCCATACTAGCTCCCAATGTTTTGGTAGGTTAAGTGCAACATGATATTTGCTTCTGTCGCGGCCAAACATGATATTTGCTTCTGCCATGGCCAACCAAATCTACTTCATATGGGAAGTCTGTCAGATGCTTTGAAAGATTACTGTGCAGTTCTTTTAGTTTACTTTTTAATTGTTTGGAATAAGAAAAGGATGTTCTGGTTGGTGTGATATGACTAATTTTGTTGAAACAGGGTTAAAACCTAACCTTTTTCTATATAGTCTATAAATATGTAAGGCCAGGGATATCCAAGGCTTTAATGCATGACTAAAGCAAGTCCTTCACAGAAGTGAAGGTTTTGGCATAGTCTTGCATTGAAACCTTAAACAGATGTGGGAGCTGGAACAGTTCTTCCTCTGTTATCGACAGGTCAAAATATCTTCAACTCAAGAAATACAAGCCAGAATTTATTTCGAATTTAAACAATTGTATAATTTATTAAAATAATGCAAAGTATGACTATGGTGTAAAACTATTCCCATGATATAGGTTAACTACATGTATCTAGAACCGTGTTTCCAGCTTTCTTTTTGACTTGCCTATGATTTTAACCTCCATCTTGAAACGACTTCATGCTTTAACAAACAGGTTAAATCACAGGTCAGTCGCCAAATAAATTGTCGGCTTGCCTCTGATCTTACCTGTGTCTTACCTCTGATCTCGCTACTCTTGCATCTTTCCTCATCAAATTTAAGCAGATATGTAAGGTTTTGGAAAGAAGACTACACAAAAATCTATTTTTAGAAAATTACCCTGCATTCTTAGGGTCAAAACTTTTGTAGAATGACTTCTTTAAGAAGGACTCTTGTTACGATTAGACTGTATTTCGAACAGATTATCACCCAAAATGTTTGATGAGGTGTAATAATATACTCTGCCAGCATATTAACATATAAAGTTCTTACAATGGCCTATTTTAAGACACATAGCAATAAATGTATGTTTTTATGCGTAATCATTGCTTAATTTAAACAATATTTCTTTATAACAATGCAAGAGCAACACTGATCAGGTTGAACTTGTCCAAAACCTTTGAGAACAATATATGTTTTGTTATTAGGTACTGCTTCTGTTCTCACAATGTTTTTTTAAGACTTTAAGATTCTTGGATAGCCTATATCTCGGGAATAATTCACATCATGCTAGCTGGGTCGAAGTATGATTGCTGAATTATGCCTTGTCGAATTTGATAGTGGCGGTTGTACCGTTCACAGTCATTTTCTGAAATAAAAAAATAATGTAAAATATGTAAGTTTGTTAAATAAGGTGTCAAGTTTTTAACAGATTTTTCAATCATATCACTCATTCATCTTTGCCAATATTTTT